>JAPDOI010000533.1:0-429642 GCA_029168955.1 Aplectana chamaeleonis | reverse complement strand
ATATTCGGTTTTTTCAAATAATTCGGGAATTGTCTTCTTTGGAAAAAATCGATTTTACGATGAACTCAGGAGAATTCGCCATTCCTCGAATATTCGACCTTTCCGAATAATTCGAAGTCGACTTTTTCGGTCAAATGATTTTTCGGAGATCATTCGATTCGTTCAAATGAAGTTCAAGCTGAACACAAGATTTCAGATGTGGTGTTTTGAGTAACCTCGCAGGAGCGGAGTTGAGCAGGGCTGCGACTCGGCAGGCAAGGGTCGTGAAATAATTGGAAAATTCTTGAAAAAATGAAAATAGGGGGGTTGTACGGTTTGACCGAAGTTCTCCACAATATTCATCCCTTCTTTCATTTTTATCACTCTCAAAAAAGATTTTTTCATTCTGGGGGGATCCTAAAAATTTCGGAAATTCCAAAAAAAAAAATACATGGTCAACCCGGAAGGGCGTCGTTGCTCCGTCGAAAATTGGCTGGCAACGGGCTGCTGAACCCTGCGCAGGAGCCCAGGAATACTAGCTAAGCTCAACAAAGATTGGATTTCTGAACGAATCCCGAAATAATATTCGAAAGCCTGCCTTTGCAATATTAGACTTTTGAATATCATTCTATGCCGCTTCTTTACGAAGTACTCGAATTTCGAATATATGTCTCTCAAAAAAGAAAATTTTCTTATTTTGATTGATTCGTTATTTATTTATTTATTTGTTATTTATGTATATATGTATCATTCTGGAGATATTTTGTAAATAATACGAATTCGGTCCGAAGTAGTCTTTCTGCACACCCTAAAGGCGGTGGTCACGATGGAGAGAATATAGCTTTTGGGATTATTCCACGGCAATGTTGCTCCAACTGTTTCTTCGTCTTTTTGCTTCTGAGGATTTTCAAGAAGCAATTTGTTTCTTTTTTTTCACATACGTCTTTGAAGTGTTGTAGGATGCGTGTCTTGTTTACACTCATTTAGCGCAATGGTCATAAGAACGGTCGACAAAATATCTGGTTTTTTCACAAGACCTTATGTACATTCAATGAAATGTATCTGTTCAAAAATTCACCTTTTTGTGAAAGTTAAGCTAATATTCTGGCTCCTGCGAAGTTACTTGAAACACCACATCTGAGGATCAGTTTCCAGTCTAAACTATTCTTTTGACCGGGAATCGAATGATTCGAAAAATCATTCGACTGAAAAAGTCGCCTCTGAGATTATTTGGGAGAGCCAATTTTCCGGAATTATTTCGAAAAACGATAAATCGAGAGGCTTCAAAATATAGTTTTTACAATTTCAAAAAAAAATGTCAGGTGAACGGAAAATCAGGGCATCCACACGAAATTTTCGCACTGAAATGTTTTTCAGAACGAACGAGGAATTTGAGAAAAAGAATTTTCTGTTCGACGAAATTTCGAACGAACGAAAACGAACGAAAGAATTTCTAAAAGTCTTTCGAGAATTTCGTTGGTGTACAACTATACTTCAAAATCCCGAATTTTTCGAAAAGTCAAATATTCGTAAAAAATCTGAATATGTAAAAGCACAATTTGAACCATGCTGTTTGCGGCATTCTGAAACCCGAGAGTTTCCCATCTTCTATATCTTCTATTCGTATATCTTCTATTTACCCATTTCAATATTTGAAGTGTCCTCGATTTGGGGTGTGATAGGCATAACTCCTGGGACATCGGTTAATGGACGCACCCACACCGAATGGATTGCCGGTTGAGGGACCGCCGAAAATTAACGCTGCTGGTCGAAGGTGTGGTGAGGAGAGGCAGCACGCGAGTCAGTGAGGCCACAGACGAGGGGCGCGTTGCAGAGGCTGTGTTGGGAGCCAGGAGGACGCAGAGACAGGACGCCGAGCCCCCCTCCTCCACCAAATGGTAATATACAGTATAGCCTGCCTGCCAAACTTCGTGAGTTCAAAACGAAACCCTATGAAGGGCTATATAGTTGGGTAGCCCTTGTCACCAGGATTACGAGCATCACCGTAGTTTCGCTCAAAGTTGACTTTGAAGCGAGTTATACTGAAAAGACGAAAAAGACGCTAAAACCCGACCTCGCGCACCTTCTGACCAAATCCTACGAGCGGTACAACGTGTTTTAGCGATTTGATCTACCAACTGATAATATCACTCGATATGATAAGCAGTAATAAGTGAAGTTGTTAATGTTAAACAGTGAGTAACAAACTTGTTAGTCTTTTTCCTAGTCCCTTCTCATCGAAAAGTACAGCCTACAATGTATTTTAGCAATTAGATCTACCAACTGATAATATCACTTGATATGATAAGCAGTAATAAGTGAAGTAGTTAATGTCAAACAGTAAGTAATAGACTTGTTAGTCACTTTCCTAGTGCCTTTCCATCGAAAATTACAGCCTACAACGTGTTTTAGCGAAAGTTGATCTACCAACTGGATAATATCACTTGATATGATAAGCAGTAATAAGTGAAGCAGTGATTAATGTTAAAAAGTAATGTGGCACAAACTTGTTAGTCAAAAAGCTTTCCTTGTACTATAAAAAAGAACGAACAACACCAATTTTTTTTTGGATAAAGAAAAGACCTCCCATTTTTTTCATAAATGCAACAGCTACAGCAGCAGAAGAACAACACGAACCAAGGCATCTCTTGGCATCGTAGCATAGGACAAGATTATAGAATAGAGAAGATAGTATTATGGCGAACCCAGATAGGGCTAATCTATACGCCAAAATTCACTGATCAACTCACTTTTTCCCGACAATTTTCCCGTATTCTAGCTGAATAGACCCGTGTTTGAGTTACGGGCGCACTTATTTTTCCGAAGAAAAAATTGCTGTTTCACTTCATCTATATGGATTGTTGCAAATCTCGACATTTGATTTCGATTGAAAAAAAATCAGATGCGGGTTTAATCTCAGGTATTCGCAGGGGTAAGGCATAAGGGAAAATCGAATATCTAATCTAATATTCGTGTATTCGATTGCTGAGTTCATTCGAATATTTAAGTCTGTTTTTCTTTCAGATGAACGATCAAATCGGAAGATTGGGTGATAAGGTTCTTCAAGTATCCCTCGATCATAAAAATTTATTCCCGATTGGGGATTTTGAATTATTCGGATTTGAAATATTCTATCTCAGTATTCAGTAATCGGAAAAAGCCTAACAAGTATTCGAGAGTTATTCGGGAATTATTCAAAAATTGGAATAGTCGAATAAATACTCGGAATATTCACTCGAATCCGATAGAAGACAGGTTTTAGGATTCATTTTATCATTCCAAATAAATTTGAAAGTCCTGTTCAAATATATTATTGAATTCGGTCATTAGAGATTTCTGGAAAAGCCTTTTTTGAAATTACTCGCAATTTCTGTAAGAAAAGTATTCGCAAAAATCCATTCTTGTCCTTCTTTCTGTGATATCTTGGGAAACTGGATAATAGATACAAATTGGAGAAAAAATCTAAATTTTCAGTTTTTCTCCAGAATTCTGAGCAAGCTGGTGTGAAAAGCGGTTTCGTATTCTTGCTATCAAAAGTTATAGAGTATAACACAGCGGAATTCTCATGGGTCCGACGCGCGGAGATCAGAGACAGCGAGAGAGCGGAGGGCAGTCGGAGGCAGGAGCACCGCGCGTTGCGCGCGCCGGAAGTGATGAGAATTTCGATTTTGCACTGGAGGATATATTTGAATATTACAGCTCTTTCAGATCATGATCTTGTCCGGATGGCGATGTCAAAAGAAGGCCTTTAAAAAATATTGAAAATTTTTAAAAATTCTCTCTGATACATGATAAGGTTTCAGAAATCAATAATTTACGAAAATCAAGAAAACTACTGTATGTAAATGACGAAATGATGTTTTGGAATATGCTTCTACTTTATATGACTAATCGTTTTGCTTGGGCCCGTTGTGCGGAGCCAAGTACCTCAAACTTGGGTAATTTGACCGAAGACGATGCCCACATCTGATTCCTTCCTCAAGAGTGCATCGCATACAATCCCTCCCGAAATCACAATCAAATTGTAAAAAAAAGTATGTTACACGCAATATCTCATGTAACATACCCGTTAACAGTCTCATTACACGCAACTTTCCTGAGCCTAGACAAGTTATATGTTTGATAAAAGAATAATTTTAAGTTAGTCGGGAGAACTTTTTTTTTCATATAAATGTAAATCAAGTTGCACCATGCAACATATTATGTTGAAGGTCTCATGTAACTTGGAGTTGTAAATATGAGTCGCAGGTAACATGTTCGAAGTCCATGATTTGCATGCGACTTGTTGAAAGATTCCTGAGTACTGCTGCTTATTTGAGCGTTGATATAGTAAGCTCAAACTCAATTTCACCATACTGATTTTGACGCAAAATTAGCCAGCTGCTTGAAATCTAATGCTTATGAGTATTATCTGAATTATGATTTTGTGACACAGTATGTTATCGAAAGGTGTAGCGCTTGGAAAACAAAGGATTATCGTCGGCGAGTTTTATTTATTTGTTCATTGAACGATATCACATTTGCAAAATTTATTGAAAGTTTCAAAAGATTCAAAAGTCTCCAAAAGTGAAACTTTCCAAAATTATGTCAAAACACAATTATGATATCACATTGTTTCAACGTGTCTTTGCATGCTTCTTTTCCATGTTGGGCTATCATTACCGGCTGTTCTCATCCATGTTTCTCCGAAAGCCGAGACGAAAAGATCTCTCCACCTGGTCCTTGCTCGACCAGCACAGCGCGTCCACTTCCATGACCTCCATGCTGTTATTGTTCTTGACCATCGGTTGTCTTCTGTGATGCATATTTTTCTGGCCCATATCTATTTTCTTTCAACTGCTCTTTTTCCTATGTCAGGAAGTCTTGCCGTCCTTTCCAACCATTCATTTGTGCGGCGGTCAAAAAGTGTGATTCCAAGCATCTTCCTCATCATTTTTCGTTGGGTGACCTTCAGCATGTTGATATCGCCTTTTCTTGTTGTCCAAGCTTCGCAGCCATAGAGTAGAGATGGCTCAACACAGGCTTCGGACAGTCTCCGATTAAACTTCATTGGAATTCTTCTGTTGGTGAAGTAGTTACGGTAGCGGTTTAACGAGTTCCATCCTGAGTTAATCCTTCTCAGAATTTCGCATCTTTGGTTGCTGTCAAACGATATTCGTTGACCAAGTTACACGAAACTGGTACAGTACGAAATGGTTTTGGTCTTGACAAGGATTGGCATCTCCGAGGAATTAGTCATGGCCAGAGTCTTCGAAAACTTGATTTCTAGACCAACTTCTTGGCTTCTATCGCTAATTTCTTGCAGCATGGAGCTTAGCTCTTGAGCGCTGTGGGCGAAGATTATTACATCATCGGCGTACCTGAGGTGATTGAGCCGACGACCATTTACAATAATACCGTTATTGCTCCAGTCTACGTTGCGAAAGACCGTTCCGAGTACAGCAGCAAATAAGGCAGGGGACAGGGGATCACCTTGACGAACTCCACTTTTGGCTTCAATAGGAACAGAGCGGCCACATACGTTGATAGTGATACCTGCACGGGCGTAGGTGTTATAAAGAAGGCGAATGATCTTCGGATGTATTCCTTGTTAGTGCAGAGATGACCAAATCATGTCGTGTTCCACGGATTCGAAGGCTTTGGAGTAGTCTATAAAAGCCATATATAGTGGAAAATTGTACTCACGGCTCTTTTCCACAAGTTGGTTGACGGTGTGTATGTGGTCGACAGTGGAAAATTTCTTCCGGAACCCAGCTTTCTCGACAGGTTGATTTTCTTCTAGTTGGACCAGCATTCCTTGTAGGATGATAGAAGATCAGGGTTTGTGAACGGAAGACAGCAGGGCGATGGGACGAAAATTGCCAATATCCAGTGGATCTCCTTTCTTAAATAGCAGGAAGAGGTATGAGTCGGGTAGGGTCGGGGGCAGGAGTTCATTCTCAAGGAACTTGTTGAACAGGGCGGTTAAAGATTCTTCGAGAATGTGATATCCATTTATCAACATTTCTGCTGTGATGGTATCTCGGCCTGGCGTTTTTCCCGGCTTCATCCTTCTGAGGCCGGATTCATCAAAGCGTTTTCGGTGGGAAGTTAGCGTTATCGGCTAACCGCAACCGTTATCAGTTTTTCACACGCTAACTGACCGGTTGAAAAAGCGGTTAGTTGAAAGCATCGGTTAATGGCTAACCAGCCGCTAAAAATGAAGGGAGCTTGAACGTGAATTTGTTCTGTCTTGTTGGGTATTCTAGGTTGTGATTCATAATTGCATTTCCTCCGGTAAGTTAGCTAAACCGGTCGACCAGGAGCATTTACCTGCGGTTCATACACTCATTAACCGGACGAGAACTGGGTTATGCCCCGGTTACGCTATCCGCATGTTGGGGTGGGTTAAGACATCGGTTAGCAGCTAACCAACCGCTCATGATCAAGAGAAATCATGCTCCATCGATGCTTAATTGTCCCACGTTGACTGCGTCAAGCGAATTTTCGGGCAAATGGGTCCCTATAGCTGATTCTGGTTCAGCTTTACGCATCGATCTGTGACGCCTTTTGCTGGCTAGAAATCTAATCGTGCGTCGTTTTTGGAGGTTGCTTGGTTACGTAGATTTTAGTAACATAGGAAAGCTGTCACTTGCAGCAAATTTTGACGAAATAATTTTTGGCCTTTATATGGAGTGTTCGCCGCGTCGTAGGAAGCGAGTAGCTCCTCATGTACAGGGAGAGCTGCGCCGTAGAATGTCAGTTGCAATTAATGTGGAGCGTGCGCCGCGCAGTAGAATGTCAGTTCCACTTAATGTTGAGCGTGCGCCGCGATGTGGAGGGTAATCTGTGTTTTCTGTGGAATCTGGGCCTCGTCATGGAAAGTGAGTAGCGCTACGTACAGGGGTGTGGCGCATGAGAAAAAGCGTGAACTGGACGCCGCGTTGTAGGCGACGAGTAGTGTATCATGTGGAGCGTGCGCAGCTTCGTGAATTAAGAGTAGCGCTTCGCGTAGAACATGCGCAGCATAGTGGATACCTAGAGGTGGTTTTAGAAGAGCGTAGGCAGCGACACGGAATGTGAGTAGCGCTCCATAAGAAGCGTGCACAGGAGAATGCGTGGCATGCTAGAGTGAGTAGCGCTTTACGAAAAGCGTGGGCAGCGACGTGAAATGCAAAATGCGCTTCATGCGAAGCGTGCGCAGTAGAATGCGCGGCGTGCTAGAGTGAGTAGCGCCTTACGAAGAGCGTACACAGGGACGTGAAATGCAAGATGCGCTTCATAAAAAGCGTGCGCAGGAGAAGCGCGGCAGGGTGGAGTGAATAGCGCTTTACAAAGAGCGTGCGCAACAACATATTATGCAAGAGGCGCTTTATGCGAAGCGTGCGCAGGGGAATGCGCGGCGTACTAGAGTGAGTAGCGCCTTACGAAGAGCGTGCACAGGGACGTGAAATGCAAGATGCGCTCCATAAAAAGCGTGCGCAGGAGAAGCGCGGCAGGGTGGAGTGAATAGCGCTTTACAAAGAGCGTGCGCAACAACATATTATGCAGCCACCTTTGGACTGAAAAGAAATGGAAAAAATTCAAAGCGATAGAAATTTTTCCTTTACGTTTTGCAAATACATGAACCTTTCATCATACATGTATATGTTCCTCCCCTAACTTTTTCAACATGCTCAAAAATGAAATCGTTGCTCCCGAAAAGTTGAAAAGCGAGAAACCCTTTTTGACATTTTCCGAACACGCCTAAGCGCATTTCTTCTTGGCGTATTTAATCGCAATTTTGGCGCTGAACTTCTCGTTTTTCAGTCCGCCAATGAAGATAAAGAGCTTGTTGATGAGATGATTCAAGCTGCACTTCCACGGATATTCAGGGACAGAACAAATCCTCTAGAGATCCCAGATGACTACCAATTTCGACAACGCTTCCGTCTCTTGCGGAGGGGATTCTGTTACGTCCTAGACCTGTTCGAGAACAGTTTGGCCTCAGAAACTGTCAGAGACGAAACTGAGATTTTTTTTCGAAATTTCGATTTTTTTTTCGAAATGCGTTGAAAATTTGAATTTTTTTCGAAATTTGTCAAAAATTTAGCACTTTTTTCAAAATTTGTTCGAAAGAATTCCGAACGGACAAATTTTGAAATATTTCGAAAAATCGGATTTCGAACGAAAAAAAATTGGAAAATATTTTTGTTCGCGAAAATTTCGAACGAGCGAAAACGACAAAAAAAAATTCCAAAAATCTGCCGAAAATTCCTTACGTGTGCAGTTATACCCTGTTATGCTCCGTCGCCGTGGCGATTAATTAGCATTTTATTCACCGTTTCCACCACTGCTAGGCATATTTCCATGTCGTTCACTGGACTTCGCACATTTTTATTCACATGACCAGATTTTCCGTCTTGCCTAGGCTCGTTTTTGAGCTATGTGGTATGAAGAATAAAATAGGAATACCATACCAAAATGGAAACTTTTTCCCTCAATCTAAAACGTGCCCTCTATAAAACGTCGTAATCCACATCATTCGAGGCGGGAGCGGCGTTCGCGACGTCTCAGCCTCCGGCCGCCCTCCTCTCTCTCACTGTCTCTAACCTCCGCTCCGCACCAGCACGCGTAGGAACCATGTGAATTTCGCCGTTTTATAGACTGTAGACATCATACACATCATAGTGACATATTCAAATAGAAAAAAAGTGTTGCTCATACAATTTCATTCAAGAAAACAATATTACGAATGAAATTGGTATAAGTTAGTGGATCTGCAGATTCACGTGAGCAGAAATGTAGGTACGCAAAAGCACGTGGAAATTTATGCAGCGGCCACAACTCCGTCGACGTGTCCGTCGCCGGCGACCGGCTGTCGCTGAAGTATACCATTGCCCTTATGGAGAGGTGTTGCTATAGGGAAACATAGAAAATTGTATATGATCTCCTGCAAACGCTCAGAAAAATGAAAACAAGTTACTTATAAAATAAAAGGCTGGAAACAAGTTACTTGTAACATATCTGAGCCGATGTAAGTTACTTGAGACTTATCCCAGGTTATTTAAGTTACATAAAATATATCGGCGGTTTGCTGCGTGCGGTGCCCCCCGATATGTTACATGTAACTTAAATGACATGAGATAAGTCACAAGTAGCTTATATCAGCTTAGATATGTTACAAGTAACTTGTTTTTGGTTTCTGAGAGGATCCTGCGTGCAGTGCACCTCCGATATGTTACATGTAACTTAAATGGCGCAATATAAGTCGCATGTAACTTAAATTGACCAAGAAGATATTTCCAAGGTTGATGTACGACGCACTCGCGGGGTCAGGACTACGACTGGCGTAACTGTTGGTTCAATTACCCAAGTTTCCGGTACTTGACGCCACACCAGCAGAGAAAGCGCAGCACTGCATTTTTTGCGAAGTGTGTGGTCTGGGACGCGCCCTCTGTGTCGCGTGTCGTGTAACTTACATGTAATATAAATTCAAGTTACATGTAATATGAATGTAAGTTACTTGAGACATTCAAGTAAGTTACATTTATAGTACAAGTAACTTGTTTTGATTTTTCCGAGCGAGGCAGTTGAGACGTCTCCTCGGCTGAACGCATTGGGTAACCCCAAACAATCACCTTGAGTGATTCGCTACTCTTTAGGCGCTATTCGTTTCCCACAACGCTAACGCGCGTGAAGCGCAGGCGTGGGTTGGAGTATGAATGCCTTTGAACCGCACCACGCGCTTGCAGATACTATGATTACTCCAGCTGCGACGCTACCTCTGAGATGATTAAAGTGGGTCTTAACTTTGCCGTGATGGCAAAATCAGTACACGCATTCAACTTCGTGGTAGCAGAGGATAGTAGTGGAATTGATAATTATGAAACGGAATGAAATTAAGGATTGATTAATAATGAAGTTTCAAAAAAGTCGCTACAGCCGTCGCCGCCATGGCGGGACGGGCGCCCGCGCGTGATGCGAGGTCAGGACGCCACACCATTCATGCTGCGACGCCACGCCCCGCAAGTCTCTCGGTCTTGGGGAATATAAATATAATCATACTTCTTAAGGCCAGCGCGGCTAAGGACGTTTTAGTATGAATAGCATGATGTCAGGCCTGTGCCTCACTTCCGCTCAGCCATGGCGACAACGCCCATACCGGTTTTCGTATCGCTTTGCCATCACTCATGCATCAACTTGATTAAGAGTCATTATACCATGGTGAAAAACTCACCTCTAGTCCCTCTACGTAGAAAGTATTAAAACTACAAGGCCGCGTTCAAGAGTAGGAATAGCCCCGAGCTGTGCAGCCACCACATTTCGATTGCCTTGAAGAAACCCTTTTCAATTCTTTCTAGGTGACCCTAGCGGTGAGGTATAAAATAGGCAAATCTGTTGCCTATATCTGTACAGTGCAAAATCACAACACTTTTTGCTAGGCAACTAGACTCAGGATCATTTTGAGCAAAGCCCATTCCGTTGAAAATTTTGACCCTGAATACGAATGATATGACACCGCGTAAAACTGTGCGAATTCAATCAGTTTCTTGCCTGCCTGATCGGGCCGAGGATCGTCCAAAGTGCGATTTCAAACATGAACACAGCTTTATAAATACAAACATGCATGCAACACGTTCAAATTCTACCGCTCACTCTCATTTTGCAATAAGATACTTACATATCTATCTCCGATTGATATCAACAGATTCTGATTGATAATACTACATCTTATCATAAATCGCGTTTGGTGAATCGCAGTTTAGCTTAACCGCGGCCAAACTAGGTGGTTAAGCTACGGTTTCGTTAACCGCGGAACTCATTCACCGCGGTAATATTGATGAATCCGGCCTCTGATTGCGTTGTTGACTTCTTCGGGCAGAATGGGGGGTGGGTCATCGATTCTGAGCATTGTCGGAAGTGAGGGCGGTCGTGATGAGGAAAAAGCTCAGTGCAGAATTCTTGAGCCACGGCTGCGACGCTATCAGGGAACTTGGCTATTGAGCCATCATTTCGCTTCAGTTGTAACAGTGGCGTGGTGTTGATCCTTCAGAAATGGTCTCATGCAAGCGCAACAGATGTTTCTGCTCAAGGTCAGATTTCAACGACAGTCGAAGAGCCTTGCTCACCGTCGAGAACTCCACCGTATTTCTGGCTGATGTATCATGGAGAAGGCGATGTCGTGCTTCATTCAGCAACTTTGTATTCGGAGAAATGTGAGATTCTGTTGGTAATCTTGTTGACGCTATATCAGCAGCTTGTCTGATCGTATTGTTCATCTGCTCGTACGTGTTCAGTTGGGTATTGGTCACAAGCTGTTCGAAGGTTGATGCAAATAGAAGTTTGTTCAGCGAGCTTTTGGGCTTCGGTGTTTGGGATAAAAGGTGGTATCGCGTTCTGAAACTTAGCTTAGCCATCATGAGCCGATGATCGCTGGCAAACTTGAAACGACCGATGACGTCGACGTCAAGAAAAATTGAGGGGTCTGCGGACAGAACGAAATCGATAGCAATCTTTGTTTGCATGTTTGGTGATATCCACGACCATTTTCTTGAGGGTCTTTTTCGGAAACGGTTGTTCATAAGGTACAGTTCATTCTCCGTGCAGAAGCTTGCAAGCGTGTTTCCTCTGTAATTCCGAATACCATGTCCATGAGGCCCAATGAAATCTTCGCCGACCTCTCCACATCCAACTTTAGCATTGAAGTCGCCGACGACAATCTTTTTCTCGAGATGACCACGTCTAGGGTGCACTGCGTCATGGAAACGTGCTAGAAGAGCTCCGTTGATGTGTTCGAGGAGTTCTTCGTATTCCTTGTCATCGTGGGCAGAGGTTGGAGCGTAACCTTGAACAACTCGAATTCGGGAACGATTGATTGCAATGTCGACATAGGAGACTTGCTCGGATATAGTGTGAAATGAGCAAGAATTGGTCCATTTCTTGTTGATGAGGAATCCTGTCGAATCGGCAAGGAAAAGCGTGTGTGAAGTCCACTGCAACACAAAGGCTACTCTTCCAGACCTTTGAGTTCTGGAGAGTCCTATGATGTCAAATGGTACCTCTGAGGCTGCTTCTTCCAGTTCGGATATCCTTGTGTCGGTGCGGAGGGTGCGGCAGTTGATGGCTCCAATTCGGAAGTTGAGCATGAGGGACGGCAGTGGTAGCACCAGGTTGTCCAGTCGACTGGTGTAGAGGGTAGAGTCGGTCGAGAGAGGTTTTTGAGAGCCGACCGCTCGCGGTGGATGCACTGACCGAACTCCCATCGGCGAGTTAGCTAAGATAAATCTTATATCATCTTCCGAAATTAAGTGAAAAGAGTAACCATATTCAAGTGATTCTGTGTTTGCAGTGCACTTTTGACCTCTTTCTCATAGTTGTGTGAATGTAGGTGAATAAATCCGATAATTCGTCGCGGTAGTTGCCGCGGAACGTTTGGAGAAAGATGGAACAGGATTCAAACTGTGCACTTTATGTTATCGGCCTAAAAGCTGGTGATAGTAGGAGCGAGAAGAGACTATTTTGTGGTTGGAAATTTACAAATAGATGTCAAAATCGTCTTTACCATCCCTATTAACACCGCAGAGAATTTTGAGTCAAATCTGGATTTTCGGCCGAATTACCGTGTACCCACAGTCACCTATGGCAGTCTTAAATTAAAACTAAATAGCTATCAACTGAGTTTTGTGGTAGCTTTCTGTTCTGAAACTTCCCGTTCCACCACACATATATAGTGAGTTGCCGAGGAGGTTAGCTTTCGGCAATTGCTTGAAGGCGCAGTCCAAGCTCGTGGGTAAAATCTGATATTATGGCCCGGACGCTCTTTGTAACAACGAGAGTGAGTACTTTTTGAAAAGAGACCGAACGAACAAATTTCGAATAAATCCGTTCATTTTTTATTCCGAACGAACGATTTTCGAAAGAATTCGTTGATTTTTTATTCCGAACGAACGAATTTCGAATAAATTCGTTCATTTTTTATTTCGAACGAACGAATTTCGATTAAATTCGTTGATTTTTAATTCCGAACGAACGAGTTTCGAATAAATTCGTTCATTTTCTTCTGAACGAACAAATTTCGAATAAATTCGGTCATTTTTGTATTTCGAACGAACGAATAATCGAAATTCGAATATTCGAATGACGAATAATTCAAGCATCCACAGCAATATCGCGCAACTACGAAGTGGGCGGCAATAACAAGTTGAAATAAAATTCCAAGTGATCACAAGGCCTAGGCAAAACCAAACCTCTCCAGCCGCTTCGCGGCTGGTGCGATTCTTCTTCTAAAGCTTTGTTTCCACCTATAATTGAAATTAATAAGGCACGACTCATCTCTAAACCTGCACGGGCTACAACGCAAAGAAT
Source organism: Aplectana chamaeleonis (assembly GCA_029168955.1). NCBI lineage: Eukaryota > Metazoa > Nematoda > Chromadorea > Rhabditida > Cosmocercidae > Aplectana > Aplectana chamaeleonis. Next base: position 416,337 of record JAPDOI010000533.1, on the reverse strand, counting down.
GCTACAAAATCAACTTTTCCGCTCTAACTTAGCCTAAGGAGCTTATTCGAGGAGCCTAACTAACTTTGCTTGCCCCCATAAGCCAGCCATGTCGGTGGAGCCGAGCTCCATAGTTATCTCCATAGGGTGCTTTCGCCTCTATGGTTTAAATGAGAGGTGCAGAGTTCTGCTGGAGCCAACAACGGGGCTCGGCTCCGCCGACCTGGCTGGCTTATGGAGCTAGCAAAATTAAAAACCCCTCAGGCCGAGGTAGTACCAGAAATTCACCAGAGTTTTTCGGGCAATCACTGGTAAATCTGCAATTACTGCCCGTTTACGCAAATTTTTCCGGAGAATTCGCCCTGGCCTCTGGTGTTGACATATTCTGCCAGATTACCAGAGAGTTACGACAAGATTCCTCCGTAATTTACCGGGCACCTCCCGTAATCCATCAGAAAATTGGCGAATTCTGACAGACCATGAAATTCGGTCTTAACATTCGAATTGGAGGTTTAGGGGTCTATAAGGATGGCAGTTCGAAAGCAAGACTTCCGAAATTCAGGAAAAAAAGGCAAGGCGCGATGTTAACCATAGGAAATTCCGGAGCGAAAGAATTGAGAAGGTGTCTCTGTGATTTGGTGAGGCAGACTCATGCTCACGCAAGTACGCTTCCTCCTCTTCCACAATTAGGCGCTATTCGTACTCTTCAATACCAGCCCGTCATGCGCGGGCGTGGCGTTGAAGTATGAGTGGCCTGACGCCACGCCCGCGAGACACGCACGTGACGCCCACTCATTAATGGCGGCGATGGCCTAAGCAAGCGCGTGGCGCGTGTGACGCGCGTCACAAAGTATTCATACTCTGACGACTCTGCCCAGCTCGCGATGCGCTGGCGGTAAGGAGTATGACTAGCGCCTCATGCGCACCCTAGCGCAACCACGCTCACCTGTATTCACATGCGCGCACGTAACGCACACCCACATTCATTTGTGCTTGAATGTTCACGCGCCAACCCGTGTCTACACAAAAAACTCATGCTGATACAAGCGTGCACATGCACACACGCGCGCTCATTTGGCTGCGCTCACAGAAGAGGGCATGGTTGCGTTTTCAGAAACAAATTTGCTTCTCTCATGCCACACTCAATCAAACTCTGACCACAAGCTATCTCACAATACTTTGGTTACATTTCCATCGGAAAATTTCCGATCAAAGTTTTTTTTGGAGCACACCTTAGGGACAAGGACGGCGTCGCTGCTCGCTACTCTTGTAGAGGTGGACACTTCAGTCCTCATGATTTTGTAAAGTGTGGAAGAGTTTAATCAAGGTTGAAAATCATTCTGCTTTTTTTCTGTATTCAATCAAGTAGCGTTTCTCAACTGTAATACGCATGCTCAGATACTCGCGGCTTAGTAAGGCATCACGAGGGGATTACTAACGCATTTACTCGTCGAGGTGTAAGCCCCTTTCGTTCCCCCAACTGCTGCCCAGGGCAGCACGCTGTGTCCTCTTGCTCCGCTCACTGCCCCAACTGCTGCTCGTATAGTTGCCAATCCTGCTGCTACAGTTGCCCCAACTGCTCCAGCCGTCGCCCTAACTGCTGCTCTTCATTGTGGCCCCAACTGCTGCTCCTCATTGTAGCCCCAACTGCTGCTCTTCTCTCCCCAACTGCTGCTCTTTATTCTCGCCCCAAGTGCTGCTCCTCATTTATGATCTTTTCTTTTTTCTTATAATTTTTATTTCGCTGGTGATATGTCGCTTTCAGCAGCAGCGCTGCAGCGACCCATCAAAGATAAAGACCCCAGTGGGGCCAATTGATATCTCTAACAAGTGTTTCATCCTTGATTATATCCTTTGATCTTCGCCACCTATCGAGGAAATGATGCCCGCATTGCCGAATGTCTCATGCCCATGTAAGACTGCCTCGTATCTGGCACGAGTTTGCGAGGGCCGTTCAACACAGGCCTCGGTCGGTAGTAAATGTGAGTGTCCCAAAAACATTCCTCAACAGAGATATTCTCGATCCCTAAACAAGAATGTATTTTCACTCGGTTTTGCGACCGTAAAGATAGGAATTGGGCGCAATATTGTGTTTTTCTCGATTTCAAAGATGAATCATGGCTTTCTTCGGGAAAAAAGTTATACCCACATATTCCAAAGATGAAAATTCTCTCAAAATATTCTTAATTCACTGAAATTCGCACTGGTTAGAGGAATGTCTGGGGCGAACGAAATTGCAAATATCAGAGTATCCATCATTTGGCGATCTCTCTATAAATGGTGATTTTTCCATCTGAAAAAGCAATGATTCAATGAAAATGTTTCCTTCTTTCAAAATTATTGTCGTGAACTTTCTCAGAATGGTTTAAAATCGTTGAATCAAATGCAAAGTAAATTTTGAGGACTGTCTGCTTTGAATATTGTGAGCATTGTGTTTTTCGCAAAGAAAACGTATTGGCCATTTCGTTCCATTTTCGGCAAACCACCGCCCAGCATTTGAAAAATACAAGTCCTCGTGGTCCTTGTCCAAAATCAAAAAAATATGTTTCACTGGAAAATGCGAGTAAAGTTCAAAGTCACGAAAACGAGTTCTAAAGTAAGAACGTGATTTTCCAAAGTTTTCGACACATACCTTCAAGATTTGAAAAAAAACTCAAATTGTTGTCGAATCTTGTATAACACACTGAATAAATTATTTCAAAAGGGTTGAACATTTCTCAAATTTTCGGTCGGTTCCACACAACTTTCATTCTATGAGAATGACGACTCATCATCTTTTTCAATATAATTCATCAGCCTTTAATCGAGCTGAACCATTCACATTGCTCGCAAGGAACTATTTTACTCGAACGTACCATCTCAAACCTAACGAAAATCCTTTTTTCTTGACGGCGTTCGATTTGATGATCAATAAAGTACCAGATTTTTTTGGAAGACTTGATGCAAAGAAAATGTGAATTTTGCTTAAAATTACCACCTTTGAGGTGGGCGCGCAGGTGAACGGATGAAGCGCTCACGCACAGAACTAAAATGTGTACGGGCAAGACCCCAGACTCAGACCGTGTCAAAAACTCCGCGTGTCCGCCTCCCGCCGAGCGCATGTTGCGGCGCCCACCCTGCTTATCCGATCCGAAAGCTCACTTGAATGCATTCTTCCTGGATTTCGATGGAAATGATTAAAAATCACCAAAACATGTTTGGTAATATACAGTTTTCCTAGTTTATTACAGATTTAATGTTTTGTATGCTCCCTATTTCTGGTCTAATGAGAACAAAATAATCTTTGGGGTACTTCTATAGAGCTCAGGATTTCTATTATCAAAAACAGCGGAATACTGAGGCATGAAGAACTATAGCGGCGCACTTCCAACCATTCAATGATCTGCTTACCGATTAAAAAGGCAGTTGCACCCTAATTCCTTGCGATGGCATACTGTCTCATGAAAAAGGACGTTCTGGTGGATCTTAGAATAGATTTCGAGCAGAGTATTGGTGGTTAAAGTTTAGCGAGTAGGAGTAGGCACGCATCGCCCGAAATCTACATACGCGTACGATACTTATGAAGCCAGTCTCTCACACTTTCTTTGCTTACATAACTATTCCCCAATTTGATATCCGTTCTGTGTCTCTTTCTGGAAGATTGCTGCAAAAGATACTCGACTCTCATCTGTGGTTCTGCTTTCCCTTCATACAGGCTTGTTATGGCAAGCTTTCTCATATGCGACAGTACACTCTATACGAATCTCGACATGAATAATTCGTAATGCGTCGTCTCAGAAAACGCGGTGAGGACACCTAACCCCCCCCTGCCACACACACACCCCCTACCAAACAAGCGGTTCGCAATACCCACCGAACAGACGTGTATTTAAAGGAAACCGAATGTTACGGATTTTCAAACGAGTTTTTCTCCGAAGCTTGCGTATTGTGGGTGGCCTCTTTGCGATATATCACAACCTGGTAGGCTTACCTGCAGAAATTTAAATAAGAAACGGTTTTTTGCGCGTACGCTACCTTTAAGGTAGCCCTTGTGATATTGGGTTAGAGATCGATTGGTTGTGTGAACTCTAACTCCAAAAATGTACGGGAGTAGAGCATGTGCACGCTTAGAAGCGAAGCACTCTTCATGCTAATTATGACTGGTGCTTTTTTAGCTACCCCGGAAGTGAGGACTATTTTGAGAAATGGTTACTGGCACACGGTGCTGGCCACAAGAGCAGAGCAGCAGCTGAGGAGACGAATGGAGAGCGAGGGGCAGCACGTGCTTCCCAAGCAGGAGCTCGTCCACTTGTGCTGCTCCTCGTTGTTCCTCGAGGAGCTGGAGTGCGCTCCATTACAACGTTTAAGATGACGTGACCAGAAGTTGTTTTGCTTAAACTCTCTGTACACATTGTATAGAGAAAAACACAAGATGTCAATTGATCCTACCTTAACTATATTTGGCTAAAGCCTCTTTCATAGATTTGCCGGCCGAAGCGTCGGACGACTCTGTTATCAAATTTGATAAAGTTAAGATAGTTAAGATGGGTAGGGTAGGGTAGATAGATATTACACATTCTGATAACGAGGTCGTCTGACGCTCGGTAGGGCAAGTGTGAAAGAGGCTTAGAAGTGCAAAGGATCGTCTGTTTGTGTGTGTGTGTGTGTGTGTGTATGTGTGTGTGTGTGTGTGTGTGTGTGTGTGTGTGTGTGTGTGTGTGTGTGTGTGTGTGTGTGTGTGTGTGTGTGTGTGTGTGTGTGTGTGTGTGTGTGTGTGTGTGTGTGTGTGTGTGTGTGTGTGTGTGTGTGTGTGTGTGTGTGTGTGTGTGTGTGTGTGTGTGTGTGTGTGTGTGTGTGTGTGTGTGTGTGTGTGTGTGTGTGTGTGTGTGTGTGTGTGTGTGTGTGTGTGTGTGTGTGTGAGTGTGTGTGTGTGTGTGTGTGTGAACGGAAATTAGTCATGGGTTATGCATTGCAATGCATAGAAGTACTGTGTGAGCTTGATTGAGAACAGTGTAACTGATTTCCTTGAAACATACAGGAGTGCACAAGTTTTTTTTATCGCAAAAAAAGTTTTTTGTGATGTTTTTGCTCATACAACTCAAATATATTGCCGCGACTTCGCCGCAACTCCTCCGGTTCGACGCCTGCCGGAGGAGTTGCGGGGGAGATGAGAGGCATAACCGCGGACGATTCTTTATTGACCGGACCGCGGTAGGGTCACGGGAAGAGTTCTGGGGGAGTCCCAGTAGGGTAAACGAAAGCGTGATCCACGGGGGAAGTCGCTGCGGGCAAAAACCGCGGAAAAGTCCAGGGTCGCTTTGGGAGTTGCGGGATGGTCCGGGATCGCGAAGAGGAGTGCCTGGGGCAGTAGCGGAAGAGTCACGGCAATATTTCTCAGAGAAAGCGCCACATCGCCATATCTCGCTTCTGAAATTAACTAAAGAAATTTTGTAGGTAGTTTCCGTGTTCCTCTCAGTGAGGCAAATTTAGAGAGTCATTGCAACTCCCGATATCCTTGTTGGAAAAGGTGTATTTCTCTTCAAAAATTCATGTCGACCACAGATCACAAAATGAAAGATTTCTGCTATCATGATCATCTGACCAATTCATAGTGAGGCATTGTTTGGTGCAAATATGCATTTTTCGATGCACTTCTTGCGTTCAATCTACTGTTTTTCAATACTATCGTATAGGACTCAATAAAAGCAATTTGGAAACCCCTTTAGAATTGAAATCGGACCACTTTGAAGCAAGTTATAGCGATGCAGCGCTTCGTGAGCGCAAAAAAAACGCCACAAAATGCTTTTTTCTGCGAAAAATTGTGCGGAACTGTACCTCAATGGTAAAATTCGATATTATAGTCCGCCCACCCTGTATATCAACCCTGTCAAGCTCGAGAACCCAATTCGATCAAATAAGTGAGAAACTACACTGAAAATGTCGACCCCGCTCAAACCACCCTAAAAGCATAATCAAGCGTTTAGACCCCGAAAAGGTAACTCAAATTTTTGCAAACGGAAAATTTAGTTTGTGTGGCGATGCTCAAAAGCAAAATGTACAATAGCAGAGCTCTTGGTTCCCTTTCCGGGGCGATGCAGTTAGGCTTTTGGGGCGGAGCTGACTTTCTCCTTGAAGTTTCTCACTTATTACAGCGAATTGAGATCTCGCGCTTGGCAGGGTTACTATTCACGGTGGGCGGGCTATTATATCAAATTTTATTCCTGATGTTGCACTATGCCTTCAAGGCTGTTTAGCGCAGCGAGGCACTGCTCTGTAATTCAAATAATTCATAGATCTTAAAGCATCGCCCACAAGTACGCCGCGAAGCGGCGTGGGTGTGCACCTTCTATACAGATATCCAGAGGCCTAAATGTACATGCTCAAAAGAAATAACTCTCCAAACTGATTATGAATGTCCTTGTAGCTGCCCAAATGAACCTTTTTGAGCAAAATTACCACAGTGCGCTGGCCAAAACGGAGAGCAGCAGCTGAGGCGAAGAAAGGAGGATGAGGGCAGCACGTGCTGCTAAGAGCAGCACAAAGGCAGCACGTGCTGCTCTAGCAGCAGCTCTTCCCCTCGTGCTGCCCTCGCTATCCTCGTCGAGGTGAAAGCCTATTGTGCTCCATTACGACCCCGCGATCCTCTGAGTGGTAGTGTCAAGAAATTTCAATCACGGGGAAAAATAGTAGAATGTTGTGCATCAGTAAGGGGAGTCGTAGCTTACACACATAATTCGTCACCTCGATCACACCTCGATAATCCCAACAACATCATACTCAAGATGGATTTCCATTGCACCACCAGGCTGTGATCTGTTAGGCATGATCACCACTACCAAAGTTTTCTTTCACTAGGAAAATGAGTGATTTTGAACAGATAAGACCATAAAAAAATCCAAGGGTTGAATATATGCCAGATCCTGTTTTCTCTCTGATTGTGAGTCAAATGAATATATGCAATGACTCAATCTCTTTGTTATGTATTCGACTCCTCAAAAAATAAGCGAATACAATTGCACATTTTTTCTGTGACTGACATCTGATAGAATATTTTGGAACGAAGGGTGCGTGCAGTAGCCATCCTTTACCAAATCAGGTTCAGAGAATATTCGATTTCCGCAAAAGGCGGACGTTCAAAAGAACAACAAAAATATTCGAGTGGTTCTGGTTTTGCGAAGCCGTATAGTTCCAATTACCCGGATAATTCGAAAACTCAAATACTCGCTTATTTATTTTACCTGAACGTACACATTATTTATTTATTTATTTCATTCCATTTATTACTCTGTGTAAATAAACGTGAAATAAGGAGCTAGCAAGAATTGTGTAACACTGCCCCATTGAAGGTTTCTAGAGAAGAGCGCAGTTTTTTACTGCAAACACGGTGTTCCCAAACTTTTGCGCTCAGAAAGCGCCATTTCGCGTAAATTCACTTCAAAGTGGTTGAATTACGATTTTAAAGTCATTTTTCATTGCTTTCAACGAGTTTTATTCATTAATGTTGCGAAATAATAAATTCAACTCCACTAAACTATCGCGAATTTCATATTCCGTCTTCGAATGCCCTCATTCAGAACTGATTAAACGATCATTATAGCAGAAATTTGTCATATTTTTCCCTGTGGTCAGCGGTATTTCCAGAAGGAAATACATGTTTTCCGACGAAAGTCGAAAAGACTTATCAAGCATGCATTGCCCTCGACTCATTGACAAGGAAGGCACTATTAGCCAAAACGGCCAAACCGATCGAAATTTACTTTTCTAGAATCATTTTTCGACTCAGGGTTCGAATATGCCCTTCGCAGCTGCCAAAAGTTACACTGAAAAAAGTTATAGACGTTTTTTCTCTGGTTCTCGTACATATTGTCCCTCCAAAAAGAGCATTAATTCTACGAAAAACCTGAAACGGACCCTATAATCGTGTTCAGAACCGGAAGCAACCCCTTTGGGCAAAGTTTGGGTGAAAGCACATTTTCCGAGCCTTCTGTTGACTTATAGCATTTTGTACTTACGGACTTTCGATTCAGCGTTCAATAATATCAATTACGGTGTACAGGAAGCGTTGAAGAAAAATATTCCAGATTTGACTTAAAATTTGCCCTGGGGGGTCATTTGGAGTGCTCAACACGAATGTCAGTTTATCATCTGCATCTGCAGAAACGAGTTCTATTATCGCTGGTATCGCTATGGCATCTGTGCGAAACTGTGTTGTATTCCGTCCCAATCTAGTTGTTTCAAGTGGATAGGAGCATGAAGGCATCTTACGCGCAGAAAACCATGAATTATTTTGAATTTTTGTGAAGCTTGGCTCCTCTAGTGAATGGAAATGCCGGAAGTACCCTTGAAAACCCTTCATTCCTAAGGGAAAACCTTCCTGAGCCAAACGTAAAAATGAATTTGAGTTTTACGTCAAAATCCGTTTCGAAGTTTTTCGACACTCAGAGACCTGGTCACCGTAATTTTTGAAGTTTTCCTGCTTGTGAAGTTTGTGCTACAGTTTTTTTTTGTTGCTTGACGGTCGCATCAACATTTTGTGAAAAAAAGGCTAGATGATCGACCCAGAAGTGCTGGACGATCGACTTCTCAGCTGTTTTCTGGTGGCCCTTAGCTTTTACAGGGCGCATTTTCGGAGCTTCTGATTTCGTGGGTGCTGCCAGCTAGCCCAAACTGTTTGGTTGCACACAAAAAATCGAAAGTGATATCCAGCGCGCAAGATGTCTTTAAGACAAGCGTTTTTTTGTACTTTTTGTACCTTCCAAAACGTCCACTGATCTTTGTAAAAATTTTCAACGGGCCTCATAATCGTGTTCAGCGCCCAGAATAAACCCCACGGACAAAGATTCCTCACCGTTTTTCTTCGCACTTCTGTCCCTACTCTTCTCAGGCAATCTAAAGCTTACGTTTTAGCTAAAAAACGGGCAACTTTTACATAGTGAACACTGCCTTTAACATTTAGTTTCATTACGCCTTCAATTTAACACTCATCTTTTTTATTATTCTATACCACCAAATTCATAATGGCGTGCACTCGTATCTCACTCGAAACCGCAAGAGTAGAACATGATTCCTTTAAGGATCCGGAAGAACCTGTGGGGGGTATGGCCTTTTTTGTGTTAGCATTCTTTAAAATTGCTTATATTCCGAAATCCGAAAGGGCGCCTTTGATCTATACAATACTGTACAAAAAATTTCAAAAAAGTTGGCAGTACGGCGAGATATTCGAATAATTCGTATTTGGATGATTCGAATAATTCGATTATTCGGAAATTATTTTTTCGAATATTTTGTTTATTTGACTATTCGGAAAACTCAATGTTTTGAATAATTCGTTCATTCGACTATTCGGAGAAGTCAATGTTTCGAATAATTCGTTTATTCGATTATTCGAAAGAGTAAATTTTTTGAAATATTCGTTATACTTTTCAAAAAAAAATTCTTAGTTTGATATACTCTACTTCCCACTAGGGGACAATTTTGAGCTGAAAACAGGACCTTTGTCGCCTTGCTTCAGGGTGATACTAGGCAGCCAAGAAGGGTGAATTCATACTCTACGTCCGAAAATCGTTATTCAAAAATACATTTCATCCGAAATGGCCACTGCAACCAGAGATTGTTCTCCTGTAAGAGGAGGAAATGAAGTATGTGCAAGCTGATAATTATATGAACAGAAACAGATTCACTTCAATGGCATTACTCGAATTGAGAATAAGGCAGCTTGTGATCTAAAAGCAGTAACATGTGTGTTCCACTCTCGCGATGAAATAGCCGGATGGGAGCAGTACTGATCGAAGAAAGTACGTTATACTAGATTACCGAAGAATTTCGGCGGAAAAAAGGCGAGATTTCTCAGGCAGAAATACTGCAAAATTCCAACAAATTTGAGTAAATATCTAAAATTTTCGGGAATCTTGAGCTCCATTTTCTGCCTATCGTGACCCTTTCATCGGAAGAGTGTCTGACAAAATAGAAACTTTTTAGTGTCTACTTAATATTTTTCAGCCTATGTGAGTAGTGTAAAATTCTGCCAGATAACTAGAAAAGTCTGCCAGATCACGAGAGAAATCTGACAGAGTACGGGAAAATTCTGTCAGAGGAGGGCAACATCGTCTCGTAATCTAGCAGATACTTCTCGTAATCTGACAGAAATTCTCGTAATCTGGCTGAATTTTCCTGTATTCTCCAGTTCGTATACGGGAGTATTCTGCCAGGATACTAGAAAATTCTGTCAGATCACGAATGAATTCTGCCAGAATACGGGAGAAATCTGTCAGAGGAGGGCAACATCGTCTCGTAATCTGACAGATTTTTTTCGTATTCTTTCAGAATTTTCCCGTAATGGTCTGGCCTGAGTGCACACACAGCAGCGCGAAACTGTGTCTATAGAAACATATTCGAAGCCGAATTTTCGGCAGCAGCGGAACTGGCTCGGATCTGTGACGCGTACAACTGCGAAGCGGAGGATTTTTAAGGCTTGTTGGTTCGAGTTCTGATAAGCAGTAGCAAAAATCACGGCGAATCCGCGGCAGAACATGAGCATTGTCGCTATTCTGCCCTAATCGAGGCAGTGGGACCCCGAAAGAATCTAGGCATTGCCTTTATTCTACCGCGAATATTTCAAGAATTTTCAGATTCACATCCGGTCCGGCGCCGAGGCGGCAGGGTCTCTAAAGGTTTTGATGGATTCCAGGCGATTTCTTCCAGGTTAAGTAGTGTAATTCCGTCATAAATTCGTTTTACCTTCTTGCGTTTCAGACAAACCTAAAAAATTCAAACGAGTTTTCAACCACTGAGATTTCCAGCTAATTCGTGAAGTTGAAGTTGATCTTTCAAAAACGATTCCCGCGCTATTCAGCTCCGGATTACGGAAGGAATTTCTAGAATTTTTCTCAAACTTTTTCTGCACATTATTTGTTCCTTTTGCGTCACATATTCAGTCAGCACGTATTTCTGCCATAGGGTCCGTTTAATCACTTAGTAAGCTTAACTATAGTTAATACATTTAATTTCAATCAAATTTTTCGGGCTTCTTATGTTAGCCTTCTTCTTGAAATGGGTCTCTGCTCAAATTTCTTCTCAATCATTTCTGTCTCAAATTATAGCCAACTGGAGGGGTAGGAGCTCTCGCACACAGAGGAAAAGTTGTCCCGTTTTCGCAGGTTAACATTTCACGATAGTCAACCCAGGAGAAGCGGTACCGAGAGTGGAATCAAAGTCTCAAATGCGAGACAACTCCTCCCCTCAGTGTGTGTATCTTCGACCGGGTTCCAACAAAGTCGTTTCGCCGTTAACCAATGAAGTTTGACCGGCTCTGCTCTATATGAAGTCGTAGCGAAACGGGAACTTTTTAGAACATTTTTGCCTCTTTAATTTGTGTACATTTTTCTTTCTCTCAATTTGAGAAGTGCAAGCCTGCTTGTCCGGGTATCTTCCGTTCCCGTATGTTCCGGGTTGTTGGTCCAGAAACGAAAAATCAATACCATTCCTTTACCTCTTCTGGGGCGGCATGCATGAACGCAGGCGAAGAAGGTCAGGAAGCCGCTCCGCGTCCTATGCGCGTAGCGTCGAGTCACGCGACGGCCCCGAAGTGCGTCTCGGGCAAAAATGCACTCTCCATTGCAAACCCTACGCGCGCACTTTCTGTCATCCGATTGGCGTTCGCTTCCAACTATTGTGATTCACGGTATGACAGAAAAGCGCCAGAAAGCGACTGGACTGACAAAAATGCCGGTTGGCTCAGAGTTCGCTAAAGAAGGTGCATTTACGTCCGCGACGCTCCAATATACGCCAAGCAGTACGGGGCCGTCCCGTGGCTCGACGCTGCGCGGATAGGACGCGGAACTGCTCCCAGACCATCTTCGCAGCGTTCATTCATGCGGGACAGGATCTGTCTACACACCGAGGAAGGAGTTGTCCCGTTCTCGCAGTTTGAAACGTCATGCCACTCAACGCGAGCGAAGTGGTCCCGAGTGGAACTAGAGCCGCAAATGGCGGGACAACTCCTCCCTCGGTGTGTAGTGAGCCCCTGTCCCCATGCGTGCCACCCCTGAAGCTCCTTTTATATACATTGAGAAGGAAGGCATCATCCAGCGAAATTGCAGATATTACTCATTGAACTTATTAGATTGTCTACTGAATTCTTCATTGCAATTTCTATCAATTTTCGGCAGCCTTCCATTTCCAAAAAGTATGAAAAAAGATTGCGTGTCGAGAGAATTTTAGGGCAATCCTTCTCAAGGCTGCTAGCAACTGACCGCAGTATTTTTCACCATTCGTCTAATACTCCTTCTGATGGAGCTACAAATCCGGAAAACGCTTTCGCGACTGCTGCTGGACATGCACGCCCGCCGCGTGAACGGACAGTCTCATCAGGACGGACTTGACTTCCCGCGGCGCGAGAATGCGGCAATGCTCAATAGCAATAGCGAGTTTTGATCGATATATAAGACAAACGCAACATGTCGCACTGCTAATCGCACTAGGCACGAAATGTCCATCGTCCATCTCTTGCTCAAACCGTTTGCAGTTCCATTTCGATTCTGTGGAAAATCCTCAATCAGGTGCTGTCGGCACTTTAAACGCATTGGAATAGAAATGTTTTAAGAATGAAAAGGCGAAATATCTCAAGTTGCAGTTACAGTCGGCACGGATCGCACTGATACTTTGCGCTCCCTATTGATTGTTGGCGCGAACTCGGTGCGCGCACGTATCCTCCAACACATTACATTGAATTTACGCAAGCCTCCAATGAGGAACGCAAGCTTTCAGTGCAATCCGTACCGACTGCAACTAGCTTCTTTCATGGAGCGAGGGCCTATAGAGGATACTTAGGGTATGAAACTACCCTTACCTTGAATTTCTTTGATGAATACGGCCCCAGAGTCAAAGTTACCCTCGAACCAAGGGTTCACATTTAGTAAATCAAACAATCAAAAATATTTAGAATTTACGAACAATTTAAGCATTAGCATAAACTAATATTTTAATTTTCTGAGAGAACCAAATAATCGAAAAATCAAAAATTAAAATTACTGAATAAATCGGATTCTCGAATACTCGAACCCACAATTTATCCGAACATTAATCGAATATTAATTCTATTCGGTCCCAAGTCAATTCAACATCGGCGAATTTTCAAAACATTTGAAAATCAGTTTTTTCCTAAATGTTATCGTTGCGTGTACTGTCCTTGTGGGATCGAAAATCCGCTCTGCAGTTGGGGACAGCTGCTGCTACATCACGCAGTCCAATTCTGATTGTGCGGTGACTACCTAGTCTCGGCACGATTACCATTTGCAGCCGCACGATCATAATGGTGCTGCATGATGGAACTGCGGTTGTCCGCAACTTCCCATAGTGCACTCTGTATCAGAACGAACAAACATTTTTTGTCGCCGCGTCGAGGTTGACGCTCGGTGACCACTCGCCGGTCGCTGCAACTCTGCAGACCCCCTAAGGTACAGCGTGACCACTGGTTACCAAATCAATTAAGTCGCCTAAGGCCCTAGTTATACTTGAGCGGAATGAAAACGTCTCGCGATGACATTGCCGCCGCTTGCTGCGTGAATCTGGGATTCGTCTGCAATGTTGCGTCTTCGGCGTCTTCGACGCAATACTGCGGACAAAAATTTCCAGGCGTTTTTCATGGTATCTTATCGGTTTTTTCGCTTCTGACACTTTTTATTTGCAGAATAGCAGTAATAATCAATTCCTCTCGTCATTAAAGTGCTCGTTATGTCGTTTTGGTACTGTTTTAACAATTTTAAATCTGAAAAATAATCAGCTGGTGGAAATTGGCAAATTTCCAACAGGGCAGGTCCCGTAAGGATGCAGTGTACGGTGCCGCGGCGTGTATAACTGCTCTGTGCGGCCTTCCGGCGCGTTTTTCTGCGACTACTGTTCCTTTTTTGCATGCCTGAGCGCAGTTAGGGCGCATATAAGTGATAGTTGTCTTGCTATTTCCGCAGCGTCCCGCCGGTGTATAACTAGGGCCTAAGATGGCTGAATCAAGGAAAATGCTAAAGCAGCTCTTCATATAGATTCAGTGAAACAGGAAACATTGTAGAGAACACTGCGCGCACAAATTTCATGCAGAATGAGTTGTGGAATTCTGTCAAAATTTCAGAGAAGGTGTGGATGAGACAGTGGTTTTGAGGCGGATCATTCCGAAAAATGGAGTATTTTATAGATTCCGCTCCACAAATAATCTATTGGATCAAACATCTACGGATCTGACCGCTAATCAGAATAATTTGGGCACCTTACCAACCCAATTTGAGATCTACGAGGTACGAATTTGGCGTCTCGAAGACGAATGTGTCTTCGAAAAAGTTCTTCAGCATAAATCACTTTTCGCTGATTGATTTGTCGCTGAATTCATGCCTTGCTTACGAACTCTTGACCATAGAAACGACTCTCTCTTAAAGGCAGGATTTGCAATGAAGACAACCTTACTAGGGACTACTTTAAACATCCCGTGGAGATTTGAAAAACCATGTTTTCGTTGCACTAGGTTTGTGACCAGGGATGTGCGTAATAGAAATTTTGTAATTCGTTAGTCGTTAGTCGTTAATCGTAAGTCGTTAGAAATCTAGGCTTTGAAGACAAGCACAGTTGAGGCAGAAAAAGCTCTTACGGATAGAGAAAGAAAGGAAGACATGAAGAGATGTATGTTTTCCAAAACATTCATGGCCATTAAAGACACAAATCATTTCTTGTTAGGGAACCTATTCACACTGCAAACCTACGTATACATAATTTAAAATATGCATGAAAGCCTAATGCTCGAGAGTGTGTGTTTATCAATTTTTGTCATTCTTCGGTAAGAAAAGAAACAATATGGGAAACCGAGGAAATCTTGAACTCTGCTTTTTCCCAGCGCGAAATTTGCCCTCCTTCGTTAAATGATTTTATTTGAGATTTACCTGGTGGTGACAACACGGAGCATTGCACCGAGTTTGCACTATTTGTTCTTTGCTCAGCGTCGCGATTCGAGGACTTGCGTGATTTTGGAGCTTGTTCCCATTATGGGGAAAGGTCGGAATGAATTAGCACCCACAAACATGTCTCGAATCTATGACTGAAAGTCGAAGGACGGCACCCTTTACAATCCAATCATCGAATACAGTTCCCGTCGTTGGGCAGTTGTGGCCTGCAGGCACCGCTCCAAATTATCACCTCTGATAGTGCCCTCTGCAAAATTCTCCGCTGGAGCCGGTCAGTGCTGGAACCAGTTTGGTGAGCCTACCATAAAGTAGCGAGACAGACGCGAAGTCGCTTAAACGCTGCGCCTAACCTTTCGCAACGTTCGGTTGGGGTTTTGATGTGGAGGTTCTAGAACTGCGAAGCAGTGTCAATAGAAATAATGAATACTGAAGGCCATGGTTATTTTGCACCATTTACCTAGAACAAGCAATAGAGCAAAATGTATTAATCCTGGTGTAAGGCTCAGGTTGGAGCGCGATTTGAATGACTATTGGCTTTCTAACGAATTTTGGGATTGCTTACGAAAATGTTTTTATTTTCGTTAGTCGTTAGTCGTTAGTCGTAACACCCAGGAAGCCCGTTAGTCGTTGAATTAGTTAGTCGTTAGTCGTAATTACGCACACCCCTGTTTTGTGACAGTACATAAATGATCCACGCTTCAAATTTCCTAAATGGCCGCAGGGATTCCAAAAAAAGGATTTCCATTGTCTCACAAAAAGGTAAGGGCATCAGGGAATTTTTAAAGTGCAAGAAAAAAATTTTCGGATTCGGCTCAAAACTTTCAAGTGGGGGTTATTTAGGGCGCTGAAACCGAATCGGTGTGGTTAGTCCGAAAGGGTTTAGTCCTCATGAGACTTAGGGCTACTGCAGGTTACGGTAGGCAAAATGCCTTTTAATTCGCGTTACTTACCCTAAAATTTTGGAAATCAAATACTGCACCTTAAATTCGTGTTCAGCGTCCCAAATAACACCCACAGAAATTTTTCTAGTCAAATCTGAGACTTTGACCGAGCTACCGTATACCCACCGTTACATACCGTAATCCAAGGAAAATCGATAAGCCGACCACAGATTCGTGTTAGGTAGCCCATATAACCCCCATGTAGTGGTTTCGAGGCAATCCCATCTTAGCCTTCTCGAAATCGTCAAAAGTCGCGTTTTGTCAGCAAAATTTCCCCCAATTTGAAGCTTCGGACCAATTTTGATGGGTTTTTCGAAATGTTGACCATTGGGCCTTGAATTTGTAATCAGCACCCAAAATAACCCCCAGTAAAAAGTTTTTAGCTCGATCCGAGACGATTTTTTTTAACACCCTGAAAATTGTCATTCGTGTACTCCTTTTCACTACGCATAGCTATGAAAATGCCCACTTTGGAAAGCTCCTGCAAAGCTCTGAGGAGTTTAGGGAATTTGGAAAACGGATTATCAGTTCTGTGTCCCATACCAACAACAATCAAAACACCGTTTTGTGAAAGCTCACCCGAAATGTACGGCAAGCCTTAGTCTGTGCTCTCATCATGTGAAGGTACTGCCACATTACTGCCACATCCTAAGCCAATTCTGTGTTTCTGGTGTAACCCAATTTCAAACGTTGGAAGAACTATAACTTCTCAAGCGAATGAATTCCTCCTTTTCATTTACCCGAAAATTCTTCAGAATAAGAGCTTTCTTTTTCGCATGCTCAACTGTCTCTCGAGCTAAAGAATAATCAGTTTCTCTGAGAGAATCTTTCGCGCTAGCACCGTGGTGCTCCCGCGATCCGCGATGGTACCGTGTTCGTCTCCTCCTAGTCCCGCGATCCGCGTCCGTTCCGCGATAGTTACCCAATCCACCTATCCATTGACTTTCTCTTGCTCGTACCGTGATGGTACCGCGATCATTACCAAGTTTACCGCGCTAGTACCGCGGTGCACTCGCGATCCGCGATGGTGCCGTGATCGTTTCTCCCCAGTCCCGCGCTCTCATGATGTACAGATTTGTAAAGCAGCTCGGAATACGGCACGGGCAATACCGTATAGCTTCGCGTTGATCTGATAGGCAACACCCGTTCGGGTGAAACATCGACAGAGCATGGATGATATGACAGGGATGGACGCTGGCAGAATCTCGCGATCGTCCCGCAACAGTTCCGGGCTCGGCTCCTCGCGGTTCCGCGATATAAAACCCCGAACACAACAATGTTGTGACGCAATACGCTATCAGGCTGAAACTGGTAGAATCTCACGATCGTTCCGCGACAGCCCCTTGCTCGATTCATTGCGGTTCCGCGATGGAGCATGGCTCGATGAACGAACGCGGTACGCTCTCGGTTTGAGACTGGCGGAATCTCGCGATCGTTCCGCAATAGCCCCAAGCTAGTAACCTCTCGGCCCCTACCAGTAACCGAGGGAATTCTAGCCTTGAACGATCGCGGGGATTCTCTCAGAGTTGGCCCTGCCTCTGCTCTTCTCTTTCTCGTACTAGGTGAACGACCGCGGGACTATGCTATTCAGAAAACATCCACAAACCGAATCTGATCACAAACTCAAAGGCAGCGTTCACGATGATTATCATCGGTGACTTTCCGCAGTGAAATGATAGACGAGAAGGACCCTAGGCACCAGACCTACTGTAAACCGTGGATATATTGCAAGTGAAATTGATCGTGAACACTGTCTTTAACAAATCTTTTCGAATTTCCTAGAGTTCTTCGGAATTTACCGAGCAACGTCCCTCAACTATTATTATACAATGGCGAAACTTGTTTTTAGGCCATCAAAGTCAAAGGCATTTTTCGCGCTAGGATTCACTTTCCATTTTTAGGCTCAACTTCGTGAATGAGCACGGGAGGCCACACCGATGAACTCCGGCGCGCCAAAAACGTGGGAGTTTGAGGTGATGAGGGGTAAAGATGAGGATCCGCCACCATTTCTCACCAGTCATCTAGCACTTTTTCATAGAATGTTGATGCCACCATCAAACAATATGAAAAACGGTTACGGCACAAACTCCACATGCAGAAAAACTTCGAAAATGACACCGACGAGGTCTAAAAAATGCAGCGAAACATCAAAAACTATTTCGGGAAAAAATTCAAACTCGATTTTACATTGTGTTCAGACTGACTTTTCTTTTCGAAGAGAATTTTTCATGAGCCCCTTCGACACTGTCGTCCACTAGAGGCCGAGCTACACAAAAACATGGAAAAAATAATGTTCGGTTTTCTGCGCGTACAATCTAGGTTGTTCGGAAAGAAATGCGCGTTGGTTTTGACCAATTATTTCTCTCCTACTATAGAAGATTTTTTCGAAAGTTTTGTCTATTAGGAAGAGATTTTCAATTGTGCATCTTTTGAAAAATTATTGTCTATGTCTACTTTGTTTTTTTAAGAAAAAAAAGTTTAGGAAATGCTTGACCAAAAATGTCGAATGCGAGCTTGCATGTGGTACGACTTCAAGCAAGGCGAATCGGCTGCTGAATCTCATTGTGCCATATCTGAGGTATTCTTCGAAGAAGCCCTGTCAGAAAGCCAGTGTCGACGATGGTTCGAGCGAGTCAAAAACGGTAATGAAAGCTTGGAGGACGAAGAACATGGAAGTCGACCTCAAGTCGTCGACAACCAAGTGTTGAAGTCCGCCATTCAATTGAATCCACGCCAAACCACTCGAGAGCTGGCAACACATTTTGTCTGCTCAAACTCTACCATCGATGAGCATCTGCTGGCAATTGGCAAGACGAACAGGTGCGGAAAATGGATGCCGCACCAGCTGAGCGACGCAAACAAGGCAACACGAGTGGCAATGGCTGGAATTCTTCTTCGTCGCTCCAAGAACAGCGGTTTCTTCGACTCTACATCAGATGAGAAATGGATCGGCTTTGACAACGCAACGCGCAAAAGACAGTGGTTAGACGCCGATGACGCTCCAAAACCGACTCCGAAAGCGGATATACACGGCAAAAAGGTGATGCTCTGTGTTTGGTGGAACATCAAAGGTTTGTTGTACTATGAAGTTCTGCACTTGGGTCAAACAGTTACGGCGGACATTTGCAAAGATCATTTGAGCCGCGTGGATCAAGCAATGCGTCGTCAAGGTGTCGAAACGACGTCGACAATATTCCTACACGACAACGCTCGTCCGCATGTCGCGAGAATCATTTCGGAAAAAATTGAGGAATTGGGCTGGCAAGTCCTGCCTCATCCGCCATACAGCCCAGATCTGGCACCATCCGATTACCATCTTTTCGCACTCCTTGGCTTGGGGGAAAGTTCACAAATCGCGAAGAAGTCCAACTCTGGGTGTCCAACTGGGTACTTAGAGTCGCTGCCGGTCGAGGTCTTCGAAAGAGGAATCTATTCTTTGCGTAAACGTTGGCAGCAAGTCTTCGATAGTAATGGAGATTGACTTTTGAATTAATCTTGTTTAATTTCGTTTTTATAGTGAAAAATCTTTTAAACTCAAACGCGCATTTCCTTCTGAACAACCTAAATTCCTCATCAACTCCCTAAATTGACAGTCCACGGCAACGGAAAAAGGCGGTGGTACGGTTACGCGTTTTCACCAAACAAACTGTAGTAATGGCTGGCTCAGTTCCAAGCTAACCATCAACTGACAATGAACATCAGATAATCTTTTCCGGAATATCTCTTTTTCTGTTCCCCTCATTTTTTGTGTTATTAATTTTTTCGTATCTATAGTTAATAAGTTAACCGTATTGCTAATGTGTGTGGAGAAAAAATTAGTGCTTTCAAACGTTTCCGGTGAATTCCGGTTGAAATTTTTAGCGTATGGCGTGACGTCCGCAAACGCGCACACCGCAATACATAGTCGACGGCGTAAATTTATTTTTCACTCAATTTTAGAGGAAGAAGCGCCGGAAACGTATAAAGGCGCTATGTCTCACTCTACTCACACAATATCAACACAGCTGAATATTTACTAGAGGTGCATATATAGTACATGGTGCAACACGAAAAATTTAGAGAAATGAAAAAACCCATAACCTAATAAAAATTATCAATTATACATTATTGATTAATGGCAAACTTGAAACCGAGCCAACAATGACTGCAGTATACCTAGTAAAAATACGATATACGAGAATGTGATTTGTAAACGACTCGCTGCATTTTTAGGCCTATTTTTTTATGGAAAAAAGTTTTTTTTATGCGGCTTTCCGGGTGAAGGTCGACCGCATAAACTGTCTCTATTTCTTTTTGGGAGTCCCATCCACTACTACGCTTCCAATTTTCTGTGGCCCAAAAATGTGAGGGGACGCTTAAGGCAATCAAAACAGTATCCCGGCAGCTCGTTATACATATAGGTGCTGTGAAACAGGACATATTTTAGAACAGGGGTGCGATTCATGAACGCGAATTTGCTGGTTTGGTTTGGTTAGGGCTTGGTTCGTTTTGCGAGCCCACCCGTAATCAAACCAATTGCCCGCGCTAACCAGCGATTCAAGAACGTTTTCGCCGGTTTGGTTTGCAAACCGGTTGTTCAACACGATTTTAAACAGGTAAATCGGCGAATGCTAACCAATTCAGGACAAATCGGGTTTCATTTTTGTTCGTTGATATATTTTCTTTGTTGACGGTTCTGAGGTATTTCGGAGATACTATTGTCATCAGTGCGCAATTTTCCAGTCCAAATTGCCCCTACCCTATAGTGTAATAGGCGAATAATATTGATTTTTCAAATAAATCAAAGTTTTGCTTGAATATGAAAATGATTTAAATTTTTAAATGACTTTTCAATGTCAATTTTTCTGGTTCTATTAATAACGTTAGGAGGAACGTTAACATAATTTATAAAAGGCAAAGTTGTGTTGACTCCCAAGACCCCTTGCTTCGGATTGAGAAGTTTTAAAGATTTTTTATGGTAGTGAGTAGAAGGTAGACCAAAGATGGGAATTTTCTTTTTAGGTTGTTGAAATTGCTTTTTTGAAAAAAAAATTACCGTTGTCCATTCTCGGCCGAAGCCGCGGTTTTGGACAGCGGTTTTGGACACCAGTAACACGTGTGATTTTTTTTTGGTGGTTTTGTGTTGGGAGGGGTGCTAAGTATCAGTTTGTGGGGAATTTTATGGAAAATCTTAATCTTTTCTCAGAATTTAGAAAATCTGAAATTTCATGGGGGGACGTACGTTGTCCAATTTTCGAAGTGAAGAATTGAAGGGGTAATAGGCCCGACTTATAAATGTAAATCTTCTAAAAATTCGTTTTATGTGCTAAAAATTTGAATACTGCCTAAAATATGTCTATTACATCGTTACGTAAAGATGCATCCCTAACATGTAATGTTGTGGTGCTGTACTATTGTTCTCTTTGATCTTTTTGTTGTTATTACAATATGTGAGACAGCCGCCGCCCTAACCCCTCGTTCCAAGACCGGTTTTTCTCACAGAAAGCGAAATGCAACTGGGAACACCCCCGATTTTTCAAGTTTTGGCCCAAAGGTGTTACGTCCCCCTCAAAAAATCTCTAAATTTCGAAAATTCTCGCGTCCCCCCTGTTGTCCAGCTGGACAACGCCCGCCTGAACCTGATTGGGGGTACGCCGTGAGAATTTCCCCCTTTTTCCCACAAATCCCGCCTGAGATCCTCCACTCAAGCCGTTTTCGTTACTTGGACACCCTGCACCGAAAACTCCGTTTTTCGCTGGAACGCTTAATGGACGCCGTTTTCATGAATAGATACTGCTACTCACCCAGTACGTTACCTCATAAGCGTTGCGGCGGAATTCCCCCCCCCCCCCTTTGCCCACAAATTCCTCTTGATAAACCAAATATTCTTACATACATCTATATTTTTCAGAAGCATGGAAACTCAAAGAGCAGGCAGCCTACAAGTGCCTCGGAGACTTCGCAAGCGATGGAAAAGGACACACAAAGAAGCCCGGAAGTTTCTAATTGTCTGAATGAACTGAATTTTTGATCTATAGTTTTTTTTTATTCGAGCGTCTTACTTTTTCTTGAGCTTTGGAAAATTGTGATCTCTTTTAATGCGAAGTATTACGTTCATTCGTTATGTTACAATCAGTAGAAACATTCGGAATTCCAAATAATTTTGCGATTTCTATGAAACTGACTATAATAAACCATTCTTGACAATCCTGGACCCTCCGAGTTTTTTAAATATATGTACTGTTATTGAGAAAGAATAATTGGTGCCATTGCAACAGAGGGGGGCACTATGATATCGCACTTAGCCACGCCCATTTTTTCATACCGCAACAATTTTTTTTGATTTTGGAATGGCAGAAAAACTATGGGTTGTTGTTTAAACTGCGCGGAGGCACGGAAAAATGAGCGTGGTCAAGCGCTATACCAAATTCCCCCATGCAGGCGATAAGAGCGGATAACCGAAACGAAAATTCAAGTATTGCATGGAATTCGAGTGGAAGTTACATTCAAGAGCTCGCCACCCGCTATCTTTCCGTCGGCGACCGGCGCCAGGAGAGCGCGCCGCCGTAATGTGGTGAGCGGGTGGCGAGCGCTAGCATGCCAGCGCTCGCCACCCGCTACCATTCCGCTCGCGGGCCGCGCGAGGTGCTGCGCGCCGCCGGACTTGTGGTTAGCGGGTGGCGAACTCCAACTTTCTGAGTTAAAGGCACAGGACACCCAAGAAATTATTTTCCAGATTTTCTGCTCTTCTTGGAGAGAGCCACTCTCCGATCACAATGGTATTTCTGAAATCGTCCAAGACCCCCTACGGAGCGAGATATGGCTCCTTGAAAATGCCTGCATTTAGAGGGCGAAAAATTGGTGGACGAGTTGTCTCAGGCCTGTATTTCTCTTCATTCGCAATCGCTGCACGAGAGCAAAACAGGATGAGGAGATTGACCAGCAATGTACTGAAGAACAACGACTTGTTTGAATTCATCCATCCATCAAGCCGCTATCGAGTTCGGAAATCTGGTTGGGGGTCGGGCCTGTGGTGGTGAGCGGAGGGGGTCGGTCCCACGGTGGTCGCTTGTATCTCGCTTATTTGGAGGAATTGAGATCTGGCATCTGGCACGTGTTATATAGGAGGGGTCTTCTACACAATTACACGAAAATCTCAAAATTCATATCTGAGGGTGTACTGTGCCTTTAAGCTCTCGTCGTATTTCAATACTCTGGTCTTGCAAAGCAACATCTGCGCTACCAACGTCCATTATTATAGGTCCAGTAAAACAGGAAGCTTTTAAACCAGTAGGGAACTCTCAAGTTCTCGTGAGGACACTTTTGCCGTGCTGTGGGAGTACAGATGAACGCAAAAGCGAGTGGAGTGAGGTCAGTCATATCAAGTAAGGACAGAAATCAGCAAAAATTTCTCCAGGTACACCCCACTGCTTTCATATCCCACATCCACCCAGAAAAATTTCTAATTCTCTGTGAAGCATCAACATTCAGGCACCGCTACTGCTCCTTTGCTGTTCGGCATGTTATGAGACCCACATACACATGAGAGGAACGGTATACAGCTTCGGGGTCTGCACGGCTCATTCTTGTTTGAACACGATGACAAGTCTTAACACTATAATGAGTCTTGTGAAATGCCGCTGTCCCTGAGCCTCGTAATGGTTCACAAAGTTTATTAGTCGAGGCTGCAAAAAGATCAAAAGTTTAGCAACCGAAAGTTTCAAAAAAATGATGATTAGAGCATCACTGCACACTTACGACTATTTAAGAGCAGTTTACGAGTAGGGAGACGTTACGACCACAAGTCTTGGCTCTACACAGAGCCGAACCGCAGGCTAGTTCGGCCTCAACGGTTATGCAGCACCACTGCTTCAATCATATTTGTTAATTAAGGTCTGACGAAGGCGCTACGCGCCGAAAGCTCACCAGGAAGAAAAAGTTTTTTTTTTCGCACAATTCTTTTTGAAAGTTTCGGTTGCCAAACTTTTGATCCTTTTGCAGCCTCGACTAATAAACCTTGTGAACTATAATAAGTATCAAAATGTAGCTTGATATGATGGTTATCAACACGTGATCACGTTGTGACGTGCTTATCACGTGCACAGTCGGTAAAAAAGGCGCGTTTTCTCATTCGAGTCCTCATTCGGCATTCTGTTGCCGGTGGCATGCTTGTGGGGAGTATTAAAATGAATAGTCCGTGTAGTCAATGACGTCATCGTTCGGCTGCTCGTTGGGGGTCTCCCGCTAGGCCTTTAGATAGGACCGTGATTGTGACGTCATCACGAGCGTCGCGATGCTGTACTCCCGCTGCCATTTATCGTATGACTCAGCGTAGGTCTGTGTTTTTTTCCTATCAGGAATCTTACGCGGAGTGTCCCCCAATCAGCCTGAGAAGCGCTAATCTTTTTCAAAGAATGAGCACGCTCCAAACAAAGCGCTTCTCACTTTCGCTACTCACTGGCGCAGTACTTTTCCTGTTGAGAGCTATGCACTTTCCACAAAGCGTGCTCGCCGCCCAGCGACGAGCTATCCCGATCTTAATGAAGCGGCGCACGCTTCCAATGTTACGCTAATCACCTTCAAAGACACTGCGCGTATTCTGAAAGGAACGTTACTTCTCATAAAGCGCACACACACACATTCGACGGAGTACTGCTTGACTTCCACGACACTGCACTCGCTGCTTGTTGAGCGCTTCCCGCTTCTTATGGCTCAGTGCATGCTTCCTGTGAAACGGTTCCGTCATGACACGGCACACAATATCATGACACTGCACACTTGACGACGCGACGAATTTCAATTTCGGGGACGCGAAAATGAGTGAAAGCTCGCAGATTTCTTCAATGAAAATACCATGTTTAGTACACTTTTTGATTATACAAATTCGCATTGATTCAACTTCGACACAATCAGTATTATTGCTGCTTGGGGGCTATTCATATTCCTCAACGCCAGCGCGTGATGCACAGGCGTAGCGTTGTAGTATGAATGGCCTGACGACACGCCCACGCGGCACGCATCTGACTCCCGCTCCGCAGTAGCTTATTAATACGCCATCAATTTCACCGCGTTTCATAATACTTGATTCCAGTATTATCCTTTGCTACCATGGTGGTGAACGCGTACACAGAAATCGCGTGTTTTTAAAAAATAAGGTCTACTTTTTTCCGCTCCGCCATGGCGTCCCCGCTGGCCTTTTCATCGTTTCCGCAAGCGCGAGACGCGCGTAACGCGTTGGCGCTGACGAGTATGAATTGCGCCTGAAAGCGACTAGTCGGACGGTTCAAAACCATTTTTGGGAGGGAATGCCTACTTTTTGCGCTCTTTTCAATGCAATTTAGTCCCAATTTCTACGTTCACTCTGAACTGAGATTTCGAAGAAGGGGTTGCGCGCGTGGCTGATTCAAAACCAAACGCTTCGCGCGCACCACAATTCGTTCACCTGGGATCTTCTTTTTTCGGAAATTTTCTCTGAGTTTCCTAATGACCCAATCTGATGGTATATCCTAATACCTGCTAAATGATTGTGATGCGCGCGAAGCGCGCACCAGATTTAGTTTTGAATCGGCCACGCGCGCAACCCCTTTTTCGAAATCTCGACTCGGGTGAACGTAGAAATAAGCTCTAAACTGCATAAAAGAGCGCAAAAGGCTGATAGTACCTCTCTCAAAAATGGTTTGGAATGGTTTAGTGGTTTTCAAGAAAAGAGAAAACCGCTTGTTCTTGTTGTTAATCATTTTCTTTTTCAGACGGCGTACGCGATCTTGTTGGTACACTTAAAATTGAGGTAGGAAGCTCATCTCCAGACAGGAGGCTGGAAATGGAAGCAGGTCGCTCCTATTGCAATTTAAACTTGATAACTTAACTTTGAAGGGTACCTCAAAATCGTGGCTTTACATACTAAATTAGATTACATTAATGTTTCCGTTGCGCTCTGGATTTCTTTTTGATAAGTTTGACGGAGAAGCTTGTGAATTAATTGACCACCAAATCGAATTTTATTTATTTATCTTATTTATTTCTGTAAGATGTTTGAGACAATCGTGAGATAGGTTACTTCCACCAACACAATGCTTAGAGAAGTTTTTTGGCAGTTCTATGCTTAAACGTCTTCGTCGTGCAAGAGGTATCTTTGGTTTTACTTAGCTTAGTGAAGATTTTTGGTTATAAAACTTCATTTCCTTACTTTTTTATTACTCCAGGCTATTTTACGCCAAATAATTTTTAGGATATTTCAGAATATTTTTGAAGCTTTTTTTTACTTTTGAATGGCACTGCCAAATCGTCACTTCTACCAGGAATCTAAATTTTCAGAAACTTCACATATTTTTCCCGGAGGTTCCCTTTCTGACTTCGATTTTGCTTCACGATTTCTATTTTAGAATGATGACACATCTAACCGACGATACTGTGCTATCGTCTATTCGGTGTTTCTGACGTTCCGTATAAGAAAAGAAAAACTTCCTTGTTATCCTTGCGATTCTTCATTTTTTCACGTATTCATTTCTTTTTCTACTTCCTACTTCTTTCTTCTCTACACAAACTGCTATCAGACCAGACGGTCAATTAACCGCAGCACACTTCGTGAAACTGCTCGTTTTTTCATCGTCAAACGAGCCATGCCGCCTCAGACAGCTGTTTCCCATACCCTGATGCACACTATGTACCTGCCACGTAGAAATAAGAGTTTCTCCATCAAGAGAGACGAGCATTTTGAGCAAAAATAATGCAAAATAACCGTGAAGTAAGCAAAGAAAGACGTGGGTACATAAAAAAACTAACAATTTTTCTTCGGATTACGTTAAAGGCAGGGTTCACGATAAAAACGACTTTTAGGCTCTCTTCATGAGAATGTAGTTTTGGTCATTACAAAAGTAAAAATAAGTGGAAAACACGGAAATTCGCGGGAAAATCGCTCAAAAACAAGGTATAAGGCCCAATTACCGGTGTCGGACGGCCCCTAATTAACGAGATTTTCATTAATGCTTGCTTAAAGGCAGTGGTCGCGATCAAATATGTTTGTCGTCTTTTTCCCTCTAAACCCTTTTCTGGGTCTCGAGTAGTAGGATCTATAAGAAAAAAATCGCGAAAAAACCGCTGTTTTGGGCCAAATTTAAAGCCTAAACTTTCTTGTCTTTTGATGGTGGACGAGCCCACTCCACACCATCGGCATCGATGACCTCTTATATCAAGAACATCAGCTGCCTTGAAAATGAATTTCAATCAATGAACCTTCGGATTTATGTACACATCTAATCAAAAACATTGACTGGAGTGCTTTCTTTCATTGCTCAACTGCATTTATTAGGTAAATTAGCATTTATTTCTTCCTCTGAATGTCGATGATTTTTGACTGCTCGGCATGAGACGGCGATCTTTTTCGTCATCGCTGTGCACGTGTGCACGAACTGGCATTTTTGGGCCTCAGAATCTCTATTTCTAGCCCTTTTTCAACCTCGCTACCTTCATAGTTTTTCAGCTGTGTTTGATCTAAGCTGATTTTTGTAATTTTTTCGATAACGTTTTTCATCGTGACCACTGCCTTTAACCGCCTTTTATTTTGTTGTTAAAGTAGGCAGTAGTCTCCAGAAGTGCTCAAGATATACTTTAGAAGCAAAATAAACGTTTAAAAACGGGTATTTATAGAAATCTCGATAATTGGGGGCGGGAGGACACCAAGCGATAACTTGTTCCTGAGCGTTTTTTATCCAATTTTTCACTTATTTTCTCTTTTGTGATGCCCAGATCTACTTTTCCATGAGGATAGCACAACAACCGATTTTATCGAGAACCCTGCCTTTAAGACAGATGCTGCGTGGCGAAAGTGATTTGCGCACGTTGCGCGCTCGTCAGAGACCCAAAAGGGGCGCTACTTCTTTGGACTTGTAGATGGATGACTCGTTTTGGACAGAGTGTAATAGCAGTCTTTGACGTCGCAATATTTTAGAAAATCAGCCAGTCCTCTTTCCTGCCGCTTCACACATTTTGGGGGGATTATGATTGTAACGAACACGAATTTCACAGAATGTTTGGTTTTCGCGGCTGCCCTGCTTATCTATTTTCAAGCGCCTGTGGAAATTGACAGCCTCTCGCACTGAACACCTGCATATGATCAATGAGATAGAGGCGCGAAAAGTACTTTGACCCTGCCTGCAAAAACCAACGGCTAATAGATTGCGTTTGTCTGGTGAGATCAGACACACAACTGATAGAGCATCGGGTGAGGCTCTGTGGTGAAACCAAAGTCCCATCAATCACTTGATCAGGTGAAAGGCCATGTGACCTATCGCTGCTGCTGCCACTAAGGGGAAAAAGTTTACATCAGAGATGGATAACACCTTGCTCAAAAAAAATTAGAAACCTTCCTCGTGCAAATCCAGGACGAAGAGCAACCCCCACCTCAGAGCATTTTACCACTAACAATAAGATCAAAGGAGGACATACGGCTCAACGTGCGGCCTGCTCTTTCTGTCATCTGATTTCATGCACGAGTGAAGCCTTCCTTCTCACAGTCCTGCTCTAATTTTCCATTGTTAGGCAGGGTCCACTTACCCTTTAGCTATTAACTTCTCATTTCCACAGATACCCTCCTTTAAAGGCAATGTTCACGATAATCTTCGATTTTGATATTGATAGCTAAACCGATTGTTTGGCCCCCGGGTAGAACATAAATGACGAAGGAATCGAGAAAAACGCACCAGAAGGGCACGAAATCCTCTACTCTCACCCCGCCTCTTTACTCTCACAGGAACTGTTCGTTGTGACAACGAAATCATTTGTGGGCTCGTTCTTTACCATTATTTGATTTCTGTTGCTCCGTTCCTTTCTTCGGACCCTAACTAGTACTATTTTGCCTGGAATTTCCTACCATTTTCGATTGACCCAATTTTTCACCGGTGACAACCACCGTGAACATGTTCATACAACTGATCAACTAGTCCAGGCCAGAGATTAATGTCACTGTAATATGACGTTTTAGTGCGTTTTTCGCCGTTTCATCGTAATTGCTGTAACACTCGGTGACCAACGCTTTGTTTTGAGTGGAAAACTCGGGAACGAAAATCATCGTGAACACTGCCTTTAAGGAATCAGAATATGTTGCTTTCTTACTGATTGAGCTCAACTGCCAAGACTCGATCAACAAACAAGTATCCGAAAAGGCATTGATTCAGGAGATTTCAGGTGTGCCGCGCGATGAATAGCGCTTCTTGCAATAACACACTCTCAGTGGAACCCACACCAGAGAAATCCTATACAATCGGAGGTTACACATCACTGGCTCAAAATCGGGGATGAATCAATGACTAACTAGGGCTTCCCTTACATTTGCCAACGGCTTTTACAAAAATTTGTCTTGAGTGTTGTAGGTACGGGATACAGTATTGACAATTCGTTTTCCAAATCCCCAAAACGCTTCAAATTTTAACAAAAAACTTCCGAAAGTGGGCATTTTCGTAGCTTTATGAGGAGAAAAGTGGTACACGAATGACAATTTTCTAGGGCGTTCAATAAAATTGTCTCGGGTTTTGCTTGAAACTTTTTCTAGGGGTTGTTTTGGGTGCTGATTATGAATCTGAGGCCCATTTGTCAATAATTGCGAAACTCCATCTCATTTTGTCCGAAGCTTCGAAATGGGTGAAATTTTGCTGACTAAATGCTGCTTTTGACGATTGCGAGAACGCTACGATGTAATAGCATTCGAACTTCAACAAAGGGGTTATTTGGGCTGCCTAAAACAAATCGGCGGTAGGTTCATCGATTTCCCTTGGACACGGTTTATAACGGTGAGTACACGGAAGCTCGGTCAGTTTCAGATTTGACTCGAAATTTCTCCTTAGATGTTATTTGGGACGCTGAACACGAAATTTTAACCCATTTCTTTGATTTGCGAAATACTAAGGTAAGTAAGGCCAGTTCAAAGGCATAATGCTTACCGTAACCTACAGTAACCGTAAGTCTGGCGACAAATAGACTAAGATTCGTGTTCAGCGCCCTAAATAACCCCCAGTTGAAAGTTTTGAGCCGAATCCAAAAATTTCTTCTAACATCCCAGAAAATTTCCTGATGGGTACCCTTATCCTTTTGTTAGGTAAAAAATGCCAAAAAATGCCATTTTTTCGGAATCCCCGCAGCCATTTAGACAATTTTAAGCACGGGTCATTTATGTACTGTGACAGACCTACAGCAACGAAACATGGTTTTAAAAATCGTCGCGGTGCGGGTAAAGTAGTCCCTAGTGAGGGCCATCGGTCTAGCTTGTTAGGATACTTTCGTTTCCTCGAGCTTACCAAGATACTGTGCTTCTCTGGGCCAATTTCCGGTCCGCAATTGCGTCTCTACACGCTTTGCGGCCGCACGCGCTTGAGTCGATCAAGTTTCCAGGGCCAGAGCCGACTCGATGTAGCTTTTTTTATACAATTTTCTCCAATTTTATTTAGCTTTAAGTCTTCAAAACCCACCTAGAGTCAACAGATCGGCGGCTACGGCGCTAGAAACTCTTCCGACTCGGGAGCGTGCGGCCGCGAAGCGTATCGAGACGCAATTGCGGACCGGAATCCGGCCTAGAGAAGCACAGTATTTCTGCCCTTGGGTTTTCCATTGAATTATTTTTATTAATTACTCTCTGCTCAACTGTGCTACTGTGCTGTGCGAATTACTTCACATCTTGCTGCGCAGTGCTCCAATTTTTACTTTTCTGGATTTCGGACATTTTGGATGTCGTGTTTTTTCCACTGACCGGATTTTGGATCAATCCGAAAATGCCACCTTTAAGTCGGATCGGACTTCGGATGGTGATCCGATGGAGTAAACCAGCCGCATATCCAAAAGCGACTGCTTTGGATGGAATATATACATTGAATGTCGATGAACTTTAACTGTACGCGGGACTCGGATTTTTTGGGCGGATTTGTGCACCTGTGCACGAATTAGGGTCACGGGGACTCTGGCGGGTTTCCCATTCCTAGCACTTTTCATATCTTTTGGAGCAAACTTTTGGATCTTTCGAACTATGGTTCTCTCAGCAATTTTTTTTTTGCGCGACCACTGCTATAAAAGGCTGGCGTACAATTCAACTCCGCATTGCCGTTCAGTCCGCAAAGTGCACGCTTATTGCGAAAGCGTGCTGCGGCGCAGTTGCGAGTATCCTCAGACAGAAATGTGGGATCACCCGGGCGGAGGGATCACCAGGGCACCAAGGGCGAAAACCGCACGGGTGATCCCACATTTCTGTCTGAGGATACTCGCAACCGCGCCGCAGCACCCTTTCGCTATGAGCGTGCACTTTGCGGGCTGAACGGCAATGCGGAGTTGAACTGTACCTTCCAGTGCAGGCTGTGTAACTGTTTCAGCCAATTCAGCCTATTTTTCACCGACTTTATTCTGTCCACACTTTGGAGAACATGAAAAAGAAGGATTGTTGAAGAACAAACACTTTTTTTGGGTAATATTTTCCTGAAATTCAGGAGATTAGACACTTCAATTTTTGTGTGGTTGCTCCTTTTAGGCCTCTTCTCTAAATTTTCCAGCGTTCAATATGCACCCCTTCGGGGGTTTCCGAAACGCGTGCTCGGCCACGATTCAAAACCAGGAACCAAGTCACAGATATCACGGATCAACAGAGAGTCCAGCCTTCGGTCTTTCTCAGCTAACGGAACTCACTACTTCCAATGCCGTTATATTAGTCACCCGATGGCGATTGCTGAAGCAGCTGTGCCGATTTTCTCACGCTCGCAAACGGGTGTGACTTCGGAGGAGTGAGAGAGCGCAGCTGGACGCACGTACCGCTACTCCTGCCTGACTCTTTTACATGACTACAATATGTGTCCTTTGCTCCAAGATTTTTCAGTACTTTTTGACCATTCTCTTGAAATTCTCTATCATACATGCCGACAGAATTTTCAGAACAAAAATTTTTTCTTCCAACTTATAACTTCCATTATCCGCACATGTTACCGTACTCGGTGCTCTAACACCGTTGTCCTACTGTTCTTGGTCACCTAAGCAGGGTCAAGCGGACCGTTTCCCCTGACCTCGACAAAGCAATGGTCGGCATGGATCATGATGAGACCTCGTTCACTTTGAAGGTTGGCGCAAACTCGGTGCCATCTGTATAGCATTGCTGCACCGAGTATGCGCCAACCTCCCATGGGAAACGCAAAGTCTTATTAGGATCCATGCCGATGTTATGTCTCCCCACCTCGGCGACAAAAATCGGTGAGTAATATCGAAAATTGTCATGTCCTCCGTAGATGTAAAATGTTCTTCGAAAACTTTAGGTCCGAGTTTTTCCATGAAAGCTATGTTTTCCTTCGTAATTTATAATTTCTTTTTTTTTCGTTATCTAAACTACGCTACTTACTTCTGCAGTCAGCCCGAACTTACTAGCCACCTTTTTTCTGGATCAGTAAGCTCATGTCCCCCTCCCCAAACTTCCACTTTCTCGACAAAATTTACGTCATCCTCGTAGTCCAATGAGACATCAACAGCTTGACCCTGCTCCTAGGAGAAAATTGCACAATACTCACAACGACGTGTATGAAATCGCTGAATGATTTACAATACCCGCACTAATTTTCCCGCATTTTCGCGAAATCGCGACTTTTGTGACTTTTCGTCATAACTTGGCTCAAAGTGCTCCCACTGAGCTCTGGAGGACATATTTCGAATCAGCATCGCGAGTTCTTTCTTTTGAGCATGCACATGTCTTACGGGCAAACAAGGCATATAGCGCTTACACAATCAATCGAGTTGGCGAAAGGAAAAGTCAAGTATTTTGTGGTTTTTCGACATAATTTCACGTCCACCTCAACAGTGTAAACGATATAGACAGCAGGTACTAAAGCTGTCCGCGGCTGACCGATCTTTTCTACAAAATTTCAGATTTTTGCATTTTCAAACCCGAATATTTTTGCCATTTCCCGAGCCGCAAGCCTTCTTTTGCTTAGATTTACAGGCAGTAGCAATGCTTTCCTTCAAATGTGTCTGAATCTCTCCATAAGAGAAGCTCGGAGACAATTTATCTTGCAAAATGAGGATCTCAGCCATGTCCAAAGGGTGACGTCTTTCTAAAGAGGCCAGGAGTTACTGCTGGTAGCCTTTGTAGCTCCTCGCAGCTCACAATAGACATATAGTTTCGAAAACCAGCCAATATTTTTGCAATCCATTCTTTCTAACCCGGATTGTTATTATCACAGATTTTTCTTCGTTTTCTGAGGCCACGCTAGCCACGGTCAGTCACCGTAAGACATTTAGAATCTTTGTGATGAGGGCTTCCCAATATTATAATGTTTGTTAAGGTTCGAACTCAAACTAAAAGGTTCTAAGTCCGTCGTTCATATCCAAAGGAGTATAGTTGTACACGAACGAAATTTTCGAAAAATTTGAAAATTAGTGCGGGTATTGAAAAAATTTTGAAAAAATTTCGAAAAATCGGATTCCGAACGAACCAAATTGAAAAATTTTTGTTCCAAAAAATTTTGAACGAACGAAATTTGAAAAAAAAATTTGT
Source organism: Aplectana chamaeleonis (assembly GCA_029168955.1). Lineage (NCBI taxonomy): Eukaryota > Metazoa > Nematoda > Chromadorea > Rhabditida > Cosmocercidae > Aplectana > Aplectana chamaeleonis. Next base: position 383,008 of record JAPDOI010000533.1, on the reverse strand, counting down.
TCGACGAAACTGCGAACGAACTGAATCTGAAAAAATTTCGTTCGACGAATTTTCGAACGAACGAAAACGAACGAAAAAAATTTCGAAAAGTCTTTCGAAAATCTTTCGAAAATTTCGTTCGTGTACAACTATACTCCTTTGGATATGAACGACGGACTGAGAACCTTTTTGTTTGAGTTTGAAACTTTAAAAAACATTATACCATTGGGAAGCCCTCATCACGAAGATTTTAAATGTCTTACGGTGGCTTACCGTGGCTAGCGAGGCCTTAGAAAACGAAGAAAAATCTGTGATAATAACAATCCGGGTTAGAAAGAATGGATCGCAAAAAATATTGGCTGGTTTTCAAAACTATATGTCTATTGTGAGCTGCGAGGAGCTACAAAGGCTATCAGCAGTAACTCCTGGCCTCCTTAGAAAGACGTCACCCATTGGACATGGCTGGGATCCTCATTTCACAATATAAATTGTCTCCGAGCTTCTCTTATGGAGAGATTCAGACACATTTGACGGAAAGCATTGCTACTGCCTGTAAATCTAAGCAAAAGGAGGCTTGTGGCTCGGGAAATGGCAAAAATATTCGGATTTGAAAATGCAAAAATCTGAAACTTAGTAGAAAAGGTCGGTCAGCCGCGGACAGCTTAAGTACCTGCTGTCTATATCGTTTACACTGTTGAGGTGGACGTGAAATTATGTCGAAAAACCACAAATTAGTTGACTTTTCCTTTCGCCAACTCGATTGATTGTGTAAGCGCTATATGCCTTGTTTGCCCGTAAGACATGTGCATGCTCAAAAGAAAGAACTCGCGATGCTGATTCGAAATATGTCCTCCAGAGCTCAGTGGAGCACTTTGAGCCAAGTTATGACGAAAAGTCACAAAGTCGCGATTTCGCGAAAATGCGGGAAAATTGGTGCGGGTATTGTAAATCATTCAGCGATTTCATCCACGTCGTTGTGAGTATTGTGCAATATTCTCCTAGGAACAGGGTCAAGCTGTTGATGTCTCATTGGACTACGAGGATGACGTAAATTTTGTCGAGAAAGTGGAAGTTTGGGGAGGGGGACATGAGCTTACTGATCCAGAAAAAAGGTGGCTAGTAAGTTCGGGCTGACTGCAGAAGTAAGTAGCGTAGTTTAGATAACGAAAAAAAAAGAAATTATAAATTACGAAGGAAAACATAGCTTTCATGGAAAAACTCGGACCTAAAGTTTTCAGAAGAACATTTTACATCTACGGAGGACATGAAAATTTTCGATATTACTCACCGATTTTTGTCGCCGAGGTGGGGAGACATAACATCGGCATGGATCCTAATAAGACTTTGCGTTTCCCATGGGAGTTATGACGAGAAGTCACAAAAGTCGCGATTTCGCGAAAATGCGGGAAAATTAGTGCGGGTATTGTAAATCATTCAGCGATTTCATACACGTCGTTGTGAGTATTGTGCAATTTTCTCCTAGGAGTTAAGTTATGACGAAAAGTCACAAAAGTCGCGATTTCGCGACTTTTGCGGTTTTTTTTTCGAGAAAATTAGCGCGGGTATTGTAAGTTGTCCACGAGGCAGGGGGCGCTGTGGCCTCCTCCGCGATCATTGCAGCGTGAGCCTAACCCTGATACAGAATGCAATTACAGTACGCAGCTGCACAGCGCTACGGGATGATTTTTGAATACCGTGACAAGATTTCAGATCTCATCCCGTCGACATCCGTTAGTGGCTAATCGTCCGCGTACTCGCCTTCGGTGGTTCCTTTAATCTCTTTCCCTCTCCAAAAGAACTGCTCCAATGAGATCATTTTGAAGCAAGGGGTGTCTGCTTGTAGAACCTATCACAGCTCAAGTCTTGAAAACCTCTACTAAAGGAACGCAAGAGCATGTTGCCGAAACCCATACATATGTCGGCTCTGTCAATTCAAATACCTCCACATTTTAATTTTTTTCTGCATTCGCTGCGGACGATTTTGTGGTCAAGTGCGGATGAACATTCTTCATCGAATTATCTTCTTCTCATTTTTTGAGAAAATCGATAATCGATCGATTCTATCGATTTTGATCTGGCCCGAAATTGGATTCGGCCATTCGCTCTCACGTTCTTATAACACTGAAAGACAGCACACGTGCTCGTGAACGTGGTTGAGATAACAACATAAATCGAACCGTACGGCCTGCCTACGCACTTTAAAGGCATCGTTCGCGCTGAAAACCAATATCCATTTTTCAGGCTCAATTTCATGATTGAGCTCGGCGGACCACGTTGGTGAAGTTTTGCGCGTCAAAAACATGAGGTTCTGAAGTTGGAGTGGTTCAAAATGACGATCCGCCACCAATTTTCACCAACCATCTAGCACAAGGAACAGAAGCGCCACCACAAGCGCGGATGATTCAGCATTTGAAATTTTTAATTCGGGAAATTCAAACATCCAAACTTGCCCAATCGATACTTCATTTTTCAGAATAAGTTCCAGTGAACAAGAGGCAACAGGAATTCACCCACCTAATAAGTTTGAAGCTAAAAACACATCCGACGTTTGCAGAAAAAACTTCAGACGTATTGCACCAGACACACCGAAATCGACGGAGGGGTGGGATGTGAATAATTCGAGACATTTCAAAATGAGTTTTTTCGCAAAAGTTAGTGGTTTTGTGGAGCATTTCCACTCCTATTCTGTATGTCAGAGAATTGCCTGCGCAAAAACATGAAAAAATGAGATACGGTTTTTTGCGCGTACGATGCCTTTAAAGGCAGTAGACACGCTCGAAAAAGTTGTTGAGATAACTACGTTTCTGAAGTCGCATGGCTCCTAGTAGACTGATCACGCCGTTGGAAGTGTCAAAAACGAGTCAAAACCACTAAATTTCAGCAATGCAAATCGAAAAATTTCTGCAACCCCGCCCCTGAGCTTCTGCAACCCCGTCCCAAAATACAAACTCGTCCAGATTGATAGTACTAATACGGTCCCTTTCGCTGCTTTTTGATGCTTCCAACGAGGTGAACGTTCCAGTACAGGCTGTAAGAGTATAACGGCATCTCTATCTCAACCGTTTTGTTGCTAATATTCGATGTTTCAACCGCGCGCCGTAAAACTCGTCCACTTTCGCCTGATAACAAAATAAGCATTATTCCTCTATTTGCACACAGTTTTCGTTCGTTTTTTCGTCAGTTCCGGTTACAACCAGCGCCAAACCTTTGATTAATGTCATAAAATCGATACCATTTTTGAGCGTGTCTGCTGCCTTTAAAGGCACTGTTCGCGATAAACTTCATCCTCGATTTTTGCATGGCAAACGCTTCCCGTGGCTCTCAGAAGCAGAACAGCGTCCAAAAATTCGGGAAGAAAAGCTACCCAGGAGCAGCAAAACTGCTTAGAAAAGTGGGCAAACCTCGCCGCTGAGGGCAAGTCCCGCCCCTTTCCGCCCCTCGACGTGAACAAAGGAACACTCGAAATCGTGAGCTGAGCGATGGTTTTCGATCGAAAGACCCGTTCTTCCCTTCATTCTCATGTTCTCTCCTTACTTAGGTCAGCTCGCATACATTGGCTGCAAAAGACGGAAGTTACAAGCCTCGGACCACTCGTCCACCATTCTCCCTCGATAGATTTTTGAGGGACCATAACTCCATCCCCAGAAGGTCTTGTACCATTCCAGAAGCATCATTGGAATCAGAATCGGACCGGTTTCAAGATAGGCGAAGAACAGAAAAGCGATTCTTATCGCGAACAGTGCCTTTAAAGCGTCGGAAATCCACAATGTCGCTACAGGAGTACTGGCTACAGGAGCCAAACGATCGCGTGTTGCCTTGACCAAAATGACTTCAAATTCATGTGAAGGTCAGTTTGAAGTCTAAAATCGTTGCGCTATTATCACCTTACTAGGGAGTGACCAGACCTGGCTGCCAGAACTACGCATGTGGCCATGTTTTTCTGATCGACTTCCTTCCGGGTACTTGTAAAAAAAACCCTTTTTCTGCTGCCCAAGTAATAATTCAAAAAAGGTGCTCTTTTATTTTAAAGGCAGTGTTCACGATGAAAAAAGTTTTCGAAATTTCACTAGGATTGGGTAGTGGAGGGACACTCTGTAACGTTAACGTCGAAAGAACGCATGAAAACGAGCCAGGGAGAGCCCCAAAAGAGCCCGAAGTTGCAACTTCGAACGCATTGAAAACCCCAAAAGCGCATCACACGCCCACCGACGTGAACAAATGAATGCTCGAGATCGTGAGATGAGCGATGATTTTCAATCATTAGCCCCGTTCTTCTCTTCATTCTCAGCTTCTCTCTTTACACAGGTCAGCTTGCATAGATCGGCTGCAAAAGACGGAAGTTACAAGCCTCGGACAACTCGTCCACCATGTTTCCATACCTCAATCTTTGAGGGACCATACCTGCGTTCACAGAAGGTCTTGTATAATTTCAGAGACACCAATGGAATCAGCATGGGGCCGTTTTCAAGATAGGCGGAAAAACAGAAAAACGATTTTCTTCGTGAACACTGCCTTTAAGAAAATTCAAAAAAAATTTTCGTCCAAACTTCTCCCAGGGTGGTTATTCGAGGAGCTGAACACAGATATGGAACACGTTTCTGATAATTCGAACGATAAAGACAGTTTACGGCTGATAAACTTTATATTACCTTCAAAGCTCGCAACTTCTACGCTCACAACTTTTCCTTTTACTGTTACTCGGGCAGTTTTTATGATTACCCGAGAGGTAGTCGATCAGAAAAATCTAGTTTCACGGGTAGTTCTGGCAGCCAGGTCTGCTCATTTCCTTGTTAGTGGTGAAAATGTATCACGAGGAGATGAGATTGAAGGGCATTTGTCGCGAACGAAGCTACAATGGTATGCTCGACGCAACAACCGCCCTCGATTCCACCACACTTTCACCTCGATAATGAAAATTGAAGGCGATTGTCGCGCCGAAAATATGAAGGCCTGCCGAGAAGCATAGGTTCGTTGGGGTGGAGACAGTGGCCCGAGAGGTGAAGGTTGTTTGGGATACCTGAGTGAGGAATGGTGAAGGTTCCCTATAGACTTGCAACTTCAAAATTTGACGTTTTCTCAATCCTCTTTTTTCTGCATTCAGTATATTTTTTTATCATTAATTTCGAAAAAATTTTTTCGTTAGCTTACCTCCTCTTGAAATTCACTATTCTTAAAGAAGTGATCTGCTTACGTCATGAAAAATTTCCTTTGAGCTGTCCTGGAGTCAAAATTTTTTCGGAAAATTTTTCCAAGCGATTTCCGGAAAACTACCCGTTCTTCGCTCAAAAAATTTTTGCCCTTCAAGACGAATCTCTGAACGGAGCTGTTTTTAAAGTCTCCATGGAATTTTGCGTCGAATAATGTTTTCATGTTGAGAAAAATACGTTTCCGATCTCTCAGACGATTTCAATTGATAAAGTAACGTTTCTTTCACCAGCAATCAGTTTTTCGTCCATAACCATTTTACCCTTGAAGACAGCGCTTTGGTAGAGGTTGTTTTCGGAATCCCCATAAAATTCTGCATCGAATAGTGGTTTCAGTTTTGAAAAATACGTTCCCCTTCTACCAGCCGATTCCAGTTAATCGAGTGCATTTTTTTGTCTGAAATTATCGGTTTTTCGTCCATAACTTTTTTGTGCTTGGAGATAGACCTCTGGTAAAGGTTGCTTTTGAAATCATGATTGAATTCTGCGTCAACTTGTGCTTCCAGTTTAGAAAAGTATTTTCTCAATCCTCCAGCCTAATTCATTTTACGAAACACCGGTTTTTCGCCTATAACTCTTTAACCTTTGGAGATGGGGTTATGGTAAACGTCGTTTTTGAAATCTACTTAAAATTCTGCGTCGAATGACATATCGGGTTCCTAACTTTGCTCGCTTCATAAGCCAGCCAGGTCGGTGGACCCGAGTCCCGTTGTAGGCTCCAGGAGAACTCTGCGTCTCCTACTTACACCATAAAGGCGACAGCACCCTATGGAGATAACTATGGAGCTCAGATCCACTGACCTGGCTGACTTATGGAGCAAGCAAAGTTAGGAACCCGATATACCATTCGACGCAGAATTTTACTTAGATTTCAAAAACAACCCTCACCAGAACCCTGTCTTCAAAGGTTGAAGAGTTAAAGGCGAAAAACTGATGTTTCGTAAAATGAGTCAGGCTGAAGGATTGAGAAAATATTTTTCCAAACTGGAAACACCAGTCGACGCAGAACCCCATCTAGATTTCAAAAACAAACTTCACCAAAGGTCTATCTCCGAGCCCAAAAAAAGTTATAGACGAAAAACCGATAATTTCAGGCGAAAAAAAATGCACTTTATAAACTGAAATCGGCTGGTAGAAGGGAAATTTTTTTCCCTTCTACCAGCCGATTTCAGTTTTTTTTTTGAAACTGAAAACGCTAGTCGATGCAGAATTTTATGGGGATTCCAAAAACACCCTTCACCAAACAGCTATCTTCCAGGGTAAAAAAGTTATGGCCGAAAAACTGGCAGTGACACCCACCAAATCTTGAAAATGACTTGCATGAGTGTTGGGTCACTTTCATTCTTTTTCGGGGCGTTTCACCGGTTGTAACCGGTTTTTTCAATGGTAAAGGTTCCCCACTTCACCTGCCCAGGGGTGAAGGTTGGTGGAGTACATGACTCCACCCAACGAAGCTTTGCCAAGAAGCATGCCTGTCGAGGAGTATGAAGGTCTATCATGCACGAAAGGGAGCATGGAGGACAACCATGCTCGTCAAAGGCAAGGTCCGGTCAAATTTTGACACTACCGAAATTTGGGGTAAATAGATCGGGCTGGTCTAGCTGGACACCGTCGAAAATTTTCACAAACTCTAAGTCCGTATTTCTGGAGAAAACAGCCTGAAGGTCAGGGATTACGGTATTCACAGCATGATAATCATGGCTGGAATGACCGATAATTACACAGCACTTTTGAAGAATGCGTGGACAACTGCTAAAATATGGACGATGGCCGCACTTTTCTGACTTTTCTGGATCATCGGCTCACGAAGGTGGCTTTAATAACTTGAAGAAGACCGGTTTTAACGCAGTTTTCGCATGTTCCTTGGGACTACCTGTACCATGAGCACAGATTCAGCAGAAAATCTCAGAATCGAATTTCTGCCCGGACCCTGCCTTTAAAGGCACAGTTTAACCTCAGAATCGTTTTTCTGTTTGTGTGCCTATCTTGAAAACGGTCCCACGCTGATTCCAATTATGTCTACGAAATCGTACAAGCCTGCTGAGAACGGCGATTGGCATCACAAAAATTCAACAGCGGAAGCATGGTAGACGATTTGCCCGGAGCTTGTAACTTCCGTCATTTCCACCCGACTCAGACGATAGCAGGCCCTGAGCCCACCCCGAATGCACCCGGAGCCGCGTCCATGTTGCGCTCAGGGTGACGAATTTGGACATTTCCGGGCCACATATGTTGCGATGCAGGCCACATACGTTGCGCTCCGGGTGCTACCGACGAAATTGATTCACGCAGCTCCCTGAGCGCAACTGTCGGCTGATGACGTCATAGTGCATCATCCAGCTTCGACGGTTGCGCCCCGGGCACTTTATATAAACCGATATTAGCAACACAGTTGCAAAAATCGATACCTCGACGTAGTTCAGACGCTGCGTTGATCGATTATTGCACCTATTTTAGCTAATCGATTTTTCAAGGAAGAATCCAACGATTTCCACACATTCACCTAATTACCCCATCCTACTGAATTTCCTTGAATTAATGTGACCTAATTGTCCGTTCTCTGAGCTGGTGCTGATTATGAAATACCTAAGCTTGATACACTTTCCCGCGCTTAGAATTTTAATGCCGTCACGATTTCCCTCACAACTTCACCCATTAATCTTCTGATTTCCATTGTATGCGATTTTATCCTGGAATCAACACGTTAAGCATTGGAAATTGATGCCTACTTTAGAGCGACAGTGTAAGTACCCTCTGTTTCCGAACCAAATTTATTCTGTTTCCTCGCCCGCTTGTGCGGAGCGAGTATAAAAACAACGAGAAAGTGTGGGGGAGACGAGACGCAGCGTACGCACGCAGACGCACGCGATGAATGGAAATAAATTTCACTCGTGAACAGACGATAAGCTGAATATCGTATTTAAGAGCACTCAAAATGCGTATTAAATCCAATTAACCCTCCCGAATCAATTGTTTTTTTTTCGATTTAGGACTTTTTCATTTTTTGGAGTGGGTGATTACATTCAAAAATCCGAGCGATTCGTTTCTTCTCATTTTTCCGAAATGATTAAATAATTCCAAAAAAATGCCCTCCATTAATACTTGCAAAATGCGTTCGGAACGTCATGTTAGCGTTTTATTTTTTTAATACAGTCTAAATATTGCCCAATATAAGGAATATAATGAATTTCAGGATGGTCGAATATTGAGCGCAGAGTAGAGGAAATCAATAACAAGCACCACACGAGAAAGAGAATCCCACTCAAAATCGCAGGAAGCCCGGATGCTCTTCCTTGCTCCAATCGATTCATCTGATTTCGAAGTGCGCGCGTCAGTCAACGCATGTGGCCTGGAGAGCAACCTGAACGCACTGCACGTTGCAATCACAACCAAAACGCACCGCAAGTTTGAATATCAACTGCTCTGCGTTTCGGTTGTAGTGGGCGGGTAGAGGCGGAGCCGGTTGCGCTCCGGGCCTGCTACTGTCTGAGCGATGTATGCGAGCCGACCTGAATAATGAGAGGCTGAGAATGAAGGGAAAACCATTGATAGGAAACCATCGCTCATTTCGCCATTATTGAGCTCGAAAGATCTTAAAAGGGGCTTGCCAAAGTGGCTTCCTGGTGTGGGTGCCCCAGGGTGGCTTCCTCCTGTATCCCGCTTATTTGGAGGAATTGAAAGCTCGCACTTGCGAGATGTCATATAGGGTGGGCATACTTTATAATTATGTGGAACTCTCAGATTTCGTCCCTGAGCTTGGACTGTGCCTTTGAGCAGCACGGAGACCAATCATGCCCGTCAAGGAGCATGGAGGCCTTATTTCGGAGGTTCATCTGCATCGGACACCTTCTCTTTGCTTCACTTTGCTGCTTCAAGTTGTTTTTTTTCTGGAAGAAATATTAGTCATCCAGTGTGGTAAACATTTTCTTTGGAACACGTGCTGGACGTATCATTCCAAGCGTTGCTGGTTTCCCCGCCATCTCGGGAATCCTCTTGTTTAATGGTACTCCATCCGTCATCACTTTCGAAGTTCCTCACTGTGGAGCCCTTTCTGTCTCTAAATCATTCGATTTTTGTTCTGGAGACATCTTGGATCATTATCTAGGTGTTCTTCACATCCATCCCCAAACAGGTGGTTCTCACGAGCACATGAACTCACTCAAGTTGCCTCTATTAGGAAGTTACAGCTAGTATCGATTATTTTTTCTATTTTTGAACTACTGGAAGGCCCGCAGAAAAAAACCCAGCATACATTTTTGTTACTCTATCCATTCCCCACAACTCTCAGGGAAACTTTTATCATGACGTCTCCTACACCGAAAAGGGCGCCTTTGTGAGAGGAACACGAGTATTTTCTAGAAAATTCAACTAGTCAATTCGGAAGTGAGTTATGACGATGCGACCCTTTGTGCTCGCAAAACCGCCTCAAAACACTGTTTTTGCAGACAATTTGCTCGGTACCGTTATAGTAGTTCTTAACAAATCTATGCACAACAGCATCTTCTCGACATCTCTCCTTTAGCCGGACAGTCGAACTATGGGAGCATTGTTCGCGATACACATTTCGCATTCAATTTGGACATAGGTTCAGAATTCGATGACTCCTGTCCCAATCCTCTTTTTTTCCGCAACAATTATGTCAATTAGCGCCAGAAGTTCCTTCCTTGAGAGCACCAGCAAAGCGTCAATGTGTACTTTTCCTGTTGATAGCGCCAAGATATGCTTAAATGTACAGTCCAAGCTCGCGGGTACATAATATTTGATATTATCCTCAGCACGCACTGTGTACTATTCCAAACCATTTTTGAGTTAGCATACAAGCGTTCCACGCTCCTTTCAGTGGAAAAGAAAACGCATCTCCAAAGATACTCTGAACGGCGATTAAGCAGATACAGAGTTGCGCATGGGCGAATTAAACCATAATAGTTTTGGCCTAACACTGCTATTCAATAGCTAAGGACAACGACTAACCACACTACGAACGGAGAACTACTCTGCTTAGCAGTTGTGCGGATTTTGAGATTCCTGTCTTGAGACAGACGCCCAGTTTCTCTGATGTCTGGCCTCCCATTTCACTTGTGTCCACCCCGTTGGTCGATCGATTCGCTGCCTCTCGCAACCCGTCGTAGTGAAATTCAGCTTTGCTGCTTCGGATTTGTCAACTGTTTCCCGGACTTCCAGCCTTTTCCATGACATAACATGACATAACATAACACAGCATAATGGAATAACCACAATCTTGCATGTTTTTCAGAGTGTTAGCTTGTTGCTTTCTCAGTTATAATTTCTGTACGGTTTACCGCCGTGAGCGCTTTCCATTTCAGTAGACTTTGTTTACCAAATATTACGACGAACTTTGAAATTGACCATAATGTCTAGAATTTTATTAATTCTTTGTTTTTTATCAAATTTTTTTGTATAATCACTGATGTTCCGCGTTTCGATTTTGTTTACCTGTTTTATGATTTATTCACCATTTGTTTACGTTTTGACATTGATTAGTCTCCCTCTCCAAATTGGGAACCCGTTCTACGCATACTCCGTGAATTTTAAGTTGAACGCGTGTTTCTGAGTTGTTTGACGAACTTTCGATCAAATGTTTACAATGACTGTTTTGGAAAATATGCGACTCATTTAACGATTCTACTCGAATTTTTTAAATCGCTACGCATACTGTTCAACAATAGGTATCTATCAACGTCAGATTTTTTGTTTTGAAAGAACTTTCTTTGCCAATTGATCCTTATAAATTTCCCACCACATAGTTTCTTGTGTATATTCAATCGTTTCCAATCTTTACAGAACCTGTCCGTTTTTTTTCTCTCTGAGTTTTTCATGTGTTGTGATTTCACACCTCCATACCTCGCTTCTCGCCAACGTTTTTACGCGCACAGAGGCTGAAGAACTTTTTTGCTTGCTTCGAAATTCCTCCCAACTCTTTCGGTTGCTCCTCTCCTCTTGACTCCAGTGTTATTCATTGTTTTCTTCGAAATGCTGGTGTGAATGAGTTTTCCATTGTCCAGTTTGTTTATGTTTAGGGCAATACATCAATTGAAAACCCATTGGTTCATCTGTTAATGGATTCCCTGTGGTCACTTGTAGAACCCTATCGCTTTTGATTTTCTCATTAACTTTTGGTAAATCACGTAATCGGCCAGAAAAAAAGCTGTTTCGTTCCGTCCAACTCAATAATCCCTTATTAATTTCGAGTATCGTGAAGTTTTAAATTTTTATTTTATTTAGTTCATTCATGCATAAGTTGCTCCCCACATTCCGCACACACGGAACAGACAAAGCAGATTCTGCTTCGAAGTGGACGGCATCGTCGTGACCGTTAGGCGCTATTCATACTGCCCAACGCGAGCGCCGCACGCGCGTGCCGCGCTGGCGTGGCGTTTGTGTGTGAATGCTTTCTACGCGCGTACTGCGCTTGCGGAGACTATGAATACACCAGCGGCGACGCCATGGCGGAGCGGTGAAGCTGGAATGAATGAGACTATCGATAAATAATATCAGTGGATGAAAACGCTAAGGCGTTTCGGGTGGCAGTATGAATACTGCAGCAGCGACGCCATGGCGGAGCGGGCGGGGCGTTAAGCCATTCATACACAAATGTGACGCCAGCGCGTCACGCGCGTGCCGCGCTGGCGCTGAGGAGTATGAATAGCGCCTTAGCAGCTGCCTCTTTGAAAGCCGCCCGCAGCACGTATCGTCGTGAGGACATCTATTGATCGATGGCGCGGCTGCCAGAAGTGCTAATTAACTGAGTGTGGACTCCTCGTTACCCCACTCGACTCCGTGGATATTTTACGGATGCTTAGCGGTGTAGTATGTTTATCTACCACATGTCTGACGGGTGGTCAGACTTGAGAAGTACCCCTTGCCTGGACAGTTAGCTTTTCTTGCCCAGGTTTTTTGGGATTTTCGCTTTCTACTCTGAATTTTGTCATGATGCAGACCACTGTAAGGTGGTGTCCGCTCGGCAAATGCGAGAATTTCGAGATTTAAGACTTATCTAAAATCAATCACTTACCATTAATTTTGACGAGAAACCACATAAGTTCGTTAATGTGTAAACGTACAACGCACACCCTGACTTGCTAGCATCAGACAAAATTCTGAAGTAATCTTTTCGATAAGGGCCACCACGCATTTGCTCCGCGTCTCAATACGGGCCACTGATCAAACATCGTGTCAGACAAAGCGGCGCACCCCATCTCCTCTTGCGAACTCCTGTCTGATTCTCCATTTCACGTAAGTTAATTACTCCCATAAAAGTTACACGGTTCGATTCCTGTCAACGTGCTGCATCCGGCCCATTTATCATTCGTTTCTTTCTCTCTCAATAGTCGGTCTAGGAAGAGGTCAGTTTTCTATTGCCCTACAACTGTGGGAATTTTGTCAAGAGGAAACAGATGTTCGCTTCTCAATTAGGTGCTTAATTTTTCACAAAATCGACAAACCTGCCACACAATCTATCCTTAGGTATTGGAGTCCACTCGGCTGCTCTTCATGGCCCTGTACGGTCGTCTTTTCTCATGACGGAACGACATAGAGAAAGTTTGCTTCTGATGTGTATTCCACTGGGTCACGTAAGTTCGTCAATCTGGCCTGCGGATTCCGTCTTGACACCTTGTGAGTCAGTCATACTGTGTAAAAAACGCTTTAGCGGTCTCCAACGTCTGTTATTGTTCTGAACAGCGCTGCGTTTTTTTCGTTCTCTTGTTACGTGACAGACTGGGAATGCAGAATTCGATGGGAGGTCACTGATTGAGGGTGCACCGCTTTGTCTAATTCAATATTTGAGCAGTGGTGGCCTAAAATAGGACGCAGGAACAGTTCAGATGGTAGTGGGTAGCTCTCCGTACCCGGCTCACTACGACAAAGTACAGACAACAAGTAAAGCGAAAATCACATTGAAACCTGTAAAAATATCAACTGGATGGTATTTCAGTTATTTCTGAAGTCTTGCCCGTGCTCGGTACGGGTTACATTCATAACTTTATATCTGGGCCACGCCGAAGTGTGCGAAAATGTATTTCATTACATATAATCACGAATGCATCAATAACATATAGTGTAGAATAACAAGGGGATGCACACGAGGAGGTCAAAGATTGTGAGGCAACGTCCCTAACGTATGGTTTCCGTTTTCATTTTAGTCTGATGCATGGACAACGCAGCTGGCCGTGCGGGGTTGGTGGCCTCACTGGAGGATGGGGTTTCGATTCGCGCGGGGTGATCTACCGTCGCAGCCCCGTCCATTCATCAGACTAAAATGATCGCGCGAACTCTATGTATGTTTGACATGATCCAGTATTTTTTGCTGCAGAGAGTGGGCCTTCCCCAACAGAGGGCGCTTACCATGTGTTTGTTTCTCCACATGTCTGCCTCCTTTGTTGCTCACACAGAGCTGTCGGTATTATTTCTGATTTAGTTATCAACTCAACTTGTATTTAAAGTTGAGTTTGACTTTGCTATCTGTGGGAGTACTCCTCCTTTCTCGTTGTTTACACCTGTCTCTCGAATTACAAGCACTGTTGTGACTGAGGCCCTGGACGATTTGCATTGTCAGCCACCCTGACTGCGACTAATACTGCCCAGCACGTGTTGGCTGTTTATACACTGTGTTCCGTGATGGATCATTGTGCTGACATTTGACGACCAATGAATCCCATTGGACTTCTTCTCTGAAACTTCCTGGATCACAAACCAACGCACACAGGTGCTCATCATGAAACGAGAATTCGCCATCAATCATCGAAATGGCTTCATCTTTCATATTGTTGAGCTAGCTAATAAATCCTCCATTTCAATTGCGTCTGTATAATACATCAGACACCTACTTACGTGGCACTATAAGAAACGATTCGTGTTATGTGGCCATTACTGAAACGATATAAGTACATAAGAAACGACAAATTCAATGCAAGAAGAAAGTGGTACGATATTTCTATTCAAAACACAAAACAAACACAGATCTAAATTTTAAAAAGGCTCAAAACTATCTTGTAGGTGTGGTGCTGCTCCCCTCCAAATCACGTGTTCATCCAAACATGAATTTGGCCATGATATGAGGTAGCATTTAGATCGAGGCTCTATCGTGGCTACTCCTAATGTGTTATTGGACCTCGGAGATGTCTGTCAGAGCCTTTATTACATCGAAGAATTACTCTTATCATAGAACGTCGGTTACTCCTCTTCTGATCGTCAGAGTTGGCTGTAGCTGTCATTGATATGAAAATGAGGCTAACATTTAAGAAGCAGAGTTTGTAATGGAAAGTTCTCCGTTTTTCTGCAGAAACAAACGCAACAGCCATGCTTGGCAATTATAAAGCTAGTACCATTGGAGAGATAGCGGTTCCTCCTCCCGCTAGCAATGTCGTTAACTACATTTGCCTGCACGATATTTGATCTACAGATTGTGCTTATTTACTGGGAATAGCTGAATGACTGAAAAAAACTAAGAAAACCGTTGCCGGCGACTATTCGTTTTTCTTTACCCAAATTTGCGTCCGACCGAGCGATTTCAATTCGCAGTGCGGCGCGATTTTGGATCACCGCAGCAGAATGCTATGAACAACGCTTATAATCGAATTTTTTAAGCAAATTAAAAAAATATGACATTTCTTGCGTCATATTGAGTTACAGTTTATTACGTACAAAATACTGAAGTTCTTCAATGTCGTGTACATTAGCAATGGGGCACGCCGACCAACCCGCAAAGGGTTGGCGCCCCCCAATGCTAATGTGCACGAGACACTAAAGAACTTCACTTTCGACTGCATCGAAGCTTGCCTATGTTGGGCGGAATATTCCGTAAAGTTCCTTGTCTCCAGGAATGTTCAAAAATTTCGGGATCTGTGGTGCAGGGTGATTCCAAAGGCTTCCTTTGCGTCAGTTTGTCTCCACCAGCTTTAGCTTTTTTTCCGTCCAGAAAGCGACTGCACAATTTCCTCTAGCTTGTTTCTACTATGGGATCTCCTGATTCGGCTCTCTCATCCCTGCGATCATTAGTTGAGAAACTTCGCTATGTGGCATGGTGGGTGCATAGGTTACATTCTTTGCAGTGATATAATAGTGCTGCTACTTGTCCAGGAACCAGATCGCCATCACACGTGAAAGTTGTCTTTGTGAGAAACCAGATGGTGGTGCTGTTTTAATCTTATGTGACATTTGTCCGTGTGCACCCCTAGTCTGCCAACTTCTGGCAGTGTTTCTCTCTTGACTTTTTTTTTTGGATTGATTTCCTCAGCACAGCCCGAGCAGACCGTTGTGATTGCATGAATCGTGTGGCTCCTGGCAGTCGGTCTCCGCTTATCAGTGTAATCCTTTCGTGAAGATTGTCGCACACTTCAAGTCCAACCATTCCGTGACTGTGGACTTTGATAGATACATTGCTTCACAGGGTTTTGCTGGTCTGGCGCTTATCCTAGCCATTCTAGAATCTTATGTTCGCCATGAGATTGAAAACCCGATCGGGTCCCTAAGCTTCATAAAGTCTAATGGAAGCCATCCAGTGTTTCCTTTTCTTGGAAAATCAATTGTTTTCTGTGATTTCGCGCTTACCAAATGCACGAAATGTCTTCATTAAGCAGGCATCCATGTGTGTTTTCTCCAGAAACGAGTTCTCTCTCTCAGATTCAGAGAATGTTCCGCGGAAATGAAAATGCTCAGACACGTGAAATCGCACTTCTGGTGCATGATGGTCATGTGACTGCTGTAGTGCATGATGTTCATGTGGCTGTTGTGAATAGGTTTTTGTGAAGGGCCAATATCAATCCTGCTGCTGGCACTCGGCTGCTGCGGGGCAAGAGATTATGCGTCCAATTTAGCCACTTTATTCTTTACTTCGAGATAGATTTTATCATCCTGAAACCTTCCGCAGTTCCACAGCTGCTTTACTCGCAATCTACTCAATTCTTGGTTAGTTTCTGCGCCCCAGGGGATATGATTTGCTTTGAGTGAGTAGCCTTCTACATTTCAGAAGATTTATGATTTTTTGTGTCGTCGCCTAGCCACATCGTTGTTTCTATCTTGTGTTAATGGTAGCATTTTCTACTATTTTGGTGTTTCCAAGCTAGTAATTCAGTGAAATGCGCTGATCCGGTGCCTGTGTCTCACTTACAACATTTACGTTTACACAGGTTGTTTATATTTTGCTTCCGTCCCTATGGGTTATTGTAATTGTCCATCATTCCGAAATGATTCATGCATTGAATAACTTCCTGGTTCTTGATTAAAATGGATTAGGTAGTGTATATTGCCAAAGAAAAAAGGAACAAAAGACGCCGTGGCTTCATATCCGGGACTCAGCTAAGGAGGATGAATTCTAGGACCGCCTGTCCAAAGGAGGAAGTAGGACTGGGAATTTATGGGAGCTCTGCTTCTCCTGTTTCTCGAGGCTTTCACTGAAATCGCTGTGCAGTAAACATTGCTGCCTTGCCCGGATTGCAAACAACGCATCGGCTGGCTCTTCTTCTTCACTCTATAACATTCATCTCAGTTTTGGGAGTCTTCCCATCACTTGGTGTTCATGCATATCCGCATCTTATTTCGGAACTATTTATTATATCCGGTAATAGGGTGGTGAAAGGAACCCGCCCCGGATTTTCGGCCACACTGGATACCTGGGATTTTTATGATTTTTCAATGTGTGTGGAACGTTCCCTGATTTTCTATTTCAAAGTGGATGCGAAATCTCTTTCCGACTCCCCAGTATCGAATGCAGCTCTTCGCATTCCTGTTAGAATGCAGTCATTCTCGAAAACTTTTGAAGAGAAATGTATGTCCAGTATCACGATTATCCAGTGAGCCGAGTGAGCCCACCTTTCTATCTCAGCATCTTTGTTTTCGTGACACCAAGTCTCCGTTTCACTTCTTTAGTGAAAGGCCAACACTCTGTGCTATACAGTGCGACGGGCCTCGCAACCGTACGATGGACCTTCGACTTGGTCTGTCGCTAACTTTCCCGTCACAGAGTATTCCGCTTGTTGTGAGCCATTTCGACCAAGCTGTGGCAGTCCTTGCCCCGATCTCATCTGCCAACGTTCCGGAGTTGCTGAGTGCCGATCCAAGATACCGGAATGCACTCTTTTTTGCCAGTTCATTGTTGTCGACTTGAAAGAAGTCCTCACTATCCGCCTCATTCGTCATGTATTCGATATTTTTCTTGTTGTGTGGGAGACCGAACTGAGCCAACCTGTCGTGCCAGGCTTGAACCTGCACCTGGAGATCGTGTTTGTCCTCAGAGGCCAGAACCACATCGTCAGCATACAGCGGAGTCCAGAATGCAGGACGCTGCAGATCTCGGGTGATGGCGTTCATTATGACAATGAACAGCAGCTGAGAACTAGCGAACACTCAAGAACCCCTATGGTGATCCCGAACGTTTTCGATATTCCTTACACAACTCGTAGAGTCCACGTGCAGAAGCTTCGCCCAATTGATGAGATCCTCCGGCATGTTCTGGCTCCGTAGAGCAAACCACATGACCTTGTGCGGAACCCGGTCAAAATCTTCCTCTAATTCAAGAAAGGCTAAGTGTATAGCTTTTCCCTGAATAGCTGGAAGGCATTGAAAATACATATCGTTTGATTATGCTACACTGTATACCATCGCCAGGACTCCATAAAGAGCATAATGTGTATTGAGTAAGGACAAAGTGTCATTGTTCCCGTCGTTGTTTTCTTGCCGAGTAACGTTTCCTTTGGCGTTGTATAGTTCGCGCCCTGTCTTTTTTTTTTCGTGGGCGTTCGATCTGCTGATATCAGCGGCGTTCTCAGTGATAAGGGGATTTTCCCTTGATTTGCATATTCTGTGTTTCCTTCGCACTGTGTTTCATTGCATTTTGATATCAGCTAATGACTATGGAGGTTTAATAGGAAATTTGCCCTTTTCAACAACTTCGACACTTTCTGAAGGAAAAACGATTCGTTTCATCTAGAAAAATTCAATTTTCTTGTGTTTGACTCCTCCCGTTAAAAGCTTCATGCGCGCTGGAAATCATTTTCAATTATTGGTGTAGAATCAAACTGTGCGGGCTAACTGACATCACTCACGAAACCTGAGGCTCTTAAAATAGACACCTTGAAAGTTATGGAATCTTGAAAATCGCTTCTGGATCGATCATTTAGCACTTTTTCATAGAGTTGTTGCAAACGTCAAACAGCATGCAAAACAATTATGCAGCATTTTCCACATGCAGGAAAACTTCAAAAATGACAGCGACCAGGTCTCCAAATGCAGGAAAATTTCAACATGATTTTGGCGCGAACTTCACATTTGCTTTTACAATGTATTCAAACTGGTTTTTTTTTACAAATCAGGGTTTTTCACGAAAACTTTCGGCATTTTCGTTCACCGTGGGCGATTTCCTCGTATTATTTGAGATAATCTCGCTTTCGTAAAATTGGTTGGGGGGATTCTCGCTTTTGGAATAGTTCAAGGAGATGCTATCCCAGGCTAGTGCGTCATCATCTCTGAGTTCTGACCCTGCTTCTAGTGACTTCCCTGTAGGTTTTCTTGAAAACGACAATATGCAGTAACTTTTCACAAGGAGCGTTAGTACTATATCTGTTGATGTGGGAACTGTGCGCAGTGACCACTTCTACGACAAACGCTGCCACCCTGTCATTATCAGTTACGCGACACAAAGGTAGAATCTGTTCGCAGTGCAGTCCAACAATGACGGGTTTCTGATTAATTTGATAAGAATTCGCACTCGTGGGCTCGCCATTTCGTGTCACGATGTTTTGCGTGGGACATCGTGATAATGTGATGACCATGTGTTGGATTAGCTAGTAATCTAACTGGACACGCAGCAGCACGTAATATGTGTTTGCTCCTGAGGGGATTGCACGTGAATGTTCACGTTCAGAGATACGGCGGCATCCTGTGTATGTGGTGGGATTTGTGGTTTGACTCTCATTGTGTCAATTTGGAGGATGTGACAACGGAATTGTGCGCTTGTAGGCATCGTTCGCCCAGGAGATCGCTATGAGTGCACAATCAGGTCATGATGCCAGGCGTGATGCGAGTCAACTTTGTTCCAACACCTCCCCCCCGCCCTCCATTAGAGTAGCCTTCCAAGGTATTCATTTGAGGGATAGTATATGATTTCACGTAGATTTCGGCTAACCCCTAGTGACCTGTGGATTTCGATTATCACTAGCAGAGGAGCGGTGGGCCTCGGTGAAATATAACTAGTGACAAGGAGGTTCCGACGGAAAAGCCACCGCTCCGCGCTGTGATAATTGAAAACAGGAGTTCGATTGAAATGAAGCAGATTCTACATGCGCCTTCAATTACTGTTGCTCTCTGGGCCAAATTCCGGCCCGCATTTGCGGACTACGGCGGTCGCATCACGCTATACGTGATAATAGTGCTGGGACCACTTGGTCCTGGCAGGCTTAACCTTTCTTCCAGCACATTTACCACGTAACGCATGTTGCAACAGCCGTAGTCCGCATCTGCGGATCGGAATTTGGCTCCGAGAACGACAGTAGCTCGTCTTAGCTTGCCCGTTCTGAGAACCAACGTATCGTGAACAAGGTTGCCCTACTCGTTCGGTGTACTTCTGCAGGTCAACTTTGGCTCCAACTTTTATAAAGACGTTTAAGCCATACGTCATAACTTCATAACTATGGAAAAGGAGATAAAACCTTTGTCAATAAACGGATACAAAACAACAAAAGAAAACGGGTACTCTGAAATTCGGAAAAAATCTCTTCCGTAATGCGCTTGAAGGACATGAAACTGGGAGAGATAGATAGAATTTTGAGTCAAAGAGGAAAAAAGCTGGAGTCCGCTCTATATGTGAAAGGATTTGATTCAATTCCTGGTTAGGTATGCCACACGATATCTTCTTTGAGCCGCCCTAGTCCTGGAGCTAGTCACACTATAATAATAGTTACTTAGGTTCACTCTATTTGTACCAGATACAAGTTTGAACACCATGCACACATCATAAAGAGTACACTAATAGGTCCTTGCACAGTGACACAACAAGTCTTTAAGAATCCTTGTCCGACCTGGAATGTGGCGTAATGTTTACGATTTTTCGATATTAAACTTATACATGTGGTAAACACTGAAGTTGGTTCCTTTACTCGGTCATGGGAAGTTCTTTTGCGGCAGGTTGGCACAACTATGACTGGACTCCGAAGTAGATTGGGGGAAGACGCGAGTTATTGTCAATCACTGAATGCGAAGAAGCCGCGACGCTGCTTGGGGGGAAAATGCGAGCGGGGAAACGAACGTAGGATGGCTGTTGATCGAATGTTTTTCAGCCCTATTTCTGAGCTCGGCTTCCTGTTTGAAGGACACTGATGATATGTGCTCACGCGACAAAATTTTTTAACTTCTAGTGGCATTTGACGACTACCAGTTCGTGTTATGTGGGATGGTAGGGGTCTGACGTGGCGTTGCCATGGTTTTATACTCTGTTTATCTTGAATTGCACAAAACACGGTCCGCCAATAGTCGTCTAATTGGCCCGCTAGTATCGTAGTGTACGTCCACGACGCGTTCTCGGCAGGCCCGGGTGGGCACCCGGTGTGCAGACGACGGCACAGTGGCAGGGTGGGGGGCCGAGTGACGGCATTGGCGCATCGATCGCTCTGCACACCGGGTGCTCACCCGGGTCTGCCCAGAACGCGTCGTGGAGTGTTCTAGCGGGCCAATTAGAGGACTATTGGCGGACCGTGTTTTGCGCAATTCAAGATAAACAGAGTATACTTTTCATACATTTGACATGGATCGTACTGATAATTTGTTTTCCTCATTGCGCGTTGGCGGAAGCTCAGTGCGGGTATGTCATATAGTGGGGGTAGGCGCGAAACGTGGCTGCCGACCCAATTTTTTTTTCTGGATGAATTTCGATAATGCTAGTGGCGGGCTATTTTTTTTTCAAGAGGCTTTGTCTCTGGATTTTTGCGTAATCCAGCTGGAAATTTGTGACACCCAACCCTTCGTAATGTTTGAGTTTTTTTTTCTGGATAATTTTCGACCGTGTTACATGCTGGTAGTTTTTCATACGAATCTATTTAATATATTCATTGATTGTAGCTAGACTTTTTGTAAAAAAAACCCTCGTAATGCCAATTTTCTCTGCGGGGTCGGCACAATTTCCGATATTTTGGTCGCGGAGTGGCCATTGTGAGGGGGGTCGCAAGAATTTCGTGGCCCTTGCTAAGGGTTTGCTGGACCCTGCCACATTCTCCTGGCCGCACAAGACGCACTGCAGGCTGCTGAGGTGTCCGCGACCATATGTTTTGTGCTTGCCACCACTATAACATTTGCTCACCGGGCTTGCTTTTGAGCCGACTCACACAAAGGAACGCAAAGTATAAGTACGATCCGTGCCGCCTGTATATATGTGATTAATTTGATATATCTGTAAAGTATTGACGCGATCCAAAAAAACGCAGAGGTGAGAAGTTGGCTATCGACATGTGTAACAATTCAAGTGCACACGATACATTTTTCTGGATTTCTGTATTGACCGCATCGTGCGTTTACTCTTCATATTTTTAAAGCAATGATTGACTTTGAGAATATTATGTTGCCGTTAACTATACGAGCAGTCTCAAAACCATAACCTTCCAACCCTTGGAGTTATCTTATCAGTAGCATGGAGACGGTCTGGGGTTGATTGCTTTCTTAGGCCCATCCTTACCGACCAGTCGGCCTGCCACCTCCTAGGACGCCACACCAGACTGCATTCCGTGAGTGTTTCGAGCGTCAGGCATGACTTAGCCGGGCATGGTGAAAGGACTTTCAACGTGGTGTCGTTGACGTGAATTCCACTGGCGCTTAGTTCCATTGTTTACGATTATGGCGGCCGGTGTCCAGTGTTTCACTGCACAGTTCCAATGTTAATTTCAGAAGCATTATATTGTAGGTCAAGTTGTTGAAGGTGTGCCATTTGTATGGGAGCTTCCATTTTATACATTCCGTGTTGCAAAGAGGGTAGCACTCGATGACCTCAGATTTCTATAAAATTGTCAACGTTGTCTGGTCCTTTATTCATAAGTCTACTGCTCATACTCGGCAGTTTCTCCTTATTTGCGGACAACTGGAAAGGAACGAATAGTTCACACTATTGATAATTTATTGATAGATATCATTCTGATACTTTATTGAAAAATAGCATTCTATGGTTCGTGGCTTATCTCCAGGTAGCCGCTTTGGAATTCTTATCACGCTTTCTTGGGAGCGGAGCAGTTGTTTCTCCATTTCTACCATTGTGTCTTCTCAAAACAACCGGCCGACTATTATGATAGAGCTATCATAGCAGCGGCGCGGCTACCCCTCAACCAGTGATCGACGATGTCTCGTGTGATTCATAATCATCTTTCATTTCTAAATTGAAATTGATTTTATTACTATGTCTTACATATATTACTGCCGTTTTCTTTGAAATGCAATCTGTAAACAATGCTAAATTATTATTTGGATATTAATTGTTTCAGCTCTAATTTCAGAAAATTCATATCTCCAGGTAGCCGCTTTGGAATTCTTATCACGCTTTCTTGGGAGCGGAGCAGTTGTTTCTCCATTTCTACCATTGTGTCTTCTCAAAAAAAAAACCGCTCGACTACTACGATAAAGCTATCATAGCAGCGGCGCGGCTACCCCTCAACCAGTGATCGACGATGTCTCGTGTGATTCATAATCATCTTTCATTTCTAAATTAAAATTTATCTGTTCTCAGCATTCGATCAATAGCCATCCTTCCTTTGTTTTCCCGTGCGCGATTTTTCCTCCAAGCAGCGTCGCGGCTTCCCCCCATCCAGTGATTGACGATACTCGATCGACACTGACGATAGTTAGGACTTCAATTGTTTGGATAAGCAAACACACATTAAATCCTAATATAGTCAAATAAAATATATGAAACTAATAGTTTTGCAATAAAATACATTTCATTGCAAAAGTATTGGTTTCATATGTTCAGGTTCATAGGAAGAGTTATACTACAGGAAATAATACCAAGCTGCAGTTTTATTTCTCTACTGAACTGCTTCGAGTACCTTTTTCTTCACTTTCAAACTAGATGTATCTTACCATTCTAGGTAGCATCAAGATCATCGTCTATTTTGGGTCGAAGGCTGAGGCAAAATGAGAAACGGCTACTAATGTTTTTTTCGGCATCGCTCGTTCGCCCTCTCATGTATATGCCACGCGATCCCCAGGCTGCGAGTGTAATGATAAAGCGCCTTTGTTCCGCAAAACCGCAAACAGTATAGATACTTGTCCTAGCCAATGTGCTATCGATGTTTTGTTTTCTTGATATTAGTAGAACCGAATAGTTGTCAGGCTCAGCGTTTTCTTCTATGTATGCAAATCTTTGTTTATCAGTTATTTCACGATTTCAATAACAGCTCCGCATAAACTCACTTGACCTTTGCTCAAAAGTTGGAATGTGGACCTGCTTGTCAAGCCTACACGTCTCGTCTTCAACTTTTTCGAAGGTTTGAATCGCGCTAAGAATCAAACCTTATGGTTCCATCAAAACTTGCGCACAACACATGAACTCCATTTTTTCTAATTTAGATTGCCTTCATTCCTGAGTTCCGCCACCGAGTAAGGCTGGCTTTTCGACCACAATTGACTGCTTCGTCAACCATTTAACTATTATACATTTGTGCTCCTCATACTCCAGCAGGATGGGATCTTGTAGCGGAGGTGTTGCCGCAGCTTGTCGCGTGCTTTACGTGCTTTCGAAGTCCTAACTCGCCGTAGTATTGCTCAACAAAATTTTTGGCTTTCAAGACAAAACAGGCGGACAAATATCAAAATAGATAACAAAAGAGACTTTTACATCTACCAGAGCCCGGCCGCTCTGTGTAGCAAACCTTGTAAACACAGAATCTCAACTCTTCCTGGCAAACGCGGAATCACAACAAAATCCTGGCAAAGCAAACCTGGCAAACGCGGAATCACAACGATTAGGCCTAAAAATCGGCCACCAACTACCCCACCCATTTCCTCGACCCTTTTCTGGGTGTCGCTCTTAGTACGAACGAGACGCGCAATGGATTTTGATCAGAATCTACCTTCTTCCATTTCTTATCGTTCTAGCTTTATGGTGAGGTCTGCTCCTGTACGATGGCTGCGAAGGACGGGGAGAAACAGGACCGGGACATCTCGTCCACAAGTTTCTCACCGTTCGAATTCACAATCTTTGCTTGAGTGGTCCTAACTTCGTTCGTTGTGGGTTTCCTGGCGATTCCGGAGATACCAATGTGGTCAGCCCGAAATTCTCTCCAAGCTAAGCAAGAAATCTGGGAAACGATTCTGAGGTTCGACTGTATCTACAAGAAGAAAAGCGGAAGCAGCGGAAGGAAGACTAAAATGACTGCCGGCATAAAATTTGAAAAAGAGTGACGAGAAAAACAGGCATTTGAAAAAAATTGGGCCATTCCGCTCCAAAACCGCAGGCGACCATGATGCCATTTTTCTGAAAGAACGAGCAACTAAGCCTCCAGGGCTGAATTGCTGTTCAGCGACGTATCCTCGTCCTCGCCGTGCCTGTTGTCAGTTTATTTTCATCCACATTGTCCATCAAAAAGTGAAAAGGACAAAGTGGTGCTGCCTGACCTTTACCACATCAAAAATGTGATGTGCACTGATATGACAAGAATCTCTCCCGTTCATTGGTCGAAAAACAGTTCCGCAAGCGTTCAGGAGCGACGGATAGTCAACTCGACGTAACATTCAGTGTGGTGCTGTGAATGAGTTATATTCTGCGAATCAAAGATAACACATGTTTTGCGAGAAACTAGAGGAAACAAGTTCGCAGTTTATGTTGACTTCTCGATAGTATTGCCTGGGCCACTGCCAAAAGTCTGTGCCTTCTCAAGCGTGAGCTAGACCAATGTCGAAGATAGTGACCACTCTAAGACCTAGGTCGAGGAATATGAATGTGAATAGTAGAATTTGGTCCCTATGGCTACTCAGTGTCCTAAAAGTGCCCTAGAATATAAATAGGTGGACTGATTGACAACGCAGAAGAAGCTTGTCCTCGCTGTTGTTCCCAGTTGGGATCCTTAGCAGGTCACTAACGCATATTCCACGCTCCTAAGAATTCGCTAGCGTTTCATACCTCTATTTTGTGCTTTAGTTCGGTCAGTGTTGCCACGAAACTCCGATAAGAAACTCGAGAAGTAATTTGTGCGATTTGTTAGGTGTACTCTATTCGCCAGCGGCCCCGGAGAAGGGCGTCGAGTGGAGAATTCTAACTGAAAACAACAGGCAGGACAAGCGTCATAGGCGTTGTCAATCAGTCCACTAATTCCCAGACTCTAGGACACTTTCAGGACATTAAGTAGGCATAGGGACCACATTTCACTAGTGTCATTCATATTCCTTGACCTAGGTCTTTGAGTTGCCACTCTCCGACACTGGCGTAGCGTACGCTTCAGAAGAGCCACAGATTTCTGGCAGCTCCTCAGTCAACTGGCTCACAGAGTATAACTCATGCACTACGTGCGAGCAAGACATCTTCCACCAGCGTCTACCTACGTGCTGACTTTAGTCCTGTTGGTCCATCCAGTTCTGTTTACATTGTTTACGCCGAGCCGGGTTAATCAGCTTATTTACCCGCTAGTACGACCTTATCTTCGATTGTAAACCCTAGCCTAATCATGTGTAAATATGATAACAGCATGTCATCTCTATAATGAGCAGCAAGTTTTCCATGTAACTCAACCTCTCCTGTCTCGTCATATTCACGGTTTAATGTTCATCATTCAACTTGACACGCCCACTCGCTAATTTCGTCTGTCGATTTCGGGCTGGTTTTCTCACGGTCAGCGATCACATGCACCCCTTGCTAACTCCTTAGGTGCATCTCAAATGTTGATTTTCCTGCATCGATTGATGTTGATGACTAAGTGGACTTTTCAGATTCTGCTGACACGCTTTTGGATATATCGTCAGTACCGTCAAACCTTAATAATGATTCCATCCACTTTGTGCTTACTTCCTCCAGCCATATGCCTCATAGCTTTAACATCCAAGTTGCCATTGTGGCCACGCAACTTTGCGAGAACCTTTCTGAAACCTTAAGGCTGAACGTGCATCCCTCATCTTGATTCTGTATCATCTCGTATAGTCGTGCATCTTGTCAGGATCATGGAATGCATCTTCATTTTTGGAGTTTAGATATGGACGAGCTCCTCGCGATTATTGTGATTGTTATTCTCTGCTGTGTGATGTTCTTCGCGTGGTTGGTGTCAATGGCCACATGTCCGGATGCAATGGTGTCTTTCCTTTCCGGATCAAGGTTTGGCACATGATTTCTGTATTCAATCCAGTCTGACGCATGGACCAGGCGGCTAGCCATGCGGTGTTGGCGGCATCACAGGCTAACGAGGTTCCGATCCCGCGCGACGATCTACCGTGGTAGCCCCGTCCATTCATCAGACTCAAATTATTACGTGAACCCTTTTTCCTTTTTTGGGGTTTTTGATGTTTACTCTGAGAGTTTTGGCCGAGAAATAGCCCACTAGGCCCTGCAGTGACTGCTGGTAAACTATTTCTCGGTTCTTTCTCGATTTTTTTTTCTACCGAACAATGACCGATAAATAATCAAAACTAATCAGACACGGACGGCACACCAACACGCGACGCGGCTGGCGCCGGCTCACCGAGCCGCCATCAGAGACCTACTGCGGTTCGGCGGGGTCGAAGCACTCTTGAGCATAACTTATAATCCACTAGGAAAACCATACATCTAGGCGATGTTTGTAAACTTTGCGACCGTAGTTTTTGTAGCCATCAAAGCCAACTTCATGAATAAACTTACTGCGAGTTTTTGGTAGTGGCATTTTGTATAAAGTTTCAGGAACAATTTTTATAAGATGCTGTGTGAAAAGTGACTGATTTCTAACTTGCGATGGGTGTTCCCATAACGAGCTTGACATTAAATACGTAAAAAGTGGTCGTTTCCGGCGCTTTACATTTCAGTGCCTTGTTTTTGGATCACCTGGCGATCCACGTCCACTTTGATTTATGTGTTCCTTCCCCGCGAAAACTGAGCGCAACATTTATGGGAGAGGTGGTCTATTCTTTTTATGGACTTGACGGTGTTCCGCCAGCCCCTGCTTTGTGGACTACGATTGGAAAACAATAATCTAGCCAGCCTACATATGCTATTCGGAAGTTCGCCAGCAAAAGGGTTGCGAGCATTTGTTTGTTTTGGCCTAGAACTGACTGGAAGAGCGGTCACGGGTAAATTTGTATTATCGAAAAATCTTTGCGGAGAATTATCCATCTAGCTTCTGTATTTGTCTGTCTGAAGAACAGCGATAGACTTAGTGGAGCCAAGCCAGTGGTTCCGAGGAAATTCGTTTGCCCTGCGTCCCCAGTTATCAAAAAGGAGTTCCGCCAATTCGATGCTGCTTCGGGGTACGATACATATATTCAACCCACTGCGAGTTGATCAAAATTATAAGAAGGAGAATAATAGGATAATGTCCTATATGACCAAGTCTCGGAATTTCTCGAGTTGAGTAGGTTAGAAGATTTCCGAAATTGGGATAGCTCTCGAGAAAATTAGGATTTTGAGGAAGCGAGACTAGTTTTATTGCTCCAACGTTTTCTTGAAAGATTCTTGCTTTCAAATCAACCGTTGAAGACTTCTCTGTTGTATTGTCTAGGAGAAGTGAGTCGAGAAACACATCAGGGTCTTTTCTCATTGTCATTGCAACAGACGCATCGTTTTTGGAAGAAAACTGGATTTCTTTAGCATTTGTTCTTGAACATAAGGAATTCTTAAACCAATAAATGACGGTCCTAATCGACTCTTCGACTCCTCTCAGCTGTAATTTATTTCTGAACGTTTGCCTTTGATCGTCTGCAACATAAAGTCCATATCGGTCGGAGGAGTCCAGGCGGACCAAGCGGCGGAGCGGTCGGTCATGAGCCCGTATCAAACTCTGTCAGCCTGGTCAAATCACGCTGACCGTTGAGATGGCAGCCGAGTGTCAACTTGCGGACACCCACGTTGAAGGATAGCCGGCAAGGACAAATTTAAGCCCAAGTCTTCAGTTATGAATAGTTTCCTACGACTCGAGATGAAATCAGGGACGAGACGCAAAAATTCGTCGTTTTCTGTAGATTTGTGGGTCAGAACTCGTCCGCTCTGTGATTTTGACACACCGCTTTCGAATCTTGGTTGATCGCGTTGCAACGTGCATCCTTTCCACTAGGCCATTCTGTACGTTGAAACCACTCTCTGACAATCATTGGTGAAAAGCGGCTTTTCACTTCCTGTGCAGAAACTGTGCCGTTCGCGGGACTCGAACAGTCGTGCCGTTGCTTGGATACTAAATCGCTTCCCTTTAAGCCACGGCTCTCGGTAGTTGAGCGCAACTCATTTCCAATTAGTCATACGGTTCTGCAATAGCTAGCCGTCTGGTCATTGATTGTTCGACGTCTCTTCGGCTGATAGAGTAGATCAGCAAAACAGCTCAGCGAAGGTCATCCCAACTTTTTGCTCGGCTGACGGGGTTTATTACGAACCATGGTAAAATGTAAGTGATCAGGGGATTTTGACATGAAAAGTCCGATAAGGATTACGGCGACCGGCTCAAAATGAGGGAGAACGGCTATACAGTTAACTTCCGCACTGCCGTTCAGTCCGCAAAATGTGCGCTGATTGCGAAATCGTGCTGCGGCGCGGTTGCGAGTATCCTTAGACAGGGATGTGGGATCACCCGGGCGGTGGGATCACTCGGGCACCCAAGGCAAAAAGCGTCCGGGTGATCCCACATCCTTGTCTGAGGATACTCTCAACCGCGCCGCAGCACGATTTCGCAATCGGGTGCACTTTGCGGACTGAACGGCAGTGCGGAGGTGAACTGTATATACATATCAGTCTCAACTAAAACACATGAATTTCCTTCTTCTATTTGAAACTGTGGGGGGGGGGGAGGATTGCGCTACACTAAACTTAGAGCAGGGAGATTTTGTGACTTGAACGTTAGCTAGAGTCGGAACGAGTGGCACTGGTGCTTTTCATTCCTCATTCTCTGTTGGCGCTAAATAGGTGTGCGTAAAGTATAGAATCTGTGCACCGAGTTTGCGCCAACGCACAACAAGGCACCCAAATCATTACTGCGTTCCGTGCCTACTGTCTTCACGCCACATGACTTGTGTTTTCTAACTTGTTACATGCGAACTATGAAATTACCTCCAACATAGAATAATTGGCACTCAAATGCAAAGAAAAAATGCGTGAAGCTTTCGAGTGTCATGTCTATAAATTTTGTAATAAGATGGTTTTCGTGCTGACGGCTTTTTGGTTGGTTTTTTTCGCCAAGCAGCGTTGCGGCTTCCCTCCATCCAGTGACTGATTATAGCTTTTTGAGTTCTCGTTTCCGCACCCTTGTCACCACTTTTGTTAGTTCTGACATCTTCCCATCTCCTGATGTAGGAAGCAGAGTGCTATCTTGGAATGAAGGGCAATATTTGCATGTTTTTTGATGTCACAAGGCTTGTGTATCATCTTGTCATGTGATGAACAGTATCATGAAAAAGTGTTCGCTGGTTGGTGGCCTGTATATGGGAGAGCATTCGCACTTTTAACTTCACGCTTCTCTTTTATCGGGGCGTTTCTTAGGACTGTTGTAAAGGCAAGCGGCAGTGCTCAGCTTCCATGTGACAAAGCGATGAAGAAACTCAAAGATCTTCTTATTTATACAGGCCATAAAACGGCCAAAGTCTCACCGTCGACTGCGTACCACGCGCAGCGCGTGGTACGCATTCGACGGTGAGACTTTGGCCGTTTTATGGCCTGTATGTAGATGTGCAAATTTTGGTGGACTTCGCTGTAGTTCTTTTTTTTTTGGCTTGACGGTGATTTTCGAAATCACTCTTATAAGTTACGATATACGTGCATTCAGTTTGCGCCAACGCACATTAAGGAATGCAAAGTAAAGTGTGATCTACTCGGACTGTAGCTTCATTCACAGATTTCAAGTGTCAGTTGTCATTAAAAATTCGATGAAGGTACATAATCTAACGATGAGATCGTGGAAGGGAGCAATTGCTATCAAGTGCTAGCAAAGGAAAGGAAGAAAAAATCCGTCTTTCGAGAAAAACTTCGATCTGTACAGAGGATAATAAAAAACACCGAGGAGTTTAACATGATCAATAGAAATGAATACGAGCATTATGAATGTGGCTAGCCGAATTAAAATGTTAAAAAGTGTGCAAAACAAGACTGTCAGCTTGTTGTGATGAACAGCAAAGAAGCACAAACTTGGCAACAGGCCTCAAAACCTTAGAAGGCTTTGTTGCTTTTGGGCCAGTTCAAAATGTTGTCTGCGTGCTAGCGATGAGTTACGGTATGAGTTCCTGTAAAACGAACCTTTGAATTCGTCCTTGGAGCGTGGCACCTCATTTTGGGTGTGCTGGTCCGTAGGGTATTTTGCAGGTTTATATTGCAAATAAAAACTCCATTGTACACCTTCCGTTCACCTACACTCTATAAGACGTCGTAATTCACATCATTCGCCCGCCTCAGCCTCCGTCTGTCCTGCGCTCTCTCACTGTCTCTAACCTGCATTCCGCACCAGCCCGCGTAGTAACCATGTGAATTTCGCCGTTTTATTGCCTGTACATTCATAACCACCAAAAATTATTCTATGAAACACTATTCTAACTCCGAAATACTTTTTGCTTCACCCTACACTTGGCTCTTTGAAAATTCAAATTTCAGAATGATTTTTTCTTATTTCTATTTTTTTCAGAAGCGACTCAAGTTATTCGTCTTCACACGAGTCCAAGGAACTCATCAATCGCTGTGATGATGACCATGTAAGTTTCCCAGATGACAATCTTCTTTTTGCTTGTCTAGTTTTTTATCATTTACCTGAATATCCTTGCATCATTTCGTATCAGAATTTTCGGGAGCAGTGTATTTTTGGATGTTTCTTTTTTACTTTATTTTCTGGTCCCATTTTTTATTCAAAATCGTTTTGGAATGTGCTGAAAACTACTTCATTTGGCAGAGCATTTGAAAAAATTTCCTTATGATTGGTTTTTTTTTCATTGTTCTAGTTACATAAGTGAGAAAAAGTCTTTTAGGAAATGGTGAAGTCAGTCTCTGCTGTCTATTTGCAACTGAATTCACAGCGTAAGATGAGTGACAAAAAGCTTAGCGTGGTTCCGGAAGCGGACGAACAGGTTTGTTCCACCGATTGACTTCCTTGAACTCAACTCACCTATGCATTGTGATTTTAAAAAATCGTGAATATGTATGTTATCCGCATCCAGGCAGGTAAGAAATAGACCACAAGGTATGATCTCAACCACTGGCACGCCTAATGTGTAAGGAAATTTTTTCTATCTCATATACACTCGGCATGGATTGCAGTGATACCTTGCGTTCCTTATTATGCGTTGGTCGATGCGCACATTTTCTAACATTTACGTGCACCGAGTTTGCGTCAACGTACAATAAGGAACACAAAGTAGGAGTACGATCCTTGCCGACTGTAGTTGCATAGGTGTCGCCGGCTAAGAAATGTTTGAAATTTGCGATAAATTCTTAATTAATCCTATGAATTGTTTCAGCTGACCGTGCAGTCGACGATTCATTCCATGCGTCCTTCCATTCTACGCGCCCCGTTACAAACCGATCAAAAGAAGTCTACAGACGTCGCGAATATGGTCTGACCATAATCAATCGATACCCCTATCGATACTGTTCGCCACGACGATAATTCAAACCATGGGTTTGGGAGCTCCTGCCGTGACGTCAGTCCCAAAGGAACATTTTTGACGGCTTTTTTGGAATTAAATGTGCCGACAAGTAAAAAAGACGGATTTAGCCGTCCCTTCTTCTCGCCTAGGATGGAACGCATACGGCTTCCAATTAAAGCCTACCAGGCTGGTCACGTACAAAAGTTGTTGGTATTGTTTCGCAGTTTTCCGATCTCAAGTAAATCAAGATATGAGCCATCTATCATACCGAATTTCCGGGTGCTTGATGCGTTTTGTGCCCTAAGCTGGCACGGCTCATAGCGTTTTCTGGTCAATTTCGTAAGACCCTTCTTGCAGACTATTTTTTTTATTATGCCATTTTGGGGAGTTTTCATGGAATGTACTCAGTTCCATTCAGCACTACAAGTTGGCTTCAGTATGCGAACTGACCCCCATCAAGTAGAGTCCGCCCTTGCAACTGCAATCAGCTTTCAGTCAGCCATATCTGCGTTCCATCCTAGCAAAACCAGCTTTACCCGTTGTTAGCCAGTCCACTTGATCGCCATGGTCTGGCGCGTTCTCTTCCCGGAGTCCATTTTCTCAGTTCTGTACCCTCTCTAGATGACAAGAAGCTCAGATCGCCAGTTTTTCTCTGTTTCCATTTCACATTGTGCCAAACATCAGATTGTTACGGTGTTTCTTCTTATAGGCCATGTTTTGTTTTTTATTCTTCATGATATTTTCACAGACACTTGCGAATAGGTCCCTTTCTCACTTCTCACACCAAGCCAAAATCGCCAAAATCCAACTTCTTCTCCCATTATCATTTTTGTACATACATTTAAACGCACATTTCGTGAACGGGTACCGTAGGCCATGTCTTCCCTTTGGGACCTATTCGCTGACGTCATTGTGTACATGTCGGTGCTATTGATTGATTGAGTGATTCGTCTAAACGTCTAACACCCCCTATATTATTTTCACCGAGCGATACATTTTTCTGTAGAAAAATCATATCTGCTTGCATGCGACGCTTCTTCTCGATGTAATCTATTATTTATTTGTTTTCCTGTTTTTGGTAATAATATTTGTTATCACAGGGTGATAATCATCATATTCCTCTCGAAGTTCTGTACAAATTGTTTGTTGTCTGCCTTCTGTTCTTTATTTTTCTTTCCATTCGACTCTAGAGGTCTTCAGCCCATTAAAATTCTCAGTGTAATAAACGGGTTTTCGTTCTTGTCAAATTTTGTTTCATCGACTGTAAGGCTTTTCCTAAGGTTTCTTAAAGAAAATTGTTAGAGTAAAATGTGCATGAACAGCCAAGTGAAGAGTCATACAGTCCGTTTAACCAGTACACCATCCACACTGATTTTTGTTAAAGTGTGCCAGAGTTTTAAAGATTCAATCTGTTGTGAAGTCACCACGCTAGAAGAAACTACGAGGGGCGAATTCAAAGATTCACAACTTTACGAGAAGGCTTCTTGAAGCTTCTTTGATTTTAGACCGTTCCAACAGCACATATCCACTTCGATTGGGAAGTTAATTACAAATCAAACAAACAGCCTTGAGAGAATGAATAATCATTACTAACTTATCCTTGTTCGGTAACCCTAAGCGTCGAATAGACCTAATCTTTTCCGGGATATTAAAAACAGCAACTGTGGTGCTAGTCCTAGCGTCAACGATGGTTGCTTGCAACTCGTCCGTGGCGCAGAACACCACTAAATGCATTACCCCGCAGTCAAGATGCTTAGAGAGTACGTATTCGAATGAACATTTGAAAACGAATAATTCCGAATAGTTTCGAACAGATTTGCTCCGTCTTCGCTATTCATTAGGTACGGTACGAGATCTATTTGACTAGTTCGATCACTTCAACAGATTTGAAACTTTTTTGGCGTGTCTCATCCCACTTAGCAGAATCCAAAGCAATCGGTTTTTAGTAGATCATGGTTACCTTCCGTTAGCATACGGTAATTTGTTTAAAGTCTCCAAGGGAACTTTTTCTAGTCAGCCCAGCCATTCCGAATAAAAAGACTTTTCTAGAATGATTTTGGACGTAGAATTCGAGTATGCTCTTTGCAGCCGCCTGAAGCCAATCTGAAAAAAGTTATACTCGTTCTCCGAAGCCTCGCAGAAAGGTAAGGATGCCTAGGAGAGAATTTTTAGGGTGTTTTGATTTTTTTTTTTTTGGATTTCACTTCTTTCAAAACTTGTATTGCAGGGGTAGTCTAGGGTGCTGAACACGAATCTGAGGCTCGCTTGTCGGATTTTTGAAGTCTACCGTAGGCTACGGTTTGTGCCATGCCATCTAAAGGGTAAATCTCACTTTGTAATCCGAAAATCGACAAATGGACATCAAATACGTATTAAGCGCTCCGAATAACCCCCGCATAGAAAATTAGAAATCTGAGACAGCGAACTACCGTATACCCGCCGTAATATAACGTAGGCTAGTCAAAAATCAAACCGACCTCAGATCCGTGTCGAGCACTCCAAATAACCCCTAGGTAAAGGTTTTGAGCCGCATCTAGCGTGGCAATCCGAAAATCTGTCGGGGGGTGGCCTGTTGACCAAAAAATTTCCCCGTCGGGAACGCTTTGAACAAATTCAGTTGAAAACTTGAGGAAATCGCAAATTAATTCCTTAGGTTAGGGATCAGCTCCCCAAATAACCCCTCTGGAGAGATTTCGAGTCGAATCTTGAACATTTCTCTGAAACGCCTCCAGAACGACCTGATTGACATAAACACACGCTCGGCCAACGATCGGTGCAAGTGTAAAACAATATTACTCTGTTCAAAGTTCAGAAAAATCGCTTTCACTCAAACTTTGTCCAGCAGGGTTATTTTGGGCGTTGTACGCAATTTTACGGTCTGTTTCCAGGTTTTCGAGAGATATTTTACGCGTCCTGAAAGGTAGAATAGACATGGAAATGAGGGGCAACGCCTGCAACTTTTTTGGAGTGATTTTAGGCAGCTGCGCAGGACATATTCGGGATATGGGTTCTAGAACAGTACCCTTCATGTAGATTGGCCAGACTGAGTAATAGTATTGGGTTGGTGTACAATTATTCGGCGTTTTTTTTTAACAAAAACTATTCAACAAAACTGTTTTTATGCTCGCGGGAGACCCATACAGCGATTTTTCACTCTTTCCCAGGCTTGTTGAGGCTGCTGGATTGCAGGGGTGTGCGTTAATGGAAATTATTTTTTTCGTTAAGCGTTAATCGTTAATTTTCGGAAAAAAACCGCGGAGACCCGTTAAAGCGTTAACACGTTAATTTTGCATTTCGTTAAACCATTAAAAAGAAAAGCACTAGCAAATCAAAAATCAATAAGTTATCAGATCTTCCATATCAATCAGTGCCATACAGAGTGCGGGGCGGGATAGGGCCCCACAGGAGGTTTTGAGCTCCGGAGATGTCTGATCGTCGGAGGAAGGCCCAATGTGCAATTATATATGTGAGTGAAAACCGCCCGGAGCAGTTCTTCGCATGGGATTCAACTATGCATTGCGATTAAACTGAAATTCTGTTTGAACTTTGTTGTAAGTGACGGTGTTCAATTAGGAAGCTTAGGTTGAAGTTATCGTGAAGGTGTTCCCGAAATGGTAGACAAGACCTATGAATCCTCAATGCGAAGTGCCTAAAGCAACTGGCCTACTAAATTCTGAGTGATTTCCGAGAGAGACTCTTATGAGTCAGTAGAGTTGATATTTAAATTGAGCTTGGTCGATTTACCCTGTACAAAAAAATTCCTCGTTTGAGATTGAGGCCGAGCACCGCTAAAATATGAGGGCTTACACGTCTTTCAGGTGTGGTCCCGTCGGAAGTCGGCAATTTGGAAAACTAAGAGTCACGGGAGTAGTATATTTGAGTCCAGCGTGGCCGATTTATTCTATGCTGAGTTTCGGCGTCTAAAATGAATGCCGAAGACCGCTACACTGATAGAGGAAGAAGGCAAAGCATCCAAGTTCGCGAACCCAAACTAGGGCCTAATAACTTTAGTTTTAAATGAGGTACCTGCAAAAAGTCCTAGCTTTAGGAAACTACACTCTGTACCCTACAGTCTGAAGCCTACGGCACCTCCGGAGTGTGCCCTTTGCGAAAATTGTCCTGGTGTGGGCTCTGCATCAATATTCGCGTTTTCTCAGTACTTTTTTTGTCAGATGTGGACCCACAGTGCATTTTAGAGAAGAACCCACAACAGGTAAATGTTCTTCAAAGGCACTTCAGAATTGCACAAGGTTGCACACGGTAGAGTATAAAGTCTAGTTTCTCAAGGCCAAGAATTTTCCAAATAACTCATTTACTACTTGACTTATAACCTTTTAAAAACCTACTTTTTTCGAAGTCGTTTTTTTTTCTTTGACGTTTGTGAGTACAATGTAGCGCCCTTCAGCGTCGATCTCACAATCAGACGGTTAAATTTCGTTTTCCGAAAATCAGAGACTTCGAAAATCAAAGACGCTTGACTCAAATATCCTACTCTCGTGACTCATAGTTATCGAAATTGTCGAATTCCGGCTGGACCACACCTGAGAAAGTGTGAGCCCGTTTACTGTAGCAAAGTTGACCCTCCATCCTAGATGGTGAAATTGTATACAAAGTGTGAATAGACCTTGCTTGACTCAAATATCCTTCTATCGTGATCCGTATTCTGCATAACTATGAACTCCGAGCGCGATCGAGCTCCCCCCCCCCTCAAACATCCGCATTTTATTAGGCAACACAGACTGTAGCCAGTTATAACGTAGTCCACCAAAAGTTGCATGAGAAGCGGTTGGTCAAAGATGGATGTGCTTGAAACTCATGGCAGCATAACCGCTTTCGCTCAATCGGTGGCGAGCGTTGTGCATAGGAATTCATGCATATTGATCTTCTGCCGACTGCTTCTCATTGATAAGTACATGTACGAAATTTACTGGACTTCACTATACAAACACTTGCACTTTAAGCCCCTCTCTACATAAATGCGATGGGCGCTGTTCGTCCTTGCAAACATCCGCATTTTTTTCGCATAGCACTAGCTTCACCAATTTAATACGACAACAGCAATTTAACTGCAATCAAATACTAGAGGCAAACCTGCTAGATAAACACTGTTTGAGCACATCAGCTCTAGGTGGGGGAGGGAAGGGGGTAGAACACGCTCAAAACTTGACCTTCTCGCGCTCCTGGGATGGGGTTCTGAGCGAAATTGACATTGGAGTGGGGGTCTGAGCGAAACTGGTTGACCCGCACCTCTTGCCGTACCCTGGTGCCATAATTCTACGACGACTAACGAATTATAAATTAACGTAATTTCAAGACTTTTTCGTTAAGCGTTAATCGTTAATTTTTCTAGAAAAAACCGCGTTAACCCGTTAATGCGTTAACACGTTATTGTTATAACGCACAGCCCTGCTGGATTGATTGACACTGAAGTCTTCAGCCAGCATTCGTGTTGTGAGGCCCC
The DNA here is from genome assembly GCA_029168955.1 of Aplectana chamaeleonis. Lineage (NCBI taxonomy): Eukaryota > Metazoa > Nematoda > Chromadorea > Rhabditida > Cosmocercidae > Aplectana > Aplectana chamaeleonis. The sequence continues at coordinate 345,646 of JAPDOI010000533.1, read as the reverse complement.
TTCTGGGGGCCGTGGAAGGCTCCTCTTCCACGGCTGCCAGAAGAACCTGATCCTTGAAATCCGATGGACCACCTCTTCCTGACTTATCCTCCAAGCTGGTAGCACCTGATCGCAACCCGGCAAACCGCTCCCTACACTAACATTCGCCCACTGCTCCTTTGTCAAAAAAGTTCGTAAAGGCAGTGTTCACGATGATTTTCGTGCCCGAGTTTTCCACATAAAACAATGCGTTGACCTCCGTGTGTTTCCAAAATCAAAGGCAGCTGCAACGCAATGTTGATGGGTCATATTCGGTACTGTTGGTGGGTTGCCTAACAAGTGAACCACATACGTCACTGACGGCGAAGATGACTCAGCAACCCTGCTTTGGAGCAAAAGAGCAAATACAGGGGACGTGAAAATACAGGGCGGGGCAAACTTCTAACTTATGTAGCGGCATTGTGGGTCATTTTTGACACTTCAAAATGCGTACGCATTATGTTGTAAGTCATACGGTTCGATTCACATGGTTATTCCAACCACGTTTACGAGCGTGTATGCTGCCTTTAAGAAGAAACGGCGAGAAACGCACTAAAACGTCTCATTTTAGCGACATTGTTCTCTGGCCTGGACTAGTTGTTCTGTTGGATGAACATGTTCATGATGGTGGTCACCGGTGGTAAATTGGATCAATCCGAAATAGAACGATATTTCATGCAATTAGGGGGGATCGGCTAATATGAGAAGCACTTGCTCATTCTTTTGCTTCAGTGTGCTTCAATCTTTAATCTCGCGGTTGTCATGGCGCTGACTTCAGTAACAAATTAAGTCCTTTGAGGATGACTCGGTGTTTCAGCTGCTCTTTGACTTATTTTGTGCAGCTTCGGGAGTTATTCTTTATTTAGGTCTCTGAAACGTTTCATCCTAACGAACCGTAAAATTGTTTTCCTTTTCGTTTTCTGTGCGCAGCCGCATCGATTCACCCTTCGCCTCATTTACATTAGTTGTCTTTGAGATACATCCTAACCCCGCTTACGTTTCCACATTATATTATGCTGAAGCCATTGCTGTCAATCTCTCGCTCGCCTTCAGCTCCACTCCATACTTCCGGTTTGCTTTTATAGCAGGATGTGACTCTCTTCAAGAGTTATCCGTCCGATATCACTTTGAAGTTTCTTCGCGAATTGGATAGCTTCCGAATCTCTATCCTTACTTTGTCATACTAGTTAATCTGCTTGTATGTCTTGCATTGCATTTTTCTGGCTCTGTGTGGTTGATTTTCGAGTTTGAAGGCAGTGTTTTAGACGACTAAATCCATGCCAGTGTTTCTAGCACTAAAAGTCAGCACGGGGACCGCCACGCGAGCCTTACAGAAGAAAATCTGTAAAATTCGCTGTTTAAGCCAGATATTTTTCGACAAAGCAAGCCGAGAAATCCGAATGGGCTGTCTGGTTGCTTGTTGTTTTTTGGCTATTGGTAACGATAAGATAATGGTAAGCGGTAATGACATTCTACAGTATACAGGCCATAAAACGGCCAAAGTCTCACCGTCGAGTGCGTACCACGCGCTGCGCGACCGCACGCGCGTCGGAAGCAGACGAGTTTTGGCTGCCGCGCGACGAGTTCCGGCCGCCGCGCGACGTTTCGGCCTCCGCGCGGCGGCCGAAACTCGTCGCGCGGCGGCCAAAACTCGTCTGCTTCCGACGCGCGTGCGGTCGCACAGCGCGTGGTGCGCAGTCGACGGTGAGACTTTGGCCGTTTTATGGCCTGTATCTTATCATCACCATTGGTAGCCAAAAGCGAGTAAAAGCCAGACCGCCCATACCAATTTGTCTACAATTTTTCGGCTTCAACAGAGATTTTTGGGATTTTTTTTGTGGGACTTTTGTGGTGGTTCCATGCTCTAACGTTTTTTACTAGAGAATTTGAATTTTCTCGTAAACGCAGTATTTACCTTGTGAGCTGTTTTGGCCCATTCCTCTCCGTTTGTGTCGATCTGAGGGTGTCTAGTTGAGTGTCTCGGCTCACAGTCGAAGGCTTCGAAGAAGGCGACAACAGCGAAACGTAAGCCGAATAAAGCTGTACTGTTCTAGGTTGACAAGCTACAGAAGACGTGTGCTATTTTACCGGATGCCCTTAAAGGCAGCATACTTATACGATCGTAAACGTGTTTGAGATAATTGCGGGCATGGAATTGTATGGCTCAGATTACAACGCCAACGCATTTTGAAGCGTCAAAAACGACCCGCAATCCTGATACACGAGTGAGAAGTTGGCTGCGCCCCTACTTTTCTTCGCCCCCTGTATTTGCGTCCTCCTCTAAAACAAGGGTGCTGGGCTGTCCACGCCGTCGGCTACGTTTGGGGGTGGTATAGTAAGTACAATAAGTAAACCACATACGTTGGTTTTCCGTTTACGTTTCAGTCTGGCGCATGGACCATGCGGCTGACCGTACGGGGTTGGCGGCCCCACTGGAGAATGGGGTTTCGATTTGCGTGGGGTGATCTACAGTCGCAGCCCCGTCCATTTATCTAACTAAAATTATCACGCGAACTCTACATCGGCGACTGTAGGAATAGCCCAGCATCCCTGTTTCGAAAGAGGACGGCAAATACAGGGGTTAGACCAACTTCTTCCTCGTGTAGCGGCTCGATATGCTACTAGCCTGGACCATCCTCGTTTTGGCAAAGAAAGACTTCTATGGTTTCTCTTCCAGCCTTGTCGATTAAGCTTGGAGGTGTTTCTGTAGGTCCTGTGCATCGCTCTAAACTCGCGTGTTGTTTTTTTATGAGCCGAGCGTTGAACTCCTGTTTCCAATCATCATCGCCAGAAAACTTCCCAAGGAAGGCGTTTCAGCACAATGGGAGATGCTGGCATTACACGTTTGAACCGCTTTTTCAACGGTGTCATCCGAGAGCACAGTCAATTTTCCTTCGAATACTGAAAAGCTTGTCGACTCTAAATTGAGATGCTGTTGTCATTTTCTACTTGATAAAGACTATTCTTTTCGCGAGATCATATGTGATTTGAGAGTTCATGGTGGTGATATGGGCATTCCCTCTTCTGATTGATTTTGGGGTCGATCGCCTGGATCCAGAATGCCTCCAGAGTTTTCCGGGTGGGTGTATCAGTTCCTCCCCACAGAAACTCGACATTTATTCGATAATTGTCACAGTTGAGGGCGTTGATACGATGACACCCTAGAACTGTTGTGGCCAGCAGTCTTTCCTTGCCGTCCAGATGCTCTCTTATCCTAACATGGAACGGCTGCAATGTCTCTACGATATAGTGCTCTTCGCATAGCTGGCGGGAAATCAACACCGCATACAGTCATCCTCTCTTCCAGCAGGAGAAATGACACAATCTTGTGATACGCAAATGTGGCCATATAGACGGTTTCGATCCAGACGGTTTTTTCGGTAATCTGGAGGAATTTCTAATATGGTGACAGAGCTCCCTAATCCAGCGTTGTTCAGGCCTTTTCTTAGAGCATTGCTCACTTCATCGGGAATGAACGGCAATTTTATGGGAATCTTCCCTTCAACTGTTCGCTGATCTTGTGGGCCAGCAATAAACCCTTGGATATACGGAAGGCCAACGTGGTGGGATATCCGTTCTATATGGAGCCATTTGATCAGTTTTTTTGCTCGTTTTTTCCGGTACAGACACATTTGGCCGTTCGGTACATATTTTTGACAACTGCTCTTTTTGTTTGTGAGGAATGTGCTGATTGGTAATGCGAACTTATGTTTTTGTTACGGGGTTTACGTTACCATTTTGTTGCGAAAAAGCCCCCGTTTGAATTTTCTTGTACATTTTAAAAAGGCCACCGATTATAAACCGGTTTTTCCCGGGGGAATTTTATATTTCCGGATGGGTTATTGATGAGTTCAAACTAGGAGAATCATTCTAGAACTCTGGAGTTGGATGGGGTATTGATGAGTTCAAAATAGAAGAATCATTCCAGCACCCTGGAGTTTGATGGTTATGCCCACTCTAGAGAAACTCCTCGACATCCCCATCTTCGGAGGAAATCTCTGAACTTTCATCCAGCGCAGCAGTGTGCGGAGCTGGCTGGTCCGTATATGCGTAACCTCCTCTAGAATTCGAGAGGGTAGTACAAAGTAGGAAATCTTCCCTCAAGCAATCTCCATGCTCGATTGTCTTCAAACACCTGTGTCTAGTGCAACACAATTGTCTGGTGAAGCGTCCCATTAGCTGCTAATCCTCAAGAACGGATGGAGTTCACATTTCCATTTTAAACTACTTTTCAGGTTTTTGGAAACGACGAGTTGTCGAAACATCACCCCAATATATCTTCCACTTTCCACTCAAGCTTTCCCTACTGTAGTAGCGTCAGTGTTGACACGGACATACAATTTTAAAAGCTGTGAAAGCTTTCTGTAAGAGGTGGTGGCCCTCGCTTCTTTGGATTATCTTATATTTCCTGGAGAGAATTTGCAGACCTGACGTCCTCATGAACTTCACGTATGAGTCAAGGCTGTATTCCAATAGCCTCTCTCAATACAGTTAACGTCAGGCGAAAAATACTGAATAATCCAGATAATGCCTGCGAAGTTATTCCTACAGATTTTTGGACATGTGGCTTTCTGGTGGCGGCCATGCGACAATACCCCATTGCTCTACAAGCGCTTCTGCTGACCAGATGCAAGTCTGCGACATTTTTAAGGCTCTCCTTTATTGAGATAGCATTACCATTTCGCGATATAAGACAGTCAGGGTCCAACATCTACTCTGACAATTGGCTGCACTTCGCTTTCTAATGGGAAATCTTAATCTTCAAGTATATTTTGCTCCGTCATGCTCCCCCCAATGTCTTCCTTGCAGGTTTCACTGCCCTTGTCCATGTTTGTGGTACATTTTGTCCCACAGAACTCTTAGTTTTCGATGGATGTGCGTCAGATATTTCATTTTCCTCAGTAATTTCCTCCGCTTTTGCATTATCAGTTCTGTGCCTACTACTTGGCTAACCGCATCCGACAGTATCCATCGAATATCATCATTTCAGATGGGATCTTTCCGCCCCGCAATCTACCTCGTCCTCCTTTACCAGATAACAGGTGCTTTGTTTTCTCATCTGTCTGCATGCACAGGTGTGGAGTATTTTGAACGGCCATACCGAACCTCAATTGAATACAGTTCCTGAATTCGTTCCATGCTGTGAGTGCCACTAGGCTCTCTTCTAACAAAAAAGAGATAAACGATTCCCTCATTGAACGTTGCAAAAAAACACTTTTGCTAAAGTTTTTCATTTCTTCGGCTTTTTTGTTTGGAAAATCAATGCACCCGACTTCGAAAACCGAAAAAAAGTTCGCGTCGAAACCCGATTTCTGAACTTTCAAAATTGTATTCCACTCATCCCTGGTCTCGACTCTTATTGGAACATATGACAAGATCCTATTCAACGTTGAACATAGAGTCCACGTAATCAATTTAGTCTGATGAGTGGACGGGCTGCGACGGTAGATGGTCGCAACCAAAAAAATTCACTGTGCCAAGCCCGCACCTTAACACGTGACGCAGGGTCCCAGCACGATTTGACATTCCTTGGCTATAAGGCACGCTCTGCTTTTTTTCTGATAATTACTTTGATTTAGCGGGGAATCCCGAATTAGAAATTCTGACCGGACCCTGCCTTTAAGGCACAACAAAACTTCAGGATCGTTTTCCTGATGTTCCGCCTATCTTGAAATCGGTTCCACGCCGATTGTATCGATGTCTCCGGAATCGTACAAGACCTCTGGGAGCAGAGTTACGGCCCCTCAAGGATTGAGCTGCTGAATCATGGTGAACGAGTTGTCCGAGGCTTGTAACTTCCGTCATTTGCAACCAATGTATGCGAGCCGGCTAAGAATGAAGGGAAGAACGGGACTATTGATCGGAAAGCATTGCTCCTACTGCCACTGTTGAGCTCCAAAGATTTTAAAAGGGGCGTGCCAAAGTGGCTTCCTGATGTGGGCGCCCCAGGGTTTCTTCCTCCTATATCTCGCTTATTCGGAGAAAATGATAGCTCGCACTTGGCAGGTGTTATAAGGGGAGGTCCTACTTCACAGTTATGTGGAAATATTTGATTTCGTCCCTGAGCTTGGACTGTGCCTTTAAAGGCAGTGTTCACGATGGTTTTCGTTCCCGAGTTTTCCACTCAAAAAAGTGCATTGGCTACCAAGTGTTACCAAAATTTCGAGGAAACGGCGAGAAACTTGTAAAAAGTCGTATTTCAGTGACATTATTTAATGGCATGGACTAGTTGTCCGGTTGGATGAACATGTTCATGGTGGTTGTCACCTATGGAACATTGGGACAATCGAAAATAGAAGAATATTTTAGCCAAAACAGTAATAGTTAGGGTCCGAAGGAAAGAACGGAGCAATAGAGAGTAGAGAATTGCGAAGGACGGGTCCACAAAAGATTTCATTGTCACAACATACACTTCCTGTGATAATTAAGAGGCGGGGTGATACTTAAAGGCAGTGGCCACGATAAAAACAATGTCTGATTTTTTGGTGGAGATCGGCAGCTGCGGGGCCTAGCGCAACCCTAACGTTGAAAAAACTAAGAAAAATGAGCTCGGAACGGTCCCCCACGGCGCCTAAGTTGGACACCCGTCAGCTCGTTACACCCCAGATGCACTTTCCACGCCCACAGACGTGAACAAATGAATGCTCGAGATTGTGAGATGAGCGATGGTTTCCGATCAATAGCCCCGTTCTCCCCTTTACTCCCAACTTCTCTCTTTACTCAGGTCAGCTCGCATACATCGGCTGCAAAAGACGGAAGGTACAAGTCTCGGAAAACTCGTCCACCATGCTTCCCTAGCTCAATTTTTGAGGGACCATAACTCCGTTCCCAGAAGGTCTTGTACGATTCCAAAAACATCATTGGAATCAGCATGGGACCGTCTTCAAGATGGGTGGAAAAGCAGAAAAAAACGATGTTTATCGTGAACACTGCCTTTAAAGGCAGTGCCCACGATAAATTTCGTCCTCGGTTCTTGGCCGGAAATCGAAGTTTCAGGGTCTTATTGGAGCTTTGGGGTCAAAAGAGCGATCGAAAACGAGCCCGAAAGAGCTCCATACGGTTCCGAAGTCCGCCCGCGCTAGCCCTTCCGCTAGCGGTCGAGTTTCCCGAGGAACAGTTTAGTCCGCTTCTACATTAGCATTGGAGCGCGAGCGCGGCTGAGTTTTACCATTGGGGCGCATTTGCGCACGGTGTCTACTCCAGGCCCATGCCCGCGCAACTGACCCACCGTTGAAATGTGACTTCCAAAAAGAAGAGCTGATTTTCGATGTTTCGCAGCGTTTTTCATGATTCTTTCTCCACTGATGAAACAGTCAGACTCTAAACCTTCGTTTTCTGTTGAAAACTCAAAAACGATTTTCATCGTGGACACTGCCTTTAAAAATTTCGTGTGCCTCTGGTGCGTTTTCCTCAATTTCAACGCCATTTTAGTTCTACTCAGGGCCACTTAATCAATATAGCGAATAATCTCAAAACTGAAGATTATCGTGAACACTGTCTTTGAAGGCAGCATACACGCTCGTAAACGTGATTGCGGTAAGTACGGAAATGGTATGGCATGGCTCAGAACACAACGCCTATGCATTTTGAAGCGTCAAAAACGACCCACAATGACGCTACACGAGTGAGAAGTTGGCTGCACCCCTGTATCTGCCCGACCCCTGTATTTGCGTCCTCCTCCAAAACAGGGGTGGTGGGCCCTTTTCGCCGTCGGCAACGTTCGTGGTTCACCTATTGTACCTATTCTACCACACAAAAACGTCAGCGACGATGGCAATCGCCCACCACCTCTGTTTTGGAGGTGGACGCAATTACAGGGGGCGGGAGATACAGGAGCGGTGCCACTTTTCACTCGTGTAGCGTCATTGTGGGTCGTTTTTGACGCTCCAAAATTCGTTGGCGTTGTTTTCTGAGCCATACCATTCTATTTCCGTAGTTATCTCGACCACGTTTACGAGCGTGTATGCTGCCTTGAAGTTGATGGATTCACACGATAGAACCTGCATGCAGACTTTTGGATTCCGCCTTTATGTTCGATATGAGGTTTCAGAGCGGCCAGGTTCAAAGGCAGCGTTCACGATGATCATCCTCGTTGACTTTCCTCAGTGAAATGAAAGGCGAGAAGGATTCTAGGCTCCCAGTGTTGAAAAAACGGTAGAAAACGAGCCAGGAGCGGCAAAATAACGGCTGCAAACGAGCGTTTTGGTCCCCCAGACACGCCTGGTGCCCCAGATCCGCCCCCTCAGAATGAACAAATGAAGACCAAGATTACAGGAATGATCAAGTCAAGGAAGTGCTGATACGTGAGCTGATCGCTCCATTGCACTGATAGGTATCATCCTTCTAACGGTCAATTCCTACACGCTCAAAAATCAACGTAAACAAGAGGGACCTATTTTAGCTCAAAAACGCGTCTTTCGTGTCCTTTTAAAGCATGCTTTGCTATATAGAGCACCAGACCTTCCGTAAACCGTGGAGATAATGGAAGTGAAATTTATCGTGAACACTGCCTTTGAAGGCAGTGTCCACGATAAAAACCATGTCTGTTTTTTTTTGGTGGGGATCGGCAGCTGCGGGGCCTAGCGCAACCCTAACGTTGAAAAAACTAAGAAAAATGAGCTCGGAACGGTCCCCTACGGCGCCCAAGTTGGACACCCGTCAGCTCGTTACACCCCAGATGCACTTTCCACGCCCCCGACGTGAACAAATGAATGCTCGAGATTGTGATATGAGCGATGGTTTCCGATCAATAGCCCCGTTCTTCCCTTCATTCCCAACTTCTTCATTTACTCAGGATAACTCGCGTATATCGGCTGCAAAACACGGAATTTACAAGCCTCGGACAACTCGTCCACCATGCTTCCTTGGCTCAATTTTTGAGGGACCTTATATTCCATTCCCAGAAGGTTTTGTACGATTCCAGAAGCATCATTGGAATAATTATGAGACCGTCTTCAAAATAGTTGGGAAAGCAGAAAAACGATTCATTATCGTGAACACTGCCTTTGAAGCTACAGTCCAACCTCAGAATCGATTTTTCGTTCTTCTGCCTGTCTTGGAGAAAACTTCACGTTGATCACAATGGTGTCTTAAAAATCGCTCAGAACTCACTACGAACTGAGTTACGGCTCCTCAAAAGTTTTGAATTTGAACTGGTAGAAGTTCGCGGACGAGTTGTCTCGAGCCTGTATTTTCTCGTTATTCGCAGCCATCATTCTGAAGCAGGTCACAATATGAAGCCAGACTGAAAACAAAAGGAAGAACATAGAGTTTGAACAAAATCATTCGCGCGTCTCTTCCCTATTGAGGTCGGAAACCTGCCAGTGGGCAATGCCCATTTTTTCTTTCAAGGGATGTCTTCGACTTTTTCCTAGCTTTTTCTCGTTTATTTGAGCGAATTGAGATTTCGCGCTTGGCAGGGTTGCTATAGAAGGCTACCGGGCCAGAATATCAAAAATTACCTCTGAGGTTGGATTGTCGCTTTAAAGGCAGCATAAACGCTCGTAAACGTGATTGAGATAACTACGGAAGTAGAATGGTATGACCCAGATTACAACACCTACGCATTTTGAAGTGTAAAAAACGACCCACAATGCCGCTACATGTGCTGAAGTTGGCTGCCCGCCCTGTATCTGCCCGACCTGTATTTGCGTCCTCCTCCAACGCAGGGTTGCTGGGTCATATTCACCGTCGGTACTGTTGGTAGGTTCACCTATTGTACCTATTCTACCACACACGTCACTGACGGCGAAGATGATCCAGCAACCTCTGCTTTGGAGCAAAGAGCAAATACAGGGGGCGGGAAAATACAGGAGCGGTGCCAACTTTTCACTAGTGTAGCGGCATTGTGGGTCATTTTTGACACTTCAAAATGCGTAGGCGTATGTTTTCTGAGCCATACGGTTCGATTCACATTGTTATTCCAACCAAATTTACGAGCGTGTATGCTGCCTTTAAAGGCAGCATACACGCTCGCAAGCGTAGTCGAGATAACAGCATAGATAGGTCCGCACGGCCCGTACTATGTCGTAAACGACGTTTGAAGCGCTGAAAACTGTCCAGGATGACAATATTAGACAATTTTCAAGCAATCTTGCCTTCCACGCCCGTATTTTCACACCCCCTCCAGAGTAACAGAATGAAGAATCAGATACAGGAATGATCAAGTCAAGGAAGTGTGATAACTTATTGAATGATTGCACTGAATGCTATCATCCTTCACAGCGGTGCAGTTCCTTCAAAAATCCAATTCCTGCACCTCAAAAATCAACGTAAACATGTATTTCTGCTCTGAAAAATCCTCCATTTTAAGAGGTCAGCCAAAATAGAGCGGCATTCTCGTAAAGTGGACGATAATGGAAGTGAAATGCCTTTGAAGGCAGTGTCACGATCAAGTAAACCATGTCTGTTTCAATAATTATGAGACCGTCTTCAAAATAGTTGGGAAAGCAGAAAAACGATTCATTATCGTGAACACTGCCTTTGAAGCCACAGTCAAAGCTCAGAATCAATTTTTCGTTTTTCTGCCTATCTTGGAGAAAATTTCACGTTGATCACACATGGTGTCTTAAAAATCGCTCCAGAACTCACTACAGACAAGGTTACGGCTCCTCAAACGTTTTGAATTTGAACTGGTAAAAGTTCGCGGACGAGTTGTCTCGAGCCTGTATTTTCTCGTTATTCCCTAGCTTTTTCTCGTTTATTTGAGCGAATTGAGATTTCGCGCTTGGCAGGGTTGCTGTAGGCGGCGACCGGACCATAATATCAAAAATTACCTCTGAGGTTGGACTGTCCCTTTAAAGAAGTTCTCGGTTGGCGGGTAGATTTAAGATAGAAAGATGTATCGAACTGAAACCGACTACGTCCAGCTTGGAGATAAAGATTATTTGAAGAATCTGTTAAACACTCGAAAACGAAAGAAAATTCCACAGAATGTCCTAAATATAGCGGCCAGGCAACTGCGAATAATGAACTTTACAGTCATGGCGAAAGTTGATCCCAATAGTGAGGAAGATTACTGGAATACGATCAAAGCAGGCAAAGTACAGATTCCAGTTCAAATAAACGATCTCGGGTGGGTTTCTATGATTTGTAGGGCCGGTATTCGTCGTCGCTGAAGGCATTTCCTTCACATTCCTCATTAAAAACCGCTTTCAGCGAAGTGAACTCGCCTCCAGCTGAGCCTCATCTCAAGGTTGTCTGCATATCGGATACTCATAATCAACTCGACTTAGTTAAAGTGAGTTTTTCTTTTTGACCTTCTGCCTTATAATCAGTAGATTATTTTAATGTCAGCTAACGTCGGCATGGTTCCTGAAGAGACTTTGCGTTCATTATTGAAGGTTGGCGCAAACTCGGTGCCATATGCTATAACATAGGTGCACCGAGTTTGCTCAAACCCTCAATGGGGAACGCAAAGTCTCTTCAGGATCCATGCCGATGTTACTTGCTCTGACGGCGTTCGATAATTTTTTTCGCAATTGTGGGTGGGATGGGCTTCACCCATTTTACACCATTAGCGAACCGGAAAGTAATGTCGTTTCTGCGCATGTCAATACAGTTGATCGCAATGTTAAAAGGTCATGGTGCGGTTGCGGACTCGCACTAAACTACGGTAGACTCTGGCACTTTGCCGGATTTCCTCATTGATCGGCGCCAGCCGTCGTCTCTCTGCTCACGAGAATATCAGCTGTGGCGCCGATCGATGACGAAATCTGGCAAAGTGCCAGATTCTACCGTAGTTTTAGTGCCAGTCCGCAACCGCACCATGTCCTTTTAACATTGCGGTCAACTGTACTTGATTTATATTTACCAGCGCATTGTTTGGTTCAGAGGCGTGCCAAAGACATTGTGAGGTTATAGCGACTTTCGTACTTATAGACAATTGAACTACTAATTTTCATTGCATGCCTTTGGAGATTTGCAAGGGAAGTAACGGAACAGTTGCTACCAAACACATTTGCGATGTTTCGTGCAAGCGCATTGGACATTCGTAAATGTTAAAGGTGGTCTTCCAAGTTCAAAATGGGTGATGATGATCTTTCCGATTCGTATCGATCAGGAAGACCATCAACTTTGGTAAACGGCGTGTTAGGGCGGAAGTGAACGCAATCCGTGTCAGACGATCGAGGAATTGTCAAATAGTCTGAACCAACCTTGGTCGACCATCCAAAAAGGTTCGGAGCAGATTGAGGAAAAACAGCTGTTTGCGTTCGTATTTAGAGTGAGAAAACGACGTTACTTTCCGGTCCCCTAATACCAAAGCTTTGTAAAAGTAAAATGACAACTTTTTTCTAGGATATACCTGATGGAGACGTGTTGATCCATGCTGGTGATTTGACGAACTACGGGTCAGAGGAGGAACTAAAGAAATTCAATAAAGAAATAGGTACCAGTTCAACACCATACCTGCTATTTCCAGACATCACCATTACCATGAAATTGCCCAGAATGTTGTCCAGATCGCTAAACGCATCTGCAAAAAAGCAATCCCATTGCTAGTACAATACCTCTCTGGTCAGAACGCGCGCTGGTAACGCATTCGCGTCTTTAGCGTCCTAAAAAAGCTAAAGAGCTCTACAGCGAATCTCAGCTGAATGGGGCTGTAGAAAGGTTTGTCGATCATTATGTAGCTTTCAACACCATCTAAATAGTGTATATATGAAGAATGTGATCTGAAAAATCACTTCAGCTGTGCTCTTGACAACAACGTTAGCAAGAATATGAAGCTTAAGATACTCAGGCAAACCATCGCTCGGAGCGGGACCGGAGAGCGACTCGAGCGACGCTGTCTCTGCGCTCCGAGCCAAAATTAGCCATCTACTCGGGCCACAGCAGCCGCTCTCCGGGCGACCGCAGTCCCGCTCGGAGCGATATTCAGTCGCACTTGGCACTGCGGTGGCTGTCCGGGCGATTTTTGAAATTCACCCTAGTTTTTCTTTATATCCGCCTCTTCTCGAGGAGAGATGCGTGAATGTCGCGGTCCACAGCAGAGGAATCCCCGCCTCGGTCCAAAACAAGGGCGTAACCTTCGCCGAAGTCTGCGGTGAGGAACCACTCTTCCTGCGGACCGCTGCGAAAACCCCCCCACCCCTCCCCCGCCCCCCAGCTGTGGGATCCCCTATCCCTCAGCGGTCAAAAATATGCTGGCCTCCGGAGAGGGACTCCAAGCCACCATCCAGGGCCGGCATCATAATGCCCAATGAGGACTCGAGTGAGATGAGGCACTTTTTATACCGGCTGTGGATGCGATAAACACATTAGGACGTGATAATTTGCTTTATCATGTTTTTCATGTCTGTAACTGCACCAGCACTCTTCAACTCGGATGATGGGTCCCTCCGATGATGGGTAACGGACTTAAGCTCGGGGAAACCGCAGTGGCTGTATTCGGGAAGGCGAAAGAAGACAGAAATTCGCCAGGTGATCCGACATGCCTGCCTGAGTATTCACAGAAAGCGAAAAGACAAGAAAAAAACGGAAACCGATAATGCAAGGGGCGCCGTGACTGCTCGGCTTGGCCTGCAAACACTTCATGTCATCCTGCACACTCCCTCGGGGTCCTGCACACTTTTTCACGGCGTCTGATGTATTCCCATTTGGGTCCCGCACATTTTTTATGACGTCTGGCGCGCTCCCTCTTGGGTCCTGCATACGTTTCACGGCGTCTGACGTATTCCCATTTGGGTCCCGCACACTTTATCCGGCGTCCGGCGCACCGCCAATTGGGTCCCGTATACTTTGTCCGGCGTCCGGCGCACTGTCAGTGGGGTTCCGTGAACTTCATCCGGCGTCCGCCGCACTGCCACTGAGGTCCCACAGTTTATCACTATCTCTGGAGTAGGCACCGCTATCGCCCCGAGAGCGACCGGACAGCGCTCGAGGGGCGAACTGGCACCGGACAGGGACCGCGGTGCCAGTTCACCTTCGGCCGCTGTCCGGGCGATGACGTCATAATTGGGAGGAGCCGGTGTCGCTCCGAGCGACGGTTTGTCTGAGTATATTTACCTATGTGGAGGTTCTATGTGAACAATTCCTTCTAGGCAAACTACCTCACAAGCATAAAATAGTCGTGGCTGGCAATCATGACCTTGGTTTTGACGATGCGGAAGATCTCAGTGAACGTCTACCTCAGTATCACGGACAAGGCACACCGAAAGGCTACCAGCTTTTGACCAATGTCACGTGGCTGCACGATAAAGGAGTGGAGGTATGGCCAGTGTATTTTTGACTGAGAATGCATTCTGAGCCTGGAACTTTTAAGATAGAAGGCGTGAAGTTCTTTGGGTCGTCTTGGCATCCTTTATTTGGCTATCCATTCTACCGCCCTCGACCGGAACTCGAGGAAAAGTGGAAAGTATTGCCATCGAATCTCGACGTGCTCATCACTCACACACCAGCTCTAGGTTGATTTTTTTGTTTCAAGTCTGTCATAGGTTAGTCGACGCAGTGGGTTTCAGGATACTTGGATCTTTTCACTGAAGTGCAAGCAGAAAGATGGGGTTGCCGCTACCTTCTCAAGGAAATTGAGACCCGTGTGAAGCCCAAGTGAGTATAGACGGGAATGCGTGTTGTCTTTGGCCTACGGTGTTACGGCAAACCAATACGAGGCGCATGTATACATGGATCCACCTCCGTTTCTCCTTCATACTTCGCGCGATTTTTGGCCCCGAGCCGTCTGACAGTTCGACTCATATTCCCAATCTGCAGGTTCCCTGCTGTTGTTGTCCAGGTCACTGTTATTGCTGTGCGGGCGAACTGGAGGAGCTTGGACAGCGACAACAGTGGCCCGGAGATCGATAGAAGGAGCCGGACTGTCAGGCTGATCCGATTTCTGTTTGGTGCAGCTCGGTGCCGAGAATCTTTCGAGATTCTTCCACTCAGACTTCGGGTGAGTCGAGGGCGACCATACCTTTTTGGGCTATTCGCTAGAGCATGACAGGTGTATTGCGGACAATGGAGGGATTCGGAGACGGATCTCAGATCGCTGCAAGCTTTCGATTGAAAAGTGGGTAGGTAAGATCATCTGCCCGGATTTCGCCTTAAAAAATCTCAATTACTGTTTGGTCCGCCATTAGCCCACGCTACGTTCAAAAATACTGCCCGATTATATTTGAATAAGTTTACCCTCTTCAGGTTCCATATTTTCGGTCATGTACACGAGTGCTACGGTGCACTATCAAATGGAAATACGGTAGGTCTCAATACTTCTGTCTGAAAATGGATTAGTACTCCTAAAACTCGTCCCTGTCGGTCGAACTACGCCTCATCCCCGCACAGAACCGTCGAAAATCCCGAGTGATAGTTTTTTGGTGCTAAAGCGTGAAGAGGCTGGTGAACACGGGGAATAGTGAAGGACCCTTCTTAGATGACACCGGAGCTGGAGCCTGACGTTTTTTTCTCTCGAATTGGCCAGGGTTTGACCTTTTCTGGAACGTCCAACAGACTTGGTGCCGTCCAATAGCGGCCCTACACTCTTTCCCGTCTTTTCTCCTGCTCCTCTAGAGCATCAGCGCTTTAAGACAACATGTTATACGGATATTTCGTCTCCGTGCCCTTGCTGACGATTGTATGTATCTACATTTTTCAGACGTTCATGAATGTGGCTCAAGCTTCAAGGAAAAACATCATCACCAACAAGCCTCTGGTTTTCTACATAGCAAAGAATTGATTGTTTTCTCTACAAGTACATGTATCTCTTGGTAGCCCACCATTTTTGATTCCATGTTGATTGATTGATGTTTCTAAGAGTTGTTAAATGTAACTATGAGTATGTATAGTGCAATACTAGATGAAATCTAACCATAGGAACACTCATGCATTCCAATTGTCGCGGTATTTGTTAGAACTTCTGGTAAGAATTTGGAATGAAATGTCCATTGAAACTATTGGCGACACTGTCGGAATTCCATGAACCTGTTTCAGGATTCGTTGATGGTGGAGCATGGACTCCACTCGAAATCGCCCGATTGGCCGGACCACCAAAATGATGATTCTCTGAGAGAAATCGCCGCTACAGGCAGCCTACAGGCACCGAAGCGGCACTATCGCGGAGCCGGATCCATGATTAGGCAGTGCCGCGTGGGCTCCACGATTGTGCCGCAGCGGCTCCGGGAGTGTATCTTATATAAAGTTATTTAAGAATGATAATACAACTAGGGGGGCCCAAGAACAAAAATACGCACCTGCGGTCGTTACGTCATCTGTCTAATAGTGACAGAGGTTACCGCCGCTTTCGCGCTCAAGAAAAATACGGAATTTCTCAAACGTGGGTAATTGAACCGGCGACAACTTTTCGCGGTACTTTCCCGACACTGATGCGGCAAATTTTCTCAGAATTTGCCAACGCTACATACAGCTGACGCCGCATTCTTCCATCAGTGACACCGGCCGCATGCTTGTTTGCAGTGCAATTGCGTACCTGCATGGCTACAGTAGAGTAAAATACGGCTGGGACATCAAATACACCTTTTTGAGCCACAGCGTATGCGAAATCCTCCAATATCCACTTCATTATTCGACCCGAATTTCGGGTATTTGATATCCAAATCATTAAACGACTCATGGCACATTTCAGCGAATCAGATTTTGAATCGAACCCATTTTGACGTTTTCTCGATGGGGCCACTCGGATGCATACGCTTTTTTGGTGGATTGGATTTTGAATCGTGGAGATTTCACATCTCCCGGACGGATAATGGATCGATTCGGATGATGCCTTTTAAAATTTCCCGGATATTGGATCGATTCGAATAATGTCCTTTTAAAACTCTTTGGGTAATGGATCGTATCAGACAATGCCAATTTCCAATGATTCGGATACGGATATCCGGTCGGATATTTTCGGAACAAAGTTGAGGCGAAACTATGAAAAATAAGCCAGGTACGTAAGGCAAGCCTTTGAAAGCATCCATAATTGAACAAATAGTATTTCATTGCATTCGCAGCATGTTCACATACAGACCTCAAAATTCATATATGCATATCAATAAAAATTTGTAAACAAAATCTTCAATGCGACGATATGTATCTTTGTGGGAAGGCACGATATTATCCATACACAGGTTTTTATTTATTCATTTATTTATTCATGCTACATAAGGTAGGGCATGATATACAGGCGAAGAGCAAAGACAAACACTGAAAAACAAAGTGACATTTCATCAAGACAGTAGAATATTCGAAGCCTTGCGTTTAAATGAGAGAAAAGATTTGGGAACAGGTTGGAAATTAAGTTTCAGAGAGGTAAACGCGGACCCAGCTCTACAGGTAAAGCTGTTCAACCTATTACTAGTTTTTGGTGCACCATAAGATACTTTCTCCGAGCTACCCCATGTTCTTGATGCCATGAAGCCAAAAAATTTCGATTTGTCGGTTCTCACCATTCCACTCGCAATTTTGAAAACCATGAGCATGTCATTTCGCTTACTTCTAGACTCCAGCGAATGCAACGATAGTTCCTGACTCAGCCTAACGGGCCCTGGTACTCTAGTATACTTAAAGCCATCGTTCGCGCTGGAAAGCAATTTTCATTTTTCAGGCTCAATTTCATGATTCAGCCCGGTAGACCACGCTGGTAAATTTTGACGCGTAAAAAACGTTGGGCAATGAGGTTGGAAGGCGTCAATGATGAAGATCCGCCACCAATTCTCACCAGTCATCTAGCACTTTTTCCTAGAATGTTGGTGCGACCGTAAGACAACATGAAAACTAGTTACGGCACGAACTCCACTAGCAGAAAAACTCCGAAAATGACAGTGACGAGGAATCCAGAAGCAGAAAAACCTCAAAAAGGATTTTGGTGCGAAATTCAAATTCGTATTTACAATGTGTTTCGACTGACTTTTCTTTACAAATGAAGGTTTTTCATGGGCCCCTTCGTCATTTTCGTTCACTATAGAGGCCAAGCTACACAAAAACATGGAATAATTATATACGGTTTTCTGCGCGTACGATGCCTTTAATATCCGAATCACTCCTTTTTGGATATCCGGCCGGATATCCGAGATTCGGATAATCCGATATCCGGAAATTCGAAAAAACGCATTATCTGAATCGAACCAATATCAGGGAAATTTAAAATCGGCATTATCTGATTCGAACCATTAGGTCAAAGGGTCAAAAAATCGGATAAAATCGGATGAAATTCGGATAAGTTTTGGGTAAAATCTGATAAATTCGGGTAAAATTTCGGATAGAATCGGATAACTCTTGGATAAAATCGGATAAAACTGCACTAAGCCACGACCACTTTCCGTGCCGCCTTCTACTTAATACATCAACCCAGGATTTTCTTCCTCCCTCAGAAATCGGAATAGTCGTTGCGGCACGAAAAATGGGCGTGGTCAAGTAATATGACCAAGTGGCTAGTTATTCAGTGTAGAAGTTTTTTGTGTAGTTGCTCTGCATACTTTTTACATGCTAGTTGTCCTAAAAAACCTGTGTATGGATAATACTGTGCCTCCCAACGACCATAGAGTAATTGAAGATTTGTTTTCAAATTTTTATTCATCTGCATATATGAAGATTGAAGTTTGTATGTGAACATGCTGCAAACGCAATGAAGTACTACTGTTTGTTCAATTATTGATGTTTTCAAAGGCTTGCCTTAGTACCTGGCTTATTTTTCGCCGTCTTGCCTAAACTTTGTTCCCAAAATATCCGAAGTTATCCGAAATTATCCGACCGGATATCCGTATCCGAATCATTAGAATAATGGAATTATCTGAATCGATCCATTATCCGAAAATTTGAAAAATCGCATTATCTGAATCGAACCAATATCCGGAAAATTTAAAATTAGCTTGATCTGAATCGATCCATTATCCAAACAATTATCTTCGGATAACAAGTATATGCTCTAGTGTATGAGAATCCACATCGTCTCAAGAAAACTTCACGAGTAAAACTATCTTGTACATTTTCCAAAAGATTGGTTCAGAACAACTCGGTAGTAATAAGCAAAGCAAAGCAACGATACAAAACGTCTCTTCACTGAATAACTAGCCACTTGGTCATCTCACTTGACCACGCCCATTTTTCCAAGACGCAACGAATCTTTCGATTTCGGAAGGAGGAGGAAAATCCTAGGTTAATGTACCAAATAGAACGGGGCACGGAAAAATGGGCGTGGCGAAGTGCAATTTCATTCGAAATAATCCGAAAATTATCCGATTTTAACCCAATTTATCCGAATTATTTACCCTTTGGATAATGATTCGATTCAGATAATGTCGATTTTAAATCTCCCTGATATTGGCTCGATTAAGTGCATCATAATGCGTTTTTTCAAATTTCCGGATTTCGGATTATCCGAATCTCACATACCCGGAAGGGTGTGATTTGGATAACAAGTATACAATCTACTCGAGTCTATCATATGGTACATGCATGGACGAATATCGACTCGTGTAACAGCTCTATATGTAAGTGTAGTGCAACAGGAAAAGCTTCACAACAGAAAAGAACTCATGGGGTATTTTTAACTTGGGGATAAACAGAAAATGTGGATGTGGTAGTGAACTCGAAAAAGGTTAACTATACCTCGCAGAATCATGACCCGACAAAAGCCACTTTTTCGTGTCTGTGAAAAAAAATCCATCGGCATGGTTTCTTTGCGGACACTGTTTTTGAACGCCTGGGCTAGGCGAAATGTGGTTAAACATTATTATGGAATAAGACATCAAAAGCTTTGCTCTACACATTACAAAGCCTCTGTTTTGAAAGCAACGTTCTTTCAAATACGGAATTCATTTTCAGTCGCATTGGTTCAGTTTGAAGGCAGGGCTAGCGATAAAAACGATCTTTGAGCTCTCTTCATGAGAATGTAGATTTGGTCGTCACAAAAAAAGGTCATGAAAAAAGTAAAAATTTTCGGGATAAACGCACAAAAACAAGGTAGAAGGCCAATTACAGGTGTCCACACGCCCCTTAATCAAAGGCAGTGTTCACGATAAAAAACGTACTGTGCTTTTCTGGGCCAAATTCCGGTCTGCGATTGCGTCTCGACATGCTTTGCGGCTGCACGCTCCCGAGTCAGAAGAGCTTCAAGCGCCGCAGCCGCCGATCTGCTGACTCTAGGTGGGTTTTGGGAACTGGAAAGTGAGAAAAATTGGAGAAAATTGTATAAAAAAGCCACATCGAGTCGGCTTTGGCGCTGGAAACCCGAATGACTCGAGCGCGTGCGGCTGCAGAGCGTTTCAAGACGCAATTGCGGACCGGAATTTGACCCAGATAAGCACAGTATTCTGATTTTCGATGTTTTTGAAAAGGCGAGTTCACAAAAAAAGTAGAGTATAGAAGGGGAAAGTCCCTATAAACTTCTCAAATATTGGAGAAAAATCAGTTCAAAAAACCTCTTGAATACTTAATTGTGCCTGTTCGCGGGTATTGCTCGCTGCGGACAAAACATTGAACCATACGTCGGAAATTCTTTTCCGCTCTAAATTTCTTGGGTAAGTGTGTTTATTTTCTGTTCCGTGTACCCTCAAAACTCTTCAAAATTAGGAGGGTTTGATGCACATGCTTGGATATTTGAATTTATCGGAATGAAGGGTATTCAAAATTCGATTACCAATTCTTTGGTTAGACAAACGCCAACTGTTCCGACACTGAGCAGGAGAACTGTTATAGGACGTGGGCGGGGTGGTCCACGAGATTTCTACCCACTTACCGACCGTTTTACTTCCGTTCTTACTCTCCTAAGAAGGACCCAAAGCTTACATTTCCGCCAGAAAACGTTCAACTTTTTCGTCGTGTACACTGCCTTTAACGAAAATTTCATGAACGCTCGCCTTATGCGTATTTTATTTTGCCCTTAAAGTGGTCAAAAGTCTCTAGAAATGCTTAGGAATTACTTTAGAAGCAAAATGAAATATGGCAAGACAGGCATTTATAGAAATCCCGATTATTCGGGGGGAGGGGGGCGGATACCAAGCGATAACTTGTTCTTGAGCGATTTTTCTTTAACTTCTCACTTATTTTCTTTATTTTGTGATGGCCAGATCTCCTTTCTTATGAAAGTAGAACAACAACCATTTTTTATCGCGAACCGTGTCTTTAAAGTCAGTGTGTTCCCGATGGAAAAATTTTAAGAGAAAACTGCCAAAGGTGTGGATTTATTAGGGGTCCAGCAGAAGTAGCTAGCGCTCATTTCGAACAAGAAAGTTCGTAATTTGATTTACAGATCGTTATACACTACACAAGGCGCCGCGCAGCCGCACACTGTATTAGTACACTGTATGACCCACCAAAGATTTCATCCCAAACTCTTTTATTTACACCTGATCCCCAGCAATCACTACACCGTTGAATAGGTCTCACCAGAATCCTAAATTATTTTTCTGATTCAAACGAAATCAATACGAAGGGTGTCATGCATATGTTAAGGTCGGTCCAGAAGGGACTGCTCGCCCACGCGGTCGGCGTACGTGCTGAGCGGCCATTGTATAGCAATTTTTCGGCGCTGTGTATCGATCATCATAAATATTAGACGAATATAAGAGTAATAACCCAGCCAGCTATTTGCAGCCGTGGGAAGACTCGTCAGAAAAATGTCTCTCGACACGCACTTCGGCCGCGTGGGCAGACAGTTTCATTCGGACACACTTCACGCGCTCTGCGTTTACGCGAGCATATCCTGCATCGAAAAAATGAATCTACCATCGACGCACCGATCCCTGTCGATTGTACATTGTTTAAGAGTAGGTATAGGAGGAGTACTTTCCCCCATCCTTTTCAACATCTACACGTATGAAATCGCGAATTTGATCACTCACTTCGGAACTGGGTTCAGTGCTTTTGCTGATGATATCAAAATTTATCATGAGGTTACTTCCCCTGGGGGCTGTGAATCGTTACAGCAATCAGTCAATGCTATCAGCATGTGGTCTCGTGATTGGGATTTGCCCCTGTCCACGGAAAAAACCAAAATTCTCCACCTCGGTGCCAACAATCATAACTTCAATTATAATATTGAAGGGACTCCCATTGAGATCACTTATCAAATAACTGATCTTGGTTTCGTCATCACCGGGAGTCTTAGCTTCGATGCGCATTGTGAGGTCACGTCGAGGAAGGCTACTGTTGCAGTAAATAAGATATTCAGAGCTTTGGCAACACGTAATCCATCTGTGCTTATAAGAGCCTACACCACCTACATGAGGCCAATTCTTGAATATGGCACGCCGGTGTTTAATCCCTACAAAGTGAAGGACATCAACTGTTTGGAGAAAGTCCAAGGCAACTTCACAAGGAAATTGTTTATTCGGATGCCTGGTTTCGTTTATGGCCGCATACTCGATTCCGTGCAGAGAAATGAGCCATTTCATTTGAAACCGTTATCCCTCGAAAGAGTAGAGAATGACTTACTTCTTCTCCACAGAATCCTGTTTGGCGTAGATTTCGGTCTTAAACCTGAGGACCTTGTGACAACTAGGGAGTCAACCACTAGGAGTGGCCCCATAAACTCCACCGTTACACATCTAACCTCAGCTGCAGGCGTCACTTTTCCATCAACAGAACAATACCCATTTTTGAGAACCTTGGTAGAAATCATTCCTTTCCTTCCAACTTCACGGCATTCAAAAATTTCATTCGAGAAAATGTCGTACATTCTGATCGTACAAGTAGCCCTTCCTGACTGGCTGGATAGCTTTTGATTTCTTTCTTTAGGTTGATTATTACAGCAATGCGCTTTCCTTTTCTGTTCCGCTATGTTGTTTTTTTCTAGTTTCCATGCTTTAAACTTCCTATGGTTCATTCGTATTTCGCGGTCGTTTTGAACATTGTTTTTGACTACATAGGCTCGCCTATGTAATAAATAAATAAATAAATAAATAAATATATATATATATATAAATATAGATAGATATATGTATTTAGTAAAATATATATATATATATATATATATATATATATATATATATATATATATATATATATATATATATATGCAATGTAATGTTATGTTATGCTATGTTATTCCGAAAATAAATTGATCTAGATGCGATTCCAAGCAGGGTGAGCCACAATTGAAAAAAAAAACAAAAATCAGAAAACCAAGCTTGTCAGAAAACGGCGACCAGTATAAAGAAGGGCCAAAATGGCCAGGAAAAAAAAACTAAATGCTTAGAATTCCATAATTCTAAGCATTAAGTTTGAGTCGCAATCGGACCATTTTGAACAGAATTAACACAATGGAGCTTTTTCGCTCGAAAACACGAAGGATATTCCACGTTCGACTTTTCATAAATCTCGGCATGGAAGTATCTCGTAGTTGTATTCTTGAGCATTAGACCGAAAATTTTCAGCTTTATTCGGCTAACGAATGAAAGTCCATGCATTCCTCAAAACTGCCGTGCAAATATCCGTAGCTCTGGACATGATTAGAATGCTGGAATACCGACATTAATGACTTCTAGGTTGTTTTCCTCAAAAGTAAAGACTGAGAGCTTGTGAAACGTCCAGACCGGGGGTGTGCATTTACCGTTTACCGGTTTTCCGGATTTACCGGTATTTTTCGGTAGATTATCATTTACCGATTTACCGACTTAATCTCGAAATTTACCGAAATGTTTACCGAACGAACATAATAAAAAAATTTTCGCCTATTTTTCGCCTGCATTCCATGATCAAACCCTATTACAACTCACAGTGACCACCTTTGTGAGCATTTATACGTTACTTATTTCCGTGCTTTTATATTTCATTAAATTCCACATTCGACTTTCTATAATTCTCGGCATGGTAGTATCTCGTAGCTGTATTCTTGAGCAGTAGACCGAGAATTTTCAGCTTTGTTCGGCTAACGCTTCGGCAATCACGCCTTCTTCAGAGCCTGGAAGCGAAAGATACATAAGGAAACTAGCCGTCCAAGCACCATTTCAGAACAAAAGGACTAATTTAAAGGCAGCATACACGCTCAGAAATGATATCAATTTTATGGAATGAATCGAAGTTCTGAAGCTGTTAATATTCAAAGATAACAAAAAAACCGGAAAAAAATCAACTGAAACGAAGATATAACGGTTCGTTCTATATTGACTCAGAAGTGGACGAGTTTTACCACATTGGCTGAAATAGCGAAGCTAGCGACAAATTTGTTGGGATAACGACGCTAATGTACTCGTACGGCCCTTTCTGGAACGCTTACGACATTAGAAGCGTAAAAAATGAGCCAAAGTGACCGTAATCGAGCATTTAACATTTATATTGAGGGGCGGAGCCCGTATCGGTGGGCGGAGAAAGGATGATTTTGTGACTCAATACGGCTCAAATACGGTCATTTTAACTCGTTTTCAACTCTTCCAACTTCGTGAGGGCTCTTCTAGGGCCCGTACGACCCCACTATTGTAGTTATCTCAACAACTTTTGCGAGCGTGTATGCTGCCTTTAACAGAAAACTGACAAAAGCGACACCATATGGCAATTAGAAATAGCTAACCTTTATTGTGCAGACTGAAGCCTGCCAGACACCCTCAGATGGTCTTAGATGGCGGGTGAATGAGTGGGACCATATCGAACACCCACCTGATTAGCCTTTAGAAGGCTGATCAAGCTCATAAGCAGATCAAAACACACAAAGGTCAACAAAGGGGGCTAGTTCTTGTGCGATCGCCACACATTCGTCTTTCTGTTGATTTTTGGGTTTTTGGAATTTATCCAAAACGCCTCTAGGGTCCTGCGTGCGGCAATCTCTGATTCGCGCGCAAGTATCGTAACCGCAATATCGAAACAGCTGTTTCCATGGACGCGTACCAGGTGTTCTCTCAAAGGAGTAGACACCTTGGACTTTCTCATGCCATCCACGTGTTCCTTACCCCTAACGCAAAGAGCCCTGCCTGTTTCTCCTACATACACGAAAGATACTATCCGTACTGTAGTTCATTTCATTGAAATACCTATAACCGCATGTCTGTAGTCCTGAAAGTTGTTGAAATATCAAAATAGTGACCGCTTTCACACGCTGCGTTCCGTTGATATAAAAACTTTATGCATTGTGAAGAGCATATTGCAAACTGAACAATGAGTCAATAAATTCTGAACAAAAAATAGAAAAATGACAATAATAAAAAATACCCATGATGCATCACAATTAATAGCTCGAATAAGCGCACATCAACAATCGTGCTAAAGTCTGTTCGGACACAAAGTAATTTCCGCTATCAGCGAGCGTGTAAACGCGGTCTTTAAACTGGAAAGGCCGCCGATCGCGAAACTGAAAACCTGGCTGACTTAACATTGGCAGAGATGAATGTCATGTTCTAAACCTACTGGGTACATTTGCTATCTTTTGGTAAAACCGTACATATAGTCCATGTCATTCAATTAGGAGGCCGCGACGCTGCTTGGCGGGAGAGTTCGCACGATGAAAATCAAAGGAAAGATAGGTATTGATTGCACCATTCCGTGACTACTAGCTGAGCTCGGCTTCTTAATTGAATGAGACGGACGATACAGCATTATGAAAGAAAAAAATTGAAAACCTATTGGAATCAGATGAAGTTGAAAAGCTTTACGACCGAATTGTAGCTTGACGGTCAGCCGTCAGGTCAGTGTCACCAATGATAGGATAGAAATAACAAGGTAAAAGAATAAATCATAGAAAAGATGTGTAGATGTGACTATGGGCATTCGAAATTCGGACAGAACAAATCTATATTGTACGTGTCAGTCAAGTAGGAAGACGCGACGCTGCTTGGGGGGGACAGAGAGCTGATAATTATCGCTCGAATGATTTTAACCCTCTCAACATAGTTACCTTAGGCCTAGTAAGTACTGCCCGCAACGGGTAACGCGACATACTGACTGTCATATGAATCGATGGAAAATCAATATGGCTTGTATACGCTGTGACTGCAATGAGTCACGAGTCGCGAGAAGTATGAACTGGGTCTTATCGAACGGCGCGCACGACATGAAGGCCGGTTCCAAGGTCGAGACAACTATTTGGAAAGGCTGGATATACTCGGATTAGCATGTCTTCAGAATCCGATGGCATATTCTCTGCGATCAGTTGAACCAAATTTAGGGACCTGGAGCCTGTGGTAACCTGCGAACTTCTCACCAGCAGCAAAGGAGGACTGAGAAACCAATCCACTCTGACTAACTGACAGAACATATAGGAGTTCATCCTTGCATTCGAGCAAATAGCGTGATTTCGTAGACATACGGAGAAGACCTTTTCTCGTCCCTGTCTCGATGCTCTTTTGGCCTCTGCGTAGTTCGGCGGCAAAAGTCGCGCCGCAACGATGAGAGATAGAGGTTAGGCACGAAGCTTCGTAGCCGCCCTCTACCCTTCATCGTGGCGGCGCGACTTTTGCCGCTCGACTATGCAGAGGCCTTCTGACCCCTCCAAAAAGTTCTCTCTACCGAGCCCGTGACCATCAATGCAACGACCCCTCACTCGGGACCGTTTAACCCGTACCCCGACGATTTGGAAAACCATGCTATTGCTGTTGTAGATTTGTGACAGTACATAAATGACCTGTGCTCGAAGTTCTCTGAATGTCTCTAACGATTTCAAAAAAAAGGACATTTTCATTGCTTCATGAAAAGGTGGAGTTAGGGAATTTTTCGGGTGTTCAGGGATTTCTTTTCGGATTCGGCTCAGAACTTTCAACTTTGGGTTATTGAAGGGGCTGAACGCGAATCTGGGGTCTGTTTGTTGCTATATTTTAGCTTATTGTAGGTTGCGGTAGGCATAATGTCTTTTAACTTACGTATTCAAAAATCGAGTCATGGACCTCAAGTTCGCGTTCGGAGTCCCAAATGAAACCCACAGAAATTTGTTTAGGAAATTCTGAGACTTCGGCCAAACTACTGTTTACACACCTTTACCAACCGTGATCCAAGGAGAATCGATGAACCGACCACAGATTGATGCTAGACAGCCCAAATAACTTTGATGAAGAAGGTTCAAGACAATGTCATTGTAGCTTGCTCGAAATCGTCAAAAGTCGCGTTTGGACAGCAAGTCTCCCAAGTTAGCCGAAAATGTCTGAAAAATCGAGAAATGGGCTTAAAGGCAGTGTTCACGATAATCTTCAATTTTGAGACTATTCGCTATATTGATCAAGTGGTCCCCGGGTAGAACTCAAATGACGCAGAAATTGAGAAAAACGCACCAGAAGTACACGAAAACCTCAAGTATCAGCCCGCCTCTTAAGTATCACAGGAAGTGTTTGTTGTGGCAATGAAATCTTTTGTGGACCCGTCCTTTGCAATTCTCTACTCTCTATTGCTCCGTTCTTTCCTTAGGGCCCTAATTTATCCTGCTTTGCATAAAATATTCTTCTATTTTTGACTGACCCAATTTTCCACCAGTGACAACCATCATGAACATGTTCCTCCAACCGGGCAACTAGTCCATGTTATATAATAATGTCACTGAAATACGGCGTTTTAATGCGTTTTTCGCCGTTTCTTCGTAATATTGGTAACACTTGAAGGCCAACATGTTGTTTTATGTGGAAAACTCGGGGACGAAAAACATCGTGAACAGTGCCTTCAAGATCCCAATGGGCGACCCAAAGCGACCCCTCAAAGAGCCAATGTTTTGTAACACCTTAAAGGCAGTGTTCACGATAAAAAATGTGTTTCAGTTTCCATCAGGAATGGGTAGTGGAAGGGCACACTGTAACGTTGACGTCGAAAGAACGCATGAAAACGAGCCAGGAAGAGCCCCAAAAGAGTCCGAAGTTGCAACTTCGAGCGCATTGAAAACCCCAAAAGCGCATCACACGCCCACCGACGTGAACAAATGAATGCTCGAGATCGTGAGATGAACGATGATTTTCAATCTTTAGCCCCGTTCTTCCCTTCATTCTCAACTTCTCTCTTTACTCAGGACAGCTCGCACACATCGGCTGCAAAAGACGGAAGTTACAAGCCTCGGACAACTCGTCCACCATGTTTCCTTAGCTCATATTTTGAGGGACCATAACTCCGTTCCCAGAAGGTCTTGTACGATTTCAGAGACATCATTGGAATCAGTATGGGGTCGTTTTCAAGATAGGCGGAAAAGCAGAAAAACGATTTTTATCGTGAACACTGCCTTTAAAAATTGCCACTCGTGTGCCCATTTTCTCTGCGCAAAGCTATGAAAATGCCCGGCATTCAGAAAATTTTGAACATGGACATTGATTGATACACGGGACTACAACTGCAACATCCAGAACATGGTTTCCTAAAACATTGGTCTGCAAATAAAACTAGCCCTAGTCAGACCCAACAGCCGTCTTGACTCTTGACACCCCTTTCGGCCAGATCACATTAATTACGCCGTGCTTTGGGGCAACGGGTTGAGAGACGAGTGGCTGCCTGGGTCTCATAACGCTGTTCATTTGGACGAGATGCTAAAATGCCGGCGGCTATCGTTTCCTCATAACTCAGAACTCACTCGACGCGAAATCGAATTAAACGCCGCACGCATTATTATCCCATATCTTGGAGCGGAGATATTGCCTCTATCCTCATCGCCGCAAGCGAAATATGAAATTGAAACCAAACAAAAGTGCGAGTAAACTATGTACTGCTTCAGATAATGTAGGAATCCTCAGTGCCTTTCTTCTATTTAAAAGCAGTGATCACGATAAATCTCGTATTTGAGTGTCCAGTGCGAAACGCTGCCCTGGCAGATGATGGAGGGGACAAGGTCGAATGACGAAAACGGGCCATAAATCGATAAAAACGACCGCGATGTCCGCCCCGCCTTCCATTCTGACGAGCTTGTGGCGCTGAGGACGTTTTCAATGGCGAATTGCTGAGCAACTCCGCCACGCCCAGCCTGATCGATTCGCGCACATTTCGCCATTAGCGCTTGCGGAAACTAAAAACTAAGGCCCTAGTTATACAGCAGCCTTTCGCTGCCGCTGGCTTCCGCGGCATGTCTGCTATTGGTCAATTTCGAAATCTGACCAAACGCAGACGTCCCGCAAAAACCAGCGGCAACGAAACGCCGATGTATAACTAGGGCCTAACAGGGCCCATAAGCTCGTCCGCGCAGTGAACCTGTACATACGTTATAAACCGTTATTGCTTATTGAGAGCGTTTTTCTTCGCTGTTTCTTCACTATTCGTTAACTCACGACCAAACAACCCCATTTTTAAGTCGAACTAGAATATGATATTCATCGTGAACACTGCTTTTAAAAAACCACATTGACCAGTACTTAATCAATCCTGGAATTCCGTTCAGTCAGTTGCTCAGAGTAACTGTGTAAGCTTAAGCATAGAACATTAAACACGAAATCAAAAAGTGAGTATCAGGCACTATAGAAATTCGGAGGGGTTGAAAGAAAAATGGCTATCGGAAAAAGCAAGTTACTACTTGTGACTTGCACACCAGCGACTTATAGACAGAGAAACTGAAGAAAAAAACAAATTTTGAAGTAGGACCCCAAGTGCATAACGATTTCGAAAAAACCTGAAGAACTTGAATGGAAGAATGGCGAGAAAGATTTTGAACAAAATTGATTTCCTACTCGAGAACCTTCCGCTATCCAAATAAAAGGACCATGGCAGCTATTACGGCAAACCATCGTATAGAGGAGTCGGACGAGTTGCAGAAGTCCGTCGAACAACAGCAGACCTGACCCAGATCACCGCCGTTGAAGCAGTTCATCGTATCCAACTGTTGTCGACCCGAACGATGGGTTGGAGCTCCTAAATAAGAACAACAATAACAACACTTAAACTAGATCTCTTCTCAAATTAAGTGAAGCTAGCACAAAACAATTTTACGATTTTTGAATGGATAATACGAGGTATTGGCCCCCACAGAGATATTATTTGCGTCACCCAAGGTCTCTTCACCATCCATAACTTTGAGTTGTGGATTGACAGAAAATAAATGGCTTTTTTACACTTCATCAGTTTCAACAGCATTTACCTTCTTCCTCGGCCGGCAGTCTATATTATTTGAAAGGGGAAAAATTCTCATTTATCCGATGTGAGTGAGCCAAATCTGCATTTCAGAAAGTGTGTCTGGTTTTCTCGACAGAACCATACCATCTTGAGGGTTGAGCCATGCTGGAGCTTGTCATCATCGGAAACACATCGTGTCCTCTTCTTCATGTTCCCATATGAATAGCCCTCTCTAGTGAAGGAAAGATGAGCATTGGATTTGTTTCAACTGCCGCATAGCATTCTTTTCCAAGGTGATGGTTGACTGGCCTAAGACTCAACCTTCCCTCCCCAGGGCAGTGAACAAGCGATGGTGACTCTACGAATACGCTGTTTTTGCGTCTTTAACTTTGCAAATCAGGACAATCGCACCTTTTTGTAAAAATGCCACTGTATGTGTCTTGATGTCGGCAACAATGACTTGCTTTTAAGCTCGTTTGTACTCTCGCCGTCGAGCGACGCGGCGAAGCGCACTCCTATAAGGGGTCGTTTGTACTTCCGCCACCGAGCGACGCGGCGAAGCGCACACCTATAATATTGACCGTACCCTGCGGCGTGATCGATATTATAGGAGTTCATTGTGCCGTACAGCTCGGCGGCTAAAGTATAAGGGACATGGCATGTTTCGCGACACAGGGTCGCGTTGCTCTGCACAGCGACAGTGACAGCGACCGCCAGTCGCGGATCTTCCGCCCTTCCGGCCAGGATCATACTTCCAGCGACGAACGACGCAACGTAATTTTTACCCTCCATATCGGCCGAAAATCGATATGCCTGATGTGCACTGTCGCTGGTCGCGGGAATATGATACCGGCCTCAAACCTGCCGCTGTCGCAGTGCGCTGCACAGCGACATCGAGAGTAGCAGCAGCAGCCTCCGGCCCCTATGCAGTCCGTCAGCCCTCCGCGACACGTCGCTGCGACAGAAGCGCGATAACTGTTCCTACGACGACCGATCCCGATGTTCCTATGCGAATCCCGCCGCGATTTGTGATAGATTGCATGCTTGTCGCTCATGACAGCGACGAAGTGACCATATCTCTACACGACCCTCAGTAATGATCACGCTCCGCGGCACGATCGATATTATAGGATTGCACTTTGCTGCGCCTCATGGCAGTGGAATTATAAACGATCCCTTAAAGGCAGCGTTCACCATGATTCTCGTTTCCGAGTTTTCCACTCATAACAATGTGTTGGCCACCAAGTGTTCCCTAAATTACGAAGAAACGGCTTGTAACGCACTGAAACGTCTTATTTCAGAGACATTAATCTAAGGCCAGGAATAGTTGTCCGACTGTATGAACATGTTCACGGTGGTTGTCACCGGTAAAAATTGGGCTAATCAAAAATGGATGATTATTTTAGGCAAAACAGTATTAGCTAGGGCTCGAAGGAAAGGACGGAGCTGTAGAGAGTAGAGAATCGCAAGGGACGGGTCTACAAAAGATTGCAACGTCACAACGAACAGTTCCAGTGAGAGCAAATAGGTGGGATGAGAGTTGAGGGTGATCTTCTGAGGCGTTTTTCTCGATTTTTTCGTCAGTTCAGTTCTACCCGGTGACCAAACAATCGATTTAGCGATTAATCTCAAAATCGAAGATTATCGTGAACACTGCTTTTAAACGGTGAAAGATAAATGGAACTGAAAATGAGAGAAGAAAGTGCAAAAATCAGGCATGCTTACCGCTACTTCCAAATGCGAAATCGGAACCACCGACACGCCTCCGTGACGGACTCAGTGCACATAATGAGATGTGGGCCATGGAGTTACCTATGATTTGCAGAGGATTTTCCATAAAAACTGAAATTAGAGGAAACAAGAAACTTATTTATTGATCTCACCATCACATGATCGCTGAACCAGACCAGTCCTCGACTTCACAATTACGCAATATGACTGTGATGTACACTTGTGGTGCGTGTCCATGTGCCCTGAGTGTGAAGCATTACTCAGGCGAGTATCCGCCCCGAGCCGCACCCAACAAGAATCGGAGCCGCCGGACAATTCCGCTCGACCTCCCGATCTTAGTGCCACTGTTGCTGCTCCTCCAGTTCGCCCGGAAAGCAACAGCAGTGGCCCACTCAGCAACAGAAGCGGACCTGCAAGCTGGGAGGACGAGCCAAACTGCGACCCCGATCAACACAGAGAAGCTATGGGGTATCTCTAGTAGGCTCTCGATTTCACTTTTCACAACCGGTGGGAGGTTACTTTTTCTTTGAAACATCATAATTATTAGTTATATCTCACCATGGACCACCGGAATAACCGGAAGTGAGACTTCAAATTTTGTGGTTTTTCCGTTTCTCTCACTTGGAAGACATTCAGCGTAGTCCGAATTGTTTGGGCAAAATAAAGTATCTCGCGAGGATGCACATGCCTTGAGTAACAGAATATCGAGTTTCCCCTGCCCAAACACAGATCTCAAGAAGTCACAGGTTAAAGACGGTACACAAAGATTGGAATTTTTCTTCTTCGCCGAAACTTTGTAGAGAGCGTTCGGAATGCTGAACACGAAAATGAGGTTGATTTTTGGTTTTTCGAGGGACTTGGGTAGATTACTGCGGAAGAACCGGGAGCACACTTACCGTGACCTACCGTAGTCGTAAAAAAACCATGAAACTAATCTCAATCGTGTTCTGTCGTGTTCAGCATCCCAAGTTACCTCCTTGTACAAGGCTTGGGTGATAAAGAATAGTTTGTAGGTCCAACTTTTGACGAAAAATCTAAATTTGACCTTTATAGCTGCACCTCATTTCTCTGATCGAAGTTATACTCAATATACTGCGATGGGTAACCATACTTCATTGCCATAATACCTACCGCAACCTACCTTGGTCTCTCTTAAATCCGAAAAAATTCCTGTCTGCACGATGTTTGAGCGGGGTTTTTTCGATCTAGAGAGAGCAAGGGAACCGAAAACTCGATTTTTGTTGGACCAAAGTTTCTGCAGAAGGGTACTTGAGGCACTGAACACGGATTCAATGCCGAGAAAGATTAAGGTAAGGTACTGCGAGCATAACAACGAATAACCATATTAACCCAACAATGAACGCAAATAATAGAGATCAAGCTGGAACTTTCCGTCAAAAGTGATCCCAAATAGTTGCATTTCGTTCGGAATGGGCACTTTCTCTAAGTGACCATCCTTTGCTAGCTCAACATGATCCCGCCAAGACATTTGCTCATCTTACTCATAAAAAATTGATCTTCAGGTAAATTTCGATTCCATAACGTGAAAACAATGTTCGCAGGATATATGTACAGGCTGTGAAACAGTAAAACTCTCGTGATTTCCACGCGTGCTGTTGGAGAGCGGAGGATAGAGAGAGCGAGATAGTGGTGGTCTTCATTTGAACCGTTAAAGAGCTCGTATTGTTCCCTTTCACATTTCTATTCCCATTAAAATACGTATGCCTTCCTTTTGGTGAGAATTTTCGTTATTTAGCTTTGTCAGAAGCTTTTTCTCCATTGAAAACACCCACTCAGGCATTGCGGGGTTTGTAACGCGCAGCAAACGCGCGTCATAATCTGAACCGCTTGGGGGAAATGGGCAAAGCGGAAGCCCCATATCCGCCGTTTGCCCCGCTATATCCGGCGATTCACAGCCGTTTGCTGGTTTCGACCATGCTAGATTAGATTTACAACGGCAAAGGATGTCGTCGTCTGGTTATAAAAGCACGTGGCGCTAGGGGCGGCGTCCCATCATTTTAATAGGAGCGGGTCTCCCCCAACAAGGACACGGTCCATGTCGCGGTCCGCGACAGGTACATCATCCACGCCACGGTCGACCACGAGAGAGCTTCCCTCGCTGAGGACCGTGGGGGAGACCCATCAGCGGTCAAAGAGAGTGACTCGTAGCCACTTTCCAGGAGCGGCCCCGAAAGGCCGACTGCGCTCTCTCTCTGGGATGAGACCCATATATACGTCCTCTGCTGCTGATATGGGCCTGGTCAATTGTGGAGTCATCGCAAACGTGATTTGGCAGATCGAACGAGTGCATGCCCTGTCAAATCGTGCACGAACGCATCACCGAGCCTCTCTGCAGCAGTGAAGTCATCGCCAGCCAAACGGCGGAATCCGAGGTTTGGCAGGCGCTGAACGCAGACCGGATTGGCCATTCGGAAACTCTGCCGTTTGACGCGCACAGGTCGAATTGGGACGGTTCAGTGCGCGTTAGAAACGCCAGAATGTCTGAGCTCTATTTTTTGACCCAAGATTTTCGCGTCCCCTCAAAAAATTAAACATCTGAAAATTTTTACGTGTCCCCCGTTATCGGACCGGACAACACACGCCTGACTATGCGGAGCAATGGTTCACATTCAAAGTAAAACCGCACCTGAGAAACAATAGAGGGCGTGAGCAACAGGTAATAACATTAGCGATAACTGCGAGTGAACGTAGAGCCTCATACTCCTCCAGCACGCAATTAAAGCTCTACAGAATATGGAGAATCTGAAAATGTCAAGGATTGAGTGTGCCCTGTCAATTATCTCAAAACCCGAACGGAGGAATATGATGCGAGAAAAAATTATAGTGCAATCATGGATTGCCCGTTTGATTATAAGTATTCAGTATACCACAACGGAAAAAAACCGCACTAAAATGAGACGAGTGTGAAATGATGGGAAAACAGACATAATTGAATATGCAAGGTGCTCATCAAAGAGGAGAGAACAAAAAAACACTCTGACACCACGGAAAACTCATTACCGTGGGGTGAGGGTATAATGAGGATACATTTCTACATGATGTATGTAATAGCGGACATGAACAACAAGAAATTATGTTAGAAAATTGCCATGTAAACTTCACGATGATTTTCGTACCCGAGTTTTTCACCTAATATAGTGCGTTGGCTTGGCCTCCAAGTGTTAACAAATTTGCAAAGAAACTGAGAGGAACGCATTAAAACGTCGTGTTTCAGTGACATTATTCTATATGTTGGGAATCGGAATCAGTGACACAATCTAAAGTGTTAAACTTATATATATTTAATTATATTTGTTGAATGAGGAGAAAAGTCCAAAACTTTCTCTGAGAAGATTTGCCGCGTCAATGCCCAGAAAGCACCGCTACCTTCAACTGTGCCGCGATAGTACCGCAGCGGCTCCGTGATCAGGCGAATCAGTTGCCGTGTCTAAAACCTCGACATCGCCGGGATAGCACCGCAGCGGCTCCACGTTAGAACCGCGCCGGCTCCGCGAGAATGCAGCAGTGAACCCGCGTGGAGTACGATGTGCTATCCTGTGTGGAAAAACGAAATTGTCGCCGGTTCAATTATCCAAGTCTGAGGTGCATTCCGTATTTCCTTGGGCGCGAAAGCGGCGGTAACCTCTGTCCCTATTAGACAGAGGACGTAACGACCGCAGTTGCGGTTTTTTGTTCTTAGGCTCCCTAGTTTAAATAACATTCTTGAATGACTTATCAAATCAGATCTTGGAGCCGTCGCGGCGCTATCGCGGAGCCGATGCGGCACTGCCGCATCGCCGTTATGGCTCCGCGATAGTCCCGCCGCGGCTCTGCGGTAGTGCTGGCGCGGCTCCGCGATAGTGCCGGTTCGGTGCCTGTAGGCTTCCGATTTCTCTCAGAGTTGTTTACCGTACTCGGGTCGAATCGAGTGATCGAATCATCATCCGATTGGAAAATGTCGACTTCGAATAAATCGATTTGATCGAATATTCAAAAAGGTAAAGTTCCGGATAAATCAAAAAGTCGATCGTTCGAAAAAAGTTAATTTCGACTCATTGGTAACGTTTGCCGCTCTCAAGAAGTCTGAGTTCTTTAGAAAATTTTTGGAAAATGCAATAATTTCATAAGGACACATTTTCGGATTTGCGCAATTCGGGCAACCCCCAAGATCAGAATCAGCAAGGGTGAGGCAGACCGTTCCCCGTACCTCAACGGAGCTAACCCCTCCCTCTTTTGGTAAATTTTACAGGGATTCCGAAATTTTTCACGTTCTTCTAGATGAGATTTCGTTCGGCAATTGCCTCGGGAAGTTCCAAAATACCTTCTAATGGAAGATCTCCCAAATCGTTTTCATTTTCGGGTCATCATTTTCACGTTCCCTCAAATCAAAGATCCTTTTTTGGAACTTCATTCACGTTTCATCCCCCCCCCCCCTCCCGTTGTTCCGCTGGACACTAACCGCTAGAACTTGGATCCAGCTCAAAGAATCATCGATTTTTTTAGTTTGATTCAATCGATTCCCTAAATCGCTTATAATTTTCATGTGAATTCTCCATGTGAATTTTGATTCATTCTGCTTCAGCTAGTCTTTTTCGTGTTCTAATTTAATAAATATGCCCAGAAGTTATAGGGGTCGTCTAAACTTCCGCGCGGCAAGTGCAATTCTATAATATCGATAGTGCCGCGTCATGTGATCAGCATTACAGAAATGCATTATGCACCGCCGCTTGGCGGCTGGAGTATAACCGACTCCTAAGAGTAAGGGTGGTGTTATAAATAAGAAAAAATAGACGAGTTTAGCTTCTGAAAACACTAGGCTCATTATTCGATAACGTTGCGAGTCACGCTAGAGAATGGCCCCCGGTAACTGACAAAAATATGTTGGTTTTCAATTGAAATCAATGTTTGATAAAGTTCGGAATAAGTTCCAAAATTTTCGCGAACATGCAGGTGTGGGGTGGCGGACGTTTGGGCTGAGATCAGGGTAGAGACGCAGAGAAATGTATTCCTTTTATCTGCTCTCGAATAAGGTCATCAGACAAATCTGATATGCTAAAGGTCTCAGATATCGCGAAACTAACAGCTGGCACTGAAGGGTATAGAACATTTGCGATAATTCTCGGTCTGATGACAGTTTTCCACCCTTCCTCCGCCTAGCCTGCGCTCTAGTCTTTCGGCCTAAACGTAAAACACCCGCAATCGTGTAAACGTCGAGTTGGCAGCGCAACTAGCGATCTTAATTTTGAACCACTCACGGAAGACTTCGTAATTATTTGAAATTAATGTTCGGAGCAATTCTAGAATCTTCTAAGCACTTCGTTGTACTTCAACATCGTCCGCAGTCGCGACCTGCCTACGCCCAACGACTTCACATTTACAGTTCAACTGCGCATTGCCGTTCCGTCCGCAAAGTGCGCGCTGACTGCGAAAGCGTGCTGCGACGCGGTTGCGAGTATCCTCAGACAGGGATGTGGGATCGCACGGGCACCAAGGTCGAAAACCGCTCGGGTGACCCACATTCCTGTCTGAGGATACTCGCAACCGCGCCGCAGCATGCTTTTGCAATCAGCTTTCACTTTGCGGACTGAACAGCAATGCGCAGTTGAACTGTACTCTGTTTATGATAGAGTGCACTAGAGTGAGGACTTTTTATAAAGAGACCGAACGAACGATTCTCGAATAAATTCGTTCATTTTTTATTTCGAACGAACGAATTTCGAATAAATTCGTTCATTTTTTATTCCGAACGAACGAATTTCGAATAAATTCGTTCATTTTATTTCCAACGAACGAATTTCGAATAAATTCGTTCATTTTTTATTCCGAACGAACGAATTTCGAATAAATTCGTTCATTTTTTATTCCGAACGAACAAATTTCGAATAAATTCGTTCATTTTTTATTCCGAGCGAACGAATTTCGGATAAATTCGTTCATTTTTTATTCCGAACGAACGAATTTCCAATAAATTCGTTCATTTTTTATTCCGAACGAACGAATTTCGAATAAATTCGTTCATTTTTTATTCCGAACGAACGAATTTCGAATAAATTCGTTCATTTTTTATTTCGAACGAACGAATTTCGAATAAATTCGTTCATTTTTTATTTCGAACGAACGAATTTCGAATAAATTCGTTCATTTTTTATTTCGAACGAACGAATTTCGAATAAATTCGTTCATTTTTTATTTCGAACGAACGAATATTCGAATGACGAATAATTTAAGCATCCATAGCATTATCGCGCAACCGTGAAGTGAGCGGCAGTAACAAGTTGAATTCTTCTTCTAGAGCTTCATTACCACTTACAATTGGAATTAATAAGGCACGACTCATCTCTAGACCTGTACGGGCTACAATGCAAAGAATGCTACAAAATCAACTTTTCCTCTGTAGCTAAGCCTAAGGTGCTTATTCGAGGACCTTACTAACTTTGCCTGCCCCATAAGCCAGCGAGATTGGTGGAGCCGAGCTCCATAGTTATCTTCAGAGGGTGCTTTCGCCTCTATGGTTTAAAGGCAGTGTTCACGACAATCTTTAATTTTGAGATTATTCGCTATATCGATTAACTGGCCCAGGGTGGATCTAAAATAACGTAGAATTTGAAAAAAACGCAACAGAAGTACGCGAAATCCTTAAGTATCACCCCGCCTCTTAAGTATCACAGGAATTGTTTGTTGTGACAATGAAATCTTTTGTGGACGCGTCCTTTGCAATTCTTTACTCTCTATACTCTCTCTACCGTTCCTTCCTTAGAGCCCTAACTGATTCTGCTTTGCATGAAATATTCTTCTATTTTTGATTGACACAGTTTTCCAACGGTGACAACCACCATTAACATGTTTATCCGACCGGACAACTGGCCCATGTTAAAGAATAATGTCACTGAAATACGACGTTTTAATGCGTTTCTCGCCATTTCTTCGTAATTTTGGTAACACTTGGAGGCCAGCGCATTGTTTTATGTGAAAAACTCGGGGACGAAAAACATCGTGAACACTGCCTTTAAATGAGAGGCGCAGAGTTCTGCTGGAGCCAACAACGAGGTTCGGCTCCACCGACCTGGCTGGCTTACTCTGAGAGAATCTTTTGCGCTAGTACCGTGATGCTCCCGTGATTCGCGTTCGTTCCGCGATAGTTACCCAATCGACTCATCCGTTGACATTCTCGTTCTCATACCGTGATAATACCGCGATCGTTGAGAGGTTTATGGTGCTAATACCGTGGTGCACTCGCGATCCGCGATGGTACCGTGATCGTCTCCCCCCGCTCCCGCGTTCTCATGTTGTGCAGATTTGTAAGCAGCGCGAAATGCGGCGAGGGCAATACCTTATAGCTTCGTGTTGATCTGATAGGCAACACTCGCTCGGGTGAAACATCGAGAGGGCATGGATGCGGTACGATCAGGGGTGGAGGATGGCAGGATCTCGCGACCGTCCCGCGATAGTTCTGGGCTCGATTCGTCGCGGATCCGCGATAAAACGCCCCGAATACGTCAATGTATAGACGCGATTTGCCCTGAGGTTGAAACTGGTAGGATCTAGCAATTGTTCCGTGATAGGCCCAGGCTCGACTCTTCGCGGTTTTGCTATAGAGCATCGTGGGAGCATCGATGAACGAACGCGGTACACTCTCGGTTTGAGACTGGCAGAATTTCGCGATCGTTGCGCGATAGCCCCATGCTAGAATCCTCTCGGCCTCTACCAGAAACCGGAGATTCTATCCGTGAACGATCGCGGGGGATCCTCTCAGAGTATGGAGCGAGCAAAGTTAGGAATCCGAAATATCATTCGACGCAGAATTTTACGTAGATTTCAAAAACAACCCTCACCAGTTTAAAGAGTTATAGGCGAAAAACCGGTGTTTCGTAAAATGAATTAGGCTGAAGGATCGAGAATAGTTTTTCAAACTGGAAGCACAAGTTGACGCAGAATTCTATCTCCAAGCTCAAAAAAGTTATGGACGAAAAACCGGCAGTGACACCCACACAATCTTGAAAATGACTTGCATGAATGTTGGGTGACTTTCATTCTTTTTCGAGGTGTGTACGGGGGGGAGATCGGAGTACGGGGCGGAGTTTATTGCTCCGTCGGCCAATCGACAGACGTCTCTCCACCACTTAAGACGTGGGTGATTGGTCAACGGAGGGACAAACCCCACCCCCACGTATTCCCATCTCCTCCTGTGCCTCGGGGCGTTTCACCGGTTGTCACCGGTTTTCCCAATTTTCCCAATGATGGAGGTTCCCCCTTCACCTGCCCAGAGGTGAGGGTTGGTGGAGTACATGGCTCCACCCAACGAAGCTATGGTTGGTGTTATCATTGCCCAGCGGCATGGACAAATGGGAGTGGCCAAGTGCGATTGCCATATGGCTCCCCCTGTTAGAACCGCCCTAATAGCCTCATCAGACGGTGTGGGGAAAAATTTAGTTCTTGCGTTCGGAAAAATGGAACAATGGAGTAATGAAGAGACTGACATCAGTCTTGAAAGGTATGTCGATTCCTTCATAAATTGGAGCTAATTTTCATATTTTTTGTTAAACCAGCTCGGGTATTCAAATTGGAATAACTAATAATTCGAATATTCACCTCTGCGAATATTCGAATTCGAATAATATTCGAATATTCACCTTTCCCGAATAGTCGAATTCGAATAATATTCGAATATTCACCTTTCCTGAATAGTCGAATTCGAATAATATTCGAATATTCACCTTTCCCGAATAGTCGAATTCGAATAATATTCGAACATTCACCTATCCCGAATAGTCGAATTCGAATAATGTTCGAATTTCCACCTTTTGCAAATAGTCGAATTCGAATAATGTTCGAATTCTCACCTTTTGCGAATAGTCGAATTCGAATAATGTTCGAATTTTCACCTTTTGCGAATAGTCGAATTCGAATAATGTTCGAATTTTCTTCTTTTGCGAATAGTCGAATTCGAATAATGTTCGAATATTCACTCTTTTCGAATATTCGAATGTTCGAATAAAAATTCGTTCGAAAAATTCGAATATTTATTCGAACTCGAATATTCGGTCCTCACTCTAGAGTGCACAAACTCATGGTCCGCCACTGGCACTTTACTGGCCCTCTACTAAATCAACGCGTTCTCAGCTGACCTCTGTATGCATCGGCGACTCGGTAAGCGATCGATACGTTAATGCCGCTACTCATCCACTCCCCAGCTGTACGGTGGAGGACGTGGTGGATGAGTGAGCAGCGGGGCCTGAGTGTCCTCAAACGAGAAGAATTCTTTGGCCAATGGTATCTGCCGCACACGATTGTGCCGCTGTGCAGAGCCACAGCGACCGCCCGTCGAAAACTCCCGCCCTTTAAACCTGTCGCTCATCGCTGTGCAGCGCACTGTGCTGCACAGTGACGAGCGATAGGGGTAGCAACAGTCTCCGGCATATGTGAAGTATGTCAGCTCTCTGCGACACGTCGCTGCAACGAACGCTCGGCATGCTCCGGCGACGCCCAATAACGTTGCTCCGATGCTGATCCAGTCGCGATATGCGCGAAATATCATGACTGCCGCTCAACACAGCGACAAAGTATACCCTTGACCTTAGAGAAGTTGATAAAGGTCTATGTGAGTTCTCCGGTTAGCAGCCCTAAGCTCGGCCGCAGGACTCACACCTTTCGTGCACAGATCCTAATAGGCCGTAGGCCCCCATCATACTTGGCCAAAGGCCGTACTGAGCCGTCCTCCCCCGTCCGTAGTGATGGTGCGCCGTCATGCGGCTGCATGCCAATCGATTATGCAGGCATACTCGAACACACTGCAGACGCCTCAGTCCGGTCACAACGGAGAGGGGCTCACTTCAGTAAGCGATGCACTGCATACCTATCAATCCGGACGGCTGCGGCTGAATCAGGATGGTCCAGGCGGGCTCAGTCCGCCCACATCGGGAGGGGGCGGAGGGGTTTGACCTGCGTAGGCAAGGTATTACATGCGTATCGACCGAGACGGCCGCGGGCGGCACAGGTGTGCTCAGTCCGGTCACAATTAGTAGGTGTTTTGAACCGATTAGGTGCCTATCGATGTAAATGCTTATCGATCGGGCCGGCTACAGCCGATCGGCCTGCGTCGCCTACGCCGATAAACCCAGTCCGAACACGAAAACCAGCTGGAAAAACACAAAGATAAGGGCTCAACGCAAGCCTATATTGAGGCAATTCCATTCTGACAAAACAGCATGAAAGCCATTCTAGAACAAAGCCGAAAACAAACCTTTCACCAGATGGATGGCGGCCGTTCAGTTTCCGGCAAAGTGCGCGGACGACGGCATTTCACATGGTCTATGGAGCAGCCGGCTGAATGTATTCTGATAAAGGGTCCGTTAATGGGCCGGCTGGCGCGGTGGCGAATCGCCGCAAGCGACCATCGCGCGAGCCCTATCTGCTGAAGTCGTGAAGCGTAAGGTTTTAATGAGAAAACGACTAGTTCAACAATTTCCTGACACACTCACACATAGTCAAGCAATGAATTGAAATGCGCAGTAGACATCTAATGAGGAACCCTTGATGGAGAGCAAAGATTTATAATATAAACGATCCGCAGTCGAGCGGCTATGAAATCTAACTACTAGCAGAAAAAACTACTTTCAGATTCATAGAGAATATGGAAAATATAGAAGTCAACAAAGCTCCAGACGGATGAATTTTGTTTGAAAAAAATTATGTTTTGAGGATTCATATAGACTCGGCCTAACATAGAACACTATAATGTGGTTCATAAGGCGCCTTTAGGTCATGATCAAATATTCGGAAAAGTGCTCCGGATATGGGCTAAGTAGCCCCGCCTACGTTTCCGAGTGTCACTTTGTCGGAGGACAGGGAACGCTGGTGGGGGCAGTGTCTTTATGTCATAAGTACAACTTGTATTCTAGGTCAAGGGACGCAGATCTGTGGGCCTGTGCTGAGGGGTTTTTTATGGGTTTCTGGGAACATAGCAAGTATCGAAAACAGTAATCAACCACGCATGCCCCCCTATTGATAGGATCCGCCGATCGTGTGCCCATGGCCAGCCCTACGAGTCTATGAACGCCATCGTTCCGTCCGGTGTCACATTCTGAGCGGAAGCGGTATTAAACTTTTTCCCTTTTCTCAATATCTCACTCCAAACCTTACGAGGTAAGCAAATCTAGCGTAGTCCAAACGAACAAAATAAAAAAGCTTACGACAATGCCCGTGCTCCTAGAAGTGATAACTACTGATGATGCGAGCTCAAAACAGAATCTATGAATGTCACGAGCTCAAAACATTCAACTTTCCTCACCCAGATTTCTCCAGGGAGACTATTTGCGGAACCGAACACGAATGTGAAATTTCTTTTCGGTTTCTCGGACGACTGCGGTAAGTTATGGTAGAGCAAAAAGCAATATAAAGTGTGTCCGAATGAGACTGGCGAACCATGCGGCGTGCGTGCGTGGTAAGAGGACAAAGAGTGCGCCTCTCTAGAACGAGTATGCGAAGCAATGGCGAAGCTTCCCCCGCCGATGACTAGAGGCGGTTTCTGAGAGTTTTAGCCTAGAAAATGCTGCGAAATAGCCGCTAAATACATGCTCACCGCGTAATATAAATAAGCAGCCCGAAAATAGCTGGTTAACCGCAAATTGCCGCCAAATAATGCTCGCCGCGAAATAGTGAGAAATAATGCTCTGCGGGGAAGTATAGGCATTCTAAAGGCATGGCTCGGATGTCAACACCTCTGTTGGTGCACTTACCCAAGTTCGAGATACCCAAACCTCGTCCAGGGCCAAATTCATCAATGCGTGCCGTTTGGTAGGGGTAAAGGCTTCGGCATTTTTGATGATTACACCGTGGGAGCCTTTGGTATCCTACCGGAGCAGCCTTTCAGCTACCTCAGCCTATTAGCAGGGTAGGCCAAGGACGCTTTTGGTTAACGATCTTCCGCTTTTGCAGGGTAACCATCAAACGTGCCGACGCCTTTACCCCTACCCAGCACTTCCGCATTGATGAATCCGGCCCCAGCCTATGAAGGCCCCG
The DNA here is from genome assembly GCA_029168955.1 of Aplectana chamaeleonis. NCBI lineage: Eukaryota > Metazoa > Nematoda > Chromadorea > Rhabditida > Cosmocercidae > Aplectana > Aplectana chamaeleonis. The sequence continues at coordinate 302,014 of JAPDOI010000533.1, read as the reverse complement.
CTCAACCACTGGCGATCCTGGATGGCCGCTCAGCGATACGGCGGCAGCCGCGTCGCGTATCGGTGTGTCGGCCGCGTCACGGCTATCTTTGATTCTTTCTCGTTATTTCCCTGTTATTTCTCGGCTATTGCCAAGCTATTTTGTAGGAAGTCGGGAAATAACCGAGAAATGAACTGAGAAATAGCCCTGCATGGGACGCTGCGGAACCTGGTGGTCCATTGCTCGGCTAATACTCTGCCAAATCTCGAAGGTGCTGGCAGCTGCGTCAGTCAACTCTGCAGCCCAGGTGGGAGGGGTGGCATCTGTTTGAGCGCTCACTCGACGCGGCACGCACGCCGGCCTCCTTGTTCGTCGGTCTCATTCGGACATGCTTTATAATACTAATTGTTCTGCCTTAATTTACCGTAGCCGACCGGAAAAGCGAAACTAAGCCTCATATTCTTGTTCAGCATCCCCAAATAACCCCTGGCGAAGTTCATGTCTAGAGGTTTGAAAATTTCAACACCAGGGCTCAATCTACCGATTTTAGTTTGTCACTTTTAGAATATGGGTTTGGGCAGAGTCACACGTAGTCCTTGCTATTAGCAAGATGAGAAAGATTTCAATTCAAGAGGTGGAAAGGGGACAACATCATCACATGAGCCACAAAAATTTGTCTTTGTGAGGAACTGGCTGGAATTGTCGATGTAACACCTCTTGTGGGAGCTTTTCAGGAGGGCTCAAGCAAGCCAGGTTTGAATGTCAGGGTCGCTCTTCTAGAGGCGAGGCAACACGTGGCCCTACCAAAAGAGATTAAAAGCTCAATTCACAGCGTTGATTACGACTTTTCTAAGGGCGTAGCCACTAGCAAAGAGACATTTAAGGGATAATCTGTCACAGAAATGATAATGTGTAGGGAACCGTTCTATATGGAAGAGCTATGGCGGTTTCTACAAGTCCAGAGACAGGAACTGCAGCTGCCGTAGCAACCGGATACTAGCCGAGCCGAACTACATGCGCCCGATTGGCGAAGGCGGTGGCCCGGAGATTGACCAATACGGAATCACGAGCCAAACTGTGAACCGGGAACGATTCTTATCCGGTGCAGCTGGGGGCCGGGAATAGCCTTAGAGGGTACTTTATTCTGCTCACGTCAAACTACGCTCGAATGGTCCACCTTGTTAGGAATGTCCAAAACGATGCTTTAGAAGAAATTGAAAATAGGCACAAACATGATCTGAGAAAATGGTTTGAAAAGCTAGGCTAAGGTTGGCTAGTGCTTCTATGGCAGCATTAATGGACAGAAAATGTATAAGTTCATTCAAGGATATAGGTCGGGCAGGAAAAAGACACGTCTCTTAGGCAAGCAGGAAAGAACTTCAACGACAATCGCAGTATTCATTTTATACAAGTTGCATAGGACATCCGTAATACACGAAGAAGAGCAAAGTAGCTTCACCCCACTAAACTAGGATGAACAAATTATCCACAGGCGGTAATCCCTTTACCCCTTACCTGGAAATTTGATCAACGATATGGTCATTGGCTAGGAAGCTACTTCAGAGCAGGATACCCAATCAAAAGGATGATGATCTTTTAAAATCATTCATTGTCGACCATTGCTTACCCTAAATTTTTCTAAATGTCGCCTTCATAGTGTCATCTTTCTTCTCGCTTCGTGTGTAGGTGAGCGACTTCTTCTTATGCTTCCTCACCATAAAAAATCCTTGAGATAAGGGTCATAATGCGTACTTTTGGATGTTAGGATCCCTCGATATAAAGATATCCAACGCTCCGGCATTTGTTCCCTAGATTTCACCTCGGCGCGTCAAAAACGTAGGGTCATGAGGTCGGAAGGGGTTACAGATGACGATTCGCCACGAGTTCTCACCAGTCATCTATTTGCCACTTTTTCATAGAATGCGGGACAGATGCCGTCTACACACCGAGGGAGGAGTTGTCCCGTTTTTGCAGTTTGAAACATCACGCCACTCAACGCGAGCGAAGTGGTCCCGAGTGGATTTAGAGCCGCGAAAGGCGGGACAGTTCCTCCCTCGGTGTGTAGAGAGCCTCTGTCCCTAGAATACTGATGCGACCGTCAAACAACATAAAAAACAGTCACGAAACAAATCCTACATGCAGAAGAACTTCGAAAATGACAGTGACGAGGTCTTCAAATTAAGAAAAACAACAAAAACGATTTCGGCGCAAAATTTGAATATAATTTTACAGTGTGTTCAGAATGACTTTCCTTTGAAATTTTTTTTCATGGGCCCTCCCGACATTTTCGTTTACTAGAGGGGACAAGCCACACAAAATCATGAAAAAATAATACACGGTTTTCATCGCGACCACTGCCCTTAAAGGCACAGTACACCTTCAGGCATGAATTTTGTGATTTTTATTTGATTGTGTAGTAGACCCCTTGTGAACAACACGTGCCAAGTACGAAATCTCAATTCCTAATAACAAGCGAGATATAAGCGACCACCTTAGGCCCGACCCCCTTCTCTCACCACCACAGGCCCGACCCCCTAAAAGATTTTCGGACTCGATAGCGGCTCGATGGATGGATGAATTCCAACAAGTCGTCGTTCTTCAGACCATTGCTGGGCTATCGCCTTATCCCGGCTCGCTCTCGCTCAACGATTGCGAATGAAGAGAAATACAGGCTTGAGACAACTCGTCCACCAGTTTTTCACCCTCAAAATCTAGACATCTTCGAAGAGCCACGACTCTGTTCAAAAAGGGTCTTGGACGATTTTAGAGATATCACTGTGGTCAGCGTGTTGCTCTCTCCAAGATAAGCATGAAATCTGAAAATTAATTTTTTGGGTGTCCTGTGCCTTTAAAGGCAGTGTCCACGATAAAAATTGTTTTTCTGTTCTCAGCCTATCTTGAAAAAGGTCCCATGCTAATTCCAACGATGTCTCTAAAATCTTACACTACCTTCTGAGAACGGAGTTATGGTCCCTCAAAAATGGAGCTAGAGAAGCATGGTGGACGAGTTTTCCCAGGCTTGTAACTTCCGTCTTTTCCCGCCGATGTATGCGAGCTGACCTGAGTAAAGAGAGAAGTCGAGAATGAAGGGAAGAACGGGGTCAATGATAGGAAACCATCGCTCATCTCACGATTTCAAGCTTTCCTTCGTTCACGTCTGTGGGCGGGCAATGCGCTTTTGGAGTTTGTCTTGCGCTCAAAGTGGCAACTTCGGGCTCATTAGGGGCTCTTCCTGGCTCGTTTCGATGCGTTCTTCCGACGTTAACGTTACAGAGTGTCCCGCCACTAACATTCCTAGTGGAACTTCAAACACTTTTTTCATCGTGAGCACTGCCTTAAAAGTCCAGTTTTACCGCAGGAACTGAAATGTAAAGACAAGCAAAAAGAATTCCAAATATAATTGTAGGCTAGCCATCGACAACCATCTACAACTACAATTTCGTTTCTTTCTTCCCACTACTCCAACAGCTCAATTATTTCCAGTATTCCAGTGAACACCGCGCAGATTTCGATCCGATGAAAACAAGCAGCAGAAACTTCACAAAACACGTCATTCACGCATACATTATGCAGCAGATGGAGCTCTTGGCAAATGCGATGAAACCTTTCAAGCGGAAAAATTCCTCCTTCGCAGAGGAGAAACTTCACGAAACAAGTGGATAACTACTGCGTAACCCTCACGCTTAACATCAAAACAGCCGCTTGAAAACGCGTATGAGAATCGGTTAAGCCGGTCCATTGAATTCTGGACATAAAAACAACAATGCTCTACCTGCGTTTTTTTCCGCGCAAATTGCCGCATGAAAATCGTCCACCAAATCGCTGCCTAATTGCACATTACGGACATTATTTCATTGGTTTTTCACGTAGTTTCACATCGTCGATTCGAAAATGTAATCATCAGAAAACGAACGTCATGGATAGACACTTGAAAGGGTTTGATGGCGACAAAAAACCCTAAACCGAGCGGAAATGTAGCGAAATCAGCGTTTCCGATGTGGATTTCGATTTGCCCACGCGTAGCTATTTCATGAGAATTTTCGAGGAAACGCATACTATTCGGTGAAGCTTTGGAATAACTTTCCTCTCGGTTGAAGAATGAAATTTTCAGAAAACTGGTGTATGCAGATCCTTCACCGCAGATGGACCACGTCTCCGACAATGAGACGTTCCAGTGCTCTTGCCCTCCCAATGGCACCTAAAACTAATTATGACGCGCGTCTGACACGGCGGCGTCGCTCATTGGGAGCTGACAATTCACTTATATTAAGTGAAATATAATACCGAACATGTGCACTTGCTAGTAGTTGTTATGGCGCAACGAGCTTAAGAGCATCTAGAAGGTTGAAGGATTTTACTGCTGACACTGGGTTCACAAGGATTTACATTACCGATCATACGATTTGGTCAGAAAGCGAGCGAGGTCGTATTATAGCGTCTCTTTTTATAGCTCGCTTCAAACTCAACTTTGAACGAAACTAGGGTAAAACTCATGAACCTAGCGTTAAAGGCTGCCCAATGATGATGCCTTTGTGGCTGTTTTGTTAAAACATTAAAGGCTCCGGTATCAGACAAGTTTTCAGGTAATCACGACACCGTGGGGGAGGGGGCGCGACCGTCTCTGTCCGCGTTTCCCTGTGTCTATCGCATATGAAGAGCTGGTTGGTTACAAAAATATATAGTTCTCAGCGAAACCCCAAGCAGGCTCTACCAATGGATAGCTTTCAACGCCAAGATCATGAATATTACCCTTGTTTCGCAGAAGTTGAGGTTAAAGGGAGTTATCCAAAAAGGACGAAAAAGACGCAGAACGCGTCCTCGCACGCTTTCTGACCGAATCCTTCGGGAGGTAGTCTCACGTAGTATTCTGAACAGTAAGAGTGGATCAGAGTAGTGAAGTTAAGGAAACATCAACTGAAAGCGTGGTTCAGCCCATTATCGCGCAGTTAAAGAGAGGATGGCTACAACTGTGCTCCAGAATGGAGGAAACATGCCCGCTCAAAAATTGTACGAGTTTCAAAGCATAAATCAAAGACCTGAAGCTGATAGTCTCGAGAAGTGATTTGAAGATATCGTTCACGATAAATTCCGTCTTCGAGTTTTCCATATATAATGACAGCTCTAGTACCCTATATAACAGCAACGTTGAAAAAACCGCAAAAAAAATCACCGAAAACCCTATTTTCACACCGAAAATATCTCGATCGACTTTTGAGAAAGGAAGAGTCGATCGTTAGAGATCGTTGTTTTGAAAAACGATCTGACGATCAAATAAAGTTTATCTTTCTTTCAAACGATTTGTGGAGAAGGAAATGTTAATCGATGTGTGTAGAAAAGTCATTTTACGTGATCGTATAGTATTTATCATCAAGTTCCTCTCAGTTGAACTGTATCAATTCTTGATCATTTACTTATATGGTGGCTGACAGCAAATTTTGTCAGATGACTGACGGAGGGCCGGCCTTTTTTGGAAAATTTGAGACATTCAACCCCTTTTATCTTTAGAAAAAGGCGTTTTTGACCGTACAAACTCTCCCTACGTTCTTAGGTGGGCCCAGGAAATCATTCGAACCGAAAAAAAAACTGATTTTTAGCGAAAACTGATTTTTTTTTCAAAAAAAGTAATTTTCAGTGCGTACGATACCTTTGAAAACTCGAAGAAAACCTATTAGAATCAAGAAAAACGATTCTGTGTGTATTGGTTCAAAAGTGGACGAGTTACACCTCACTGGTTTAAATAGAGAAGCTAGCGCCAAATTGGTTGGGATAACGACGCTAATACGGTCGTAAGGCCTTAGCTGGAACGCCTACGCCGTTAGAAACGTCAAAAACGTGCCAAATTGACCGTATTCGAGCACTGAATATTGAGGGGATCTCGTAGTGAGGGGCGGTTGGACGGAGAATGAATGATTTGGTGACTAGTTGCGGGTTAAGTACGTTCATTTGAACTCTTTTTGGCACTTGCAACAGCTTGAGCGTTCTAGAAAGAGTCTTACGACCCCACCCAGGTATGGTTTCCGTATTTGATTTAGTCTGACGCATGGACTAGGCGGCTGGCCGTGCGGTATTGATGGCCCCAATGGCCGAGGGGGTTTCGATTCGCGAGCGGCGATCTACCGTCACAAACCCGTCCATTCCTTATTGCTAGGCTTAATTTGTGACGTGAACTCTAGCTTTCTAAACCACTTTTGACGGTTATTAAGCTGCTTTTCTTCTCAGTATTCACAACGATTTTCGTTTTCGAGTTTCCCACACAAAACATTCATGTAGTGCTTCCATTTTGTGCTCAAAACACAGAGGACTGACGAGAAACGCGCTATAACGCTCCGTTTCAAAAAAAAAATTTCTCTGGTCTGGACTATGTATGTAGTTGTCCGGTAGGATGAGAGAGTTCTCGATGAAGGCGACGGGTGAACGATTGGATCAATGGGAGATAGAAGAATGTTTTACGCAGTACAATGTTAGTTAGAGTGGTCCAAAATCCTCAAGGGCGGGTTTACAAAAGACTTCGTAGTCCCAATGAACAGATACACTGTGAGTACGTGGGTGGAGTGAGACTCCAGTCGTAGGTCTGTTCACCATTTCCTTACCCTTGATTTTGACAATCACAACAAGCAGTGGTTCCTCAGAGCATCCAAATCACCTGTTCTATTTCCTCAAGGTCCACCGCCCGCTGCTGGTGATAATCGAAAACCAGAAATTCCTCAGAGTTCGAACAACTAAAAAAATAAAAGAGAGCTCTGATGACTACATTTCGGCGTTCAGCAACAACAACCTCTTGCGGAAATAGATCGGCAACCATTACCGTATATTAGCAAATAATTGTCAGACCATGAATCGTGAAATGGTGACCACTGATATTATCAAATATTCAATCATATTCCTGGGAATATTTGGTTGATTTTATTTAAAAACAGTGTGGAGCTAGTGATTCGACATGTGGTCACAATAATTCTGCCAGAAATTGGACCTGAGCGATTTTCAAGATTGGCCCAGTGAAGCATGTCTCGTAGAAGCGCCAACAGAGCGATCAGGATCCATGAAGAGACAGAAGATTATAAACTCCGATACATACGCTTTGTCACTCGTGTTCAATTTCTGTCAAACGCACGGTTTTGCAGAGCACCAAACCTATGCATTCTTTATCAGAAAAAGAATATCTTTGTTCGGAGTGATTATGTCGGAGCAGACGGAGCACGTAGAGTTCGCATAACAATTTTGGTCTGATGGGTGGACCGTGAAGCAAAGGTAGATCATCCCGCGCGAAACAAAACCCCATTCTCCAATGAGGCCGCCAACCCCATACGGCCAGCCGCTTGGTCCATGCGTCAGACTTAACCAAAAGCAAAAACCATATGTACGTCAAAGGTCTAGGTTCTTCCTCTTTTTGATGCTGAATTGCGTATCCCTTCAGCAATCGAAAGTTGCTATTTGTCATTTAGACCGTGTGATGATAGTACTCAGCAAAAGCAGCGCTGGTCTACACTATGCTGCTTTCGGATGACTCGTGAAGCCCACCTGGCGTCATCCGAACATACTGACCTTATGAGGTATTGCGCCTATGAACTTGCCTGCAATCCTTCAGCGTGCATGTCCACTCGTTGAGGCAGCGTCCACTCCTCGCGAGAGCGAGCGATAACACGCGAAATCTACTAATCTACCGTTGACATACGTTTCGCCAGCCGCTCACGTGCGCTCTTGCGCGCTAACGCTGACTCACTCAGGCCCCGGAAAAAACAAGCAGCACGCTTCAAGCCTGCTTCTTCATGCCTGGAGCATGAAGCCTTAAATATAATGCCACCGTGCTACATAGTCCAATCACGGACGTCAGGTGTTTGCCTATGTCTATTCGACTGCACGCGGACCTATAAGCGTCAGGAAGGGTTGAGGAGCATAGACCTGCGTTAAGGAGCGCAGAGAGCCTGTTCTCGCAAAGTAGACCACCGTAATAGTCGGCCGGAGGCCGGTCTGAGCCTTCTTCTCCCGTCTCTAGTAACCCAGCGCCGTCCTGTGCCGCCGCTAGTGTGTCGGTTGCATGCCAATCAATTAGGCCTCTTTCAGAGTTTGATCGCCGCGCGACGCGATGGGATGATAAACATGAGCATCGATCGAGATCGCGTCGCACGTCGATCTTTATTCAGAACATGTCATCGCGGCGATCAGCGATCGCACTCTGAAAGAGGCCTTATGCAGGGGCACTCGAGCGCACTGCGGCCGTCTCAGTTCGGCCACAACGGAGGGATTGTCCACCTCAGTTAGCAATGAACTGCATACGTATCGACCTGACGGCTACAGCTGGGTCAGGACGCACCAGGCGGGTTCAGTCCGGCCACGTCGGGAGAATTGTTGGTGTTTTTGGCCTCAATGAGCAATTTATTGCAAGCGCATCGACCGAAACGGCGACGGACGGCACAGGCGTGTTCAGTCCGGTTGCTACGGGTAGATGCTTATCGACCGGGCTGGCTACAGCTGATAGGCCGACTATGGCGGAACCTGGCACTAGGGTGTCAGATCATCAGTGAGTCTGGTTTGATCATGCTGACAGGAGGTGTACTGAGGGCCCAGAGCTTTATTGTGGTGATTATTTGCTAAAGGCTAGAATTCACAACATTCTTGTTGTAACAGGCAATTCACACAAACCCTTTTATTTTAGTATATTCGGACGCAAAGCCTAGGGTTGGGTCAGGAGCCCCGCCGACTTTACAGTTCGAAGTGTTCAAACGTCTTGACAGAAGACAAAACCATCTGCCCGCAATCACATGAAATATGGTCTCCGTATCATATCAAAGTTAGTCTAGTGAATGAACCAGGCGCGATCATTGCTGCTCGCCGTGCGACATCGACGGCATCACTGGCCAACGGGGTTTCAATCGCGCGCGGCAGTCTACCCCCTCAGCGGCGTCCATTCACTAGACTTAATTAATTACGTGGACTCTAGGTCCGTGACGTGTTCATTCTCTGGACAATCCCTGATTATACACCATATGGAACAGACAGGTGTTCCAGCACACTCTGTACTCAGACTGTTTTTAGTTACGAGAGCAGTCGAATTCAAGTGTGTTTTTGAACCGGAGTAGGGGACTTTCGTCCAACTTTTAAGAAAGTTTTTTTCATTTACCTCTACCACAAGAAGGGTCGAAAGCTAGAGGTCTGTGTAGAAAAACGAACAAAAACTTCAGCCTGAATAGGGTGTTCGAGGCATGTGATAATCACGGTGGCAACAACGTCCAGCGAAGTATGTATGACACCCTAGCAGTAAACAAAGCTATGGAGAGATTCTAGTAGATTCCAAAACGATGCAGACAGCTAAGCTACCAAATGACAACTCTCCAGCTATTTGTGCGAAATGAAACTCAGCAGCAGCGAATTCCAATAATCGCTGGAGGAAACGGGTTACGCTGGTAAATAAAGCAATTTCATATTCCATACGAGCGCGTGAGCTCCACATGGAGGTTTGTTGGGGGAAGAGTGTGAGGTCTAGAGAAGGAAACATCCTCGTTGAATCTTGCCACAGGGCTTAGCATAGATTGTCGATGGATGTAGAGGCACCGACCAGATTGAGCGAATATCAAAACATTGCCCTTACACATGAGGGAAGATCAGCCGCCCTTCGTGAATATACTCAAATTGAGAGTGTTTCCTGTACGACTCAGCACCAGAAGTCATGACGATGTCTGATCGAATAAAACGACTTATTTCCTCATAAAGACATGATTCTTGATTTTTAAAACTTTAACTCATTTCAATCTCGAAAAAATCTGATTTACTCGTCTTAACATACACGACGAAAAAACCTTCTAAAAAGCTAAACACATCGAGAGGAGGCTGATTCGATGCTACAAAGCTTCGGGAGCGCTAGAAATCGCTCTTAATTTTTTTAGGTAGAGTCAAACGATTCGGGCTAGCTGACATCACCCAACTCTGAAAATGCGCCCGTTGAAAGCTATGGCTCTTTGAAAACTATCACAAGGTAGCTGAGTTGAACGCAAAACTCAGACGTAGGGAGGACTCGAACCTACATTTCACGCTTTCCGAGCGAGAGTGTTACCATTACACCACCGGCACCCCGTTCTGCATCACTCAGCTATTCACACATGAACTGTGTGGGCACAACAGCAATCACCCAATGACGGGTATGATCTGGTAAGCACAAATCGGCATTAAATCCAGCTGAGCTGAAGCTTTTTAAAGACAGAATTTTGATGTTTATCGAATATTTAATGTTTGAGAATTCAAAAAACATCTCTGAAGACTGCTGTGGAGTCGATCATCAAGCATTTCTTCATAGAATGTAGAAGCGGCCGCTCAGGAGTTCCTGATCAAGTTGGATGCGAATTAATAACTTTAAACATGTTATCTGCAACTTATCTTTACCACTTTGGCTTACATGTGACTTTCAACATAGTAAGTACATATCCTGCACGTTGCGAGTTGACTTACATGTAACATAAAGTATTCGCGTGTAACTTAAATGTGTTGATTTATCGCACACGTGACTTATCTACGCGGCGGGCCGCCTCCAAGGGACGTATACGACGCACTCTTGTAGCAGGACTCACTCAAAAATTTCTGAACAGGTTACCTGAGACTCTAATGCAAGATGCATGATGGCTTCACGCAACTTACTTTGAATCACAAGTAACTTGAAGCGATGTTACGTGTAACTTAACGAGATTTTTGATTAAAGTATCATGTAACTTGCGCCAATAATACGCAACATTGCAAGTAAGATATACTGCTGCGACATGTTATTTAACACCTGCACGCGACGCGGCCGACCCACCGACACGCGACGCGCACTGATCGCCTAGCAGGACTGAGGCCGCGACGGGTTCGACGGGGCCTCCAGGCGGTGTGCTGGACCAAGTACCTCAAACTTGGTAATTGAACCGACGACGCTGCCAACATCTGAGTCCTGCCTCGGGAGTGCGTCGTATACTTTCCTAGCAAACGGCACACCACGTATGTAGATAAGTTACTTGTGCAATAAAATATCACATTTAACTTACACGCCAGAACTCTGTGTCTCACGTGAGTCAAGTCGCACCGTGCAACATACTTACTATGTTGAATGTCGCATGTAACTTAAAGTTATTAGGATAAGTCGCAGGTAGCATGTTAAAGGCAGTGTTCACGATAAAAAATGTGTTTCAGTTTCCACCAGGAATGGGTAGTGGAAGGGCACACTGTAACGTTGACGTCGAAAGAACGCATGAAAACGAGCCAGGAAGAGCCCCAAAAGTGCCCGAAGTTGCAACTTCGAGCGCATTGAAAACCCCAAAAGCGCATCACACGCCCACCGACGTCAACAAATGAATGCTCAAGATCGTGAGATGAGCGATGATTTCCGATCATTAGCCCCGTCCTTCCCTTCATTCTCAGCTTCTCTCTTCACTCAGGTCAGCTCGCATACATCGGCTGCAAAAGACGGAAGTTACAAGCCTCGGACAACTCGTCCACCATGTTTCCTTAGCTCAAATTTTTAGGGACCATAACTCCGTTCCCAGAAGGTCTTGTACGATTTCAGAGACATCATTGGAATCAGTATGGGGCCGTTTTCAAGATAGGCGGAAAAGCAGAAAAACGATTTTTATCGTGAACACTGCCTTTAAGAATCCTAAATCTGCATGAAGCGTTATCAGAAATTTCTGAGCAGATGTCAAAATCGTTGTCGGTTAAATTACACAAGTTTGAAGTGCTTTGCTCCGCCAAGCGGATCGAGGCCTCGCCTAACTGCAGGCAGACCCAGATTGCAGTTGGCGAGCAGGCCGCCCAATAATGCAAGTTACTCGCAATGTTGTGTAAGCTACATATTTTATGAACGCAAGTTACGCGACACTTTAGTTGAAGAACCCCTTCAAGTTACTGGTCACATCGCTGCGAGTTACTTGTGAACCATGACGCAACTTGCTTTCAGGTGTCAGGTAACTTGTTGAAAAATTCAAGGAACATGGAAAACAAATATGGTACATACAAACTCTACAGGCAAGTAAATTAGAAAAATGACAGTGACCAGGTCTATAAATGCTGAAAAACTTTTCAGCGCAAACTTTAAATCCATTTTTATAGTGTATTTGAATTGGCTTTTCCTCAGCATTGCGTCCACTTGTAGGCATCGTACGCGTAGAAAACCGTATATTGTTTTATGATATGTTTTGTGTAGCTCGGCCTCTCTAGTGAACGAGAATGTCAAAAAGGCCCATGAAAAACCTTCATTTATAAAGGAAATTCGGTCAGAACTCATTGTAAATTTGGTTTTGAATTTCGCGCCAAGATCGTTTTCAAAGTTTTCCTACTTTAGAGACCTCGTCAACGTCATTTTTGAAGTTTCTCTGCATATGGGGCTTGAGCCGGAACTGTTTTTCATGTTGCTTGACGGTTGCATCAACATTCTACGAAAAACTGCTAGATGACTGGTGAGAACAGGTGGCGGATCCTCATGTTTAACCACTTTCAACCTCATAACCCAAGGTTTTTGACGCACCAAAGCTCACCGGTGTGGTCGCCTGGGTTCATTCATGAAATTGAGCTTGAAAATGGAAAATGGTTCCCACCGCGAAGGATGCCTTTAATAAACAACTATCACTCAAAATAGAGTTCAAGTTAATGTTGAACTTCAAAACTCCTGCTCAACTCCAGTCTACAGGTACATTTCTTCCTTTTCCATATAGGTAGTAACTGTTACTGCGAAAGGCAAGGTTCGGTCACATTTTGGTTTTTTCCGAAACGGGTTAGATAGGTCAACTAGGTAAGTGAACCCGATCTATGTAGAAACTTTGTAAGCAACGAGCCGTAACCCTTGGGGAAGCAATGAATTACGGTATTCAAAACATGATCAACCGACGAAAAGACGATATTTTGTGTTAGCGGTTTAATCGCCACCGCGCGGAGGCTTCGCCACACTCACAGCATTTAGGGGTCGTTTATACTCCCGCCGCCGAGCGGCGCGGCACAGTGCATTTCTGTAATATCGATAACGCGTCGTGGCACGATCGATATTGTAGGATTGCATTTCGCCGCGCCGCTCGGCGGCAGAAGTGTAAACAACGCCTTACGGACTCGCTGGGAGACGATTTGCACGACGAGTGACGAAGATAGCGCAGGCAATGGACTTACTTTTGCGATGAGAATGCTAAAGGTAATTCACCAATTAGGCTGAACAAACTTTAAGAAGGCCGTCTTCTCTGCAGTTTGCGAGGGTTTCCTGTGGAAAACTGTAGCCTGCGCTCCGATTTACCGGGAAATTTCGCAATTGAAATTCTGCCTGGACACTGCCTTCAAGGCTAGAAAAGGGCATTCGAAGGTGAATATTTGAGTGAATGAAAACTCCCAATACGGGATTTTCGAAAACCCTCAGCCAATAAATTTGTAGAATTTCAAATTTTTTAAAAATCTGAATGCATAAACTTTTCGAACAGGGTTCTTTAGAACTTTTGAATTTTTCTCTGGGATCGAGTGTGCTTGAATAATAGATTCACAGAAAACGTAGCAGAAGTGTCTTTCCCGAAGAGTGACTGGGAGTGAATTGAGTACCAAATTATCACGTTGGCTGGGACATAATTCGTGGAGAAAATGGATTAAAGGGCATTTTCGCGCCAACTTGACACGTATACAGTAAGCTGCACCCTTAATAAGATTGCTGTGATGAAATCTCATTTGTGGGAGTAGTAGTAGGAAAACAAGAAAAGAATTTACACGTTTACAGCCGTCAACTGGAGAATGACAAGACCTGGTTGCCAGAAATACAGTGCCCGCGCTAAGTTTTGTAAAAACGGGGAGCATTTGCCAAACTTGGCAAAGAGGTGTGCGATGCATGTAACTTTTTTGAACGAAGACATTTTTGGATTCTGAAAACGCTATCATATTCACAGCTCGAATTCCTACACAACAGTATGCATTGTGGACCGAAGTTCCCTAAAATAGCTTTGTGTTTGAGTAAAATTGTTTTTGCGGTCGTTTCACAAAAACGTCGCGCGCGGCAAAGTGCGGCGAAACTTTGAGTAGCAATTGTACGAGTGATAGAAGACCAATATTCATGTTTTCTTCATGAATTGGATGAAATTGGGGCTATCTAGAGATCTGTGCAGTTTGAATTTTCGAAATCCTTCACTAAACACTCTCGGGAGCTTCCCGAAAAGTCGGACTTTCGTTGCGGAAGCCCCAGACCGAAAGATGGAGGATTTCGAAAATTCGATTTGCACTTGAGATAGCCCCACTCCCATCTTATTCACGATAGAAACATAGTGATTGCTCTGCTAATACTTGCACAATTACCACTCAAAGTTTCGCTGCACATTGCCGCGCGCGACGATTTTGTGAAACGACCGCAAAAACAAATTTACTCAAAAACAACGCTATTTTGGGGAACTTTGGTCTTCAATGCGCATTATTATGTAGGAATTCGAGCTGTGAATATGATAGCGCTTTCAGAACTCAAAAACGTCCTCGTTCAAAAAAGTTACATGCATCCGACACTTTTTTGCCAAGTTTGGCAAATGCTCTCCGTTTTTACAAAACTTATCGCGGGTATTGTGCCTATGTAACCATGTTTTCTCATCGGCTACCTTCCCGGGGTAATCGTAAAAAGACAGTTTTAGCTGTCCGAGAGTTACAAAAAAGTCATTTTTACGCAGTTTACAGCAATGGAAAAAGGTTGACCGTTTTTCGACGTTCCCGATGTTTTTCTCTAAAATTCAGGGGAAGACTACAATTTCGCCGTCGATTATGGCGCAGCTTATAGCATGCTCAGTGGAAATACGCAACTGCACAACCGCCTTTTTCCGTTGAAGTGGACTGTAGTTGTAGGACAATCTATTTTTTACATTCTTAGGCTTCTTTACGTTTATACAGCACACTTGTGATTCCCAATTCTCTCGATAAAAAAACTTTTTACCCAAAAATTTTGCATTGTGGTCACCAAGAGAAAGTTGAGTTTTCCCTAGTATATGCAAAGGAATTGTGAGTGGACATGCAAAAGTGCATTTTCCAGATGAAAATGGCTGCCGAAGCCAGTCAGAAGAGTGACTTGAGTGGCAAATGACTTTGTCCTGGACAAGGAAAGCCAAAGTGAATGCCTATTAGAGACAATGTTACTGCATAACGCAATCGACAGCGCTTTGTGCTGTATGCGATAGGTTCCGTGGGGTTTTCTCATAATTCTACAATTCAATAGAAAGTAGAAAGTGTCTTTATCTTCTTTCTATAGCAACTAGAGAAAGCAACAAGAGAGACGCGGTAATATTTTTTTTGCGGAATTCTTTACCGAGAACTTGGAACCGAGCCGCCAATGGCTACAGTGTGCTTAGTGAAAATACGCAACCACACCACGGCTTTTTTCTCTTTCCGTGGACTGTACTTGGTTGGGAACACAATAATTGAATTCGTTTCGGAGAATGGATTTTCACAAGAGGTAAAGGAGGTGAGTTTAAACATGCTAGATTCCCTGAGTTCTGCTAAGGAACACATTTGGGCCAGGTTGTCAACAACCTTGCGAATTAAGTACGAAACTCCGCTCAATAGAATTACGAAACTTCTCTTCGATAGAGTACTACAAGTGAAGATGCAGCAATTGAAATATAGAGTTATGATACGGAGGAGCGGTGACAAACTAATGCATCCAGAACCGATTCAATTAATGCTCACTTCAGGAAGTGCGCTTGCACTCAAGAAATTTGCGAGTGCGTTCACTGCTAGAGGTGGCATGCTGACGTCAAAAACATGTCGAAGCGGCTGCTCCACTGGGTTAGATCTGTTACAGAAGTAATGTTTTATTTTGAAAAATTATTGAGCGATTCCACTGTAAGTTCGAATAAAAACCTAGAAGGAGAGTTTGTTGGACGTTATATTTATATGAATGCTGAAAATGGGTACTAATACATAACCTCGACTACTCGACTATTGCGAGCCTCTACTATTCTCTGTGTAGCTATATACTCTCAGGTGGGGTGGAAATGGAATCATGGTTGTGTGTCACGTAAAAAAAGCCTGCTCCAATAGTAGAAGCGGCTCCCAGCGGACCGCGCCGCTCCCAGCGAACCGCGTGTCCACACATGTCACCCACGTAAGCGGTTAGCCGTGGAGCGGGCAGCCTCCTAACAAGGGACGACCCGCGCGGTAGGAGACTTCATGAAAAAAATTCTTTCAAAATTTGTGAGTGTTGGATAGGGTAACATTAATGTATATTGGGTTTTACCTAAGGACCATCCGGTAGATCAAAAAATTGGAAAAACCTGAAAAAATAGCGAGCGCATTCTCTTCAAACGTTCACCATAGCTGTGTTTTCGGTTCTTAAGAATAGAAAATTGGCTGGCTACAATATCTAACACCCATCTACCTCAATATGCTTTACTTGGATCAATATGGAGAGAAAAATTTCAACTTTTTTTTCGCCGTTTACCACACTTAACCTCGAACTCCAGATAATCAAAAAAAAATTCTGCGTGATCGAGCCAAGTTTAGTGGTTTTCGATGAAAGATCAGCAGATGTATTAGGGAACTGATTGTAGCTTTGTGAAAATGAAAACTGCGGTCATGATGATAATTTTTAAGAAAGGGTTTATCGCCTTGCTTCTTGCAATGGTGACGCTATTTCTACGATTATTCGCAAACGACTTTTATGCGTTCAAGATAGGTGTTTTTTTTCACTCGAGAAAAGTCATACGAAGTTACAAGATGTTCACATTACAGTATTTCTCAATGAAACCGAAATGCCAGCACAAGAAGAAGAGAAGGATAATTTTTGAATAAGGTGAGGAAGTGTTCATATACTACAGGGATTCATGCGATAGAAATTGTAAATCCAGAAAGATTGAAAAAAAAGCAAGTTAAAATGTGAATGAGAAACCCCGTGGATAAACAATCGAATAGATGCAAAACAATTTTTCCAGAAGATGCATCGCGGGAATCGAACCCGCAACCCAGTATCCCTTCGTAGTTTAGCATTCCCAATCGTTTCCTCTCGGCCATCCCAGCACACTTGTTATAACAACTTCAATCAATTGATGCGAGGAAAGGAATGCAGAGTGAGCTCAGAAACGGCTTATATCTCACGAATGGGCCAGAATCAAACCGTCAAACCTTGTAGAGAGCAATTTTATTGTAACTTAATGTGTGCCGAGCATACGAACTCACTCCAGTTGCTCCGAGTAGGGGTTGCAGGTAGTTTCAAAAGATTTTTTCTTTCTTTCTGGAATATCGGAAGGCCTTTAGTGAAAACCGAACATAGATTATTGTTACTCTATCCATCCCCCACAACTCTCAGAAAAACTTTTTTCAGGACGTCTCCTTTCCCGGAGGGGATTGTCTCTTGTAAGTGTTGAATTGTTTCGGTTCGGTTGGAATGGAAAATAGCATTGGATATCAAATATCGTCGAAAATAATCATGCTTTTGCATGCGACTTACTTTTCAGCCACCCTGAAGTATGGTTTTCTGGGGAGTGCTGAACACGAATAGGAAATGTGTCGGAAAATTTCAGGACGTTTCAGTTGGACTACCACATCAACCACCACATTTTCCTAATGTAACCACATTTAAAGGCAGTGTTGACTATGAAAAAAACAGTTTTCGATGTTTCTGGGCAGGTGAGTCCACTAAGAGGCTGATAGGGAAACTTTCGCACAGAAAACTCAAATACGGCAGAAAAACTGTTTAACGAAACCTCTGAATGAATTAATTATGACTGTTTGGGTCTTTCGGGAGACTGCGGACAACGCATCGAACCTGACGTCGGGAAATTGCTTTTGCGCTTCAGAACTCTTAGGCAGGAGGCTTTGCTTTCTTTTTCCTGTACCAAACATTCTTCAAAAGTAAGAGGGGTGAATGTGTATGCTGGGATTTAAAGGCACAGTACACCCTCAGATATGAATTTTGAGATTTTCATGTAATTGTGTAGAAGACCCCTCCTGTATAACACGTGCCAAGTGCGGGATCTCAATTCCTCCAAATAAGCGAGATATAAGTGACCACCACAGGCCCGACCCCCTTTGCTCACCACCCCCAAACAAATTTTCGAACTCGATAGCGGCTCTATGGATGGATGAATTCCAACAAGTCGTTGTTCTTCAGTCCATTACCGGACTGTCTCCTTATCCTGGCTTTCTCTCATGCAACGATTGCAAATGAAGAGAAATACAGGCCTGAGACAACTCGTCCACCAATTTTCACCCTCAAAATCTAGGCATCTTTGAAGAGCCTCAACTCTGTTCAAAGGGGGTCTTGGACGATTTCAGAGATACCACTGTGATCAGCGTGTGACTCTCTCCAAGATTAGTGTTTAAAGTCTGGAAATTAATTTTTTGGGTGTCCTGTGCCTTTAAGAACCTTTCGCGTTGAAAAATGTTCGGAAATTCAGTGCCTATTCCTACGGTAAAAAAAAACGCAGGACAACTGTGATAGGACGTGGGCGAAGTGACCCGATGGGTCGACTGTAACGCGAGATTTCGACCCACTTCCTACCCGTATTTCGACGTTCATTGTTCATAGGCTTGCTCAGATAGACCCGAAACTCACGTTTCTGCGAGGAAATTGGGAGTTTTTCTTGGTTAACACTGCCTTTAACTACTGCAACCTACCGTATCGAGCTTAGGCCCTAGTTATACACCAGCGGAAAGAAAACGTCCCGCAATGACATTGCCGCTGCTTGCTACGCGGATCAGGGACTCGTCTGCAGTATTGCGTCTTTTACGTCTTTCACGCAATATTGCAGACTGAAAATTTCCGGGAGTTTCAATGGTATGTTATCGATATTTCACGCCTCTATCACTTGTTTATTGCAGAAATTGACTGAAAATGTACTGTTCTTGCCATAAAAGTGCTCATTATGTCGTTTTGGTGATATTTTAACAAATTTAGATCTTAAAAATAATCAGCTGATGGAAATTGGCAAATGCCCAACAGGGTAGGTCCCGTTAGGATACAGTATACAGTGCCACGGCGTGCATAACTGCTCAGAGCGGTTTTCCGTAGCGTTTTTCTAGGACAGCTTTTCTTTTTGACATGCCTCAGCACAGTTGGGACGCACAAAAGTGTTAGTTGTCTTTATATTCCCGCAGCGTCCTGCCGGTGTATAACTACGGCCTTATACAAACTGCGGAATCTTGCCGTTGGTTCCGGTAGCTCAGCAATATGTTATCATGGACATAGGTTCGTTGGGGTGGAGACAGCGGTGCGAGAGGTGAAGGTTGTTTAGGATACCTGAGTGAGGAATGGTGAAAATTCCCTATAGACTTGCAACTTCAAAATTTGACGTTTTCTTCGAACCTCTTTCTTGCATTCAGTATATTTTTTTGATCATTAATTTTGAAACACTTTTTTCGTTAGCTGACCTCCTTTTGAAATTCACTATTCTCAATGAAGCGATCTGCCTAGGTCATGAAAAACTTCCCTTGAGCTCTCTTGTAGTTAAAATTTTTTTCGGAAATTTTCTCCATGCGATTTTTTAAGAACTACCCGTTCTTCGCCCAAAAAATTTTTCTTCTTTGAGACGAATCTTCGAACGGAGCTGTTTCTAAAGTCTCCATGGAATTTCGCGTCGCATAATGTTTTCATATTGAGAAAAATACGTATCCAGTCTCTCAGCCGATTTCAATTTATGAAGTAACGTTTCTTCCACCAAAAGCAATCAGTTTTTCGTCGATAACTTTTTTATCCTGGAAGATAGCCCTTTGGTGAAGGTTGTTTTCGGAATCCCCATAAAATTCTGCATCGAACAGCGTTTTCAGTTTCAAAAAGTACGTTCCCCTTCTCCCAGCCGATTTCAGTTTATAAAGTGCATTTTTTGCCTGAAATTATCGGTTTTTTGTCCATAACTTCTTTAAGCTTGGGGAAAGACCTCTGGTGAAGGTTGTTTTTGGAATCACGATGGAATTCGGAAGTCATCTTACGAAACACCGGTTTTTCGCCTATAACTCTTTAACCGTTGAAAATAGGGTTTCTTAAAGGCAGTTTTTGAAATTTACGTGAAGTTCTGCGTTGAATGATATATTGGGTTCCTAACATTGCATGCTCCATAACCCAGCCAGGTCGGTGGAGCCGAACTCCATAGTCATCTCCATAGGGTGCTCTCGCCTCTATGGTGTAAGTAGGAGACGCAGAGTTCTCCTGGAGCCTACAACGAGGCTCGGCTCCACCGGCCTGGCTGGCTTATGGAGCATGCATGCAAAGTTAGGAACCCAATATATCATTCGACGCAGAATTTTACGTAGATTTCAAAAACAACCGGAACCCTATCTTCAACGGTCGAAGAGTTATAGGCGAAAAACCAGTGTTTCGTAAAATGAATTAGGCTGAAGGATCGAGAAAATATTTTTCCAAACTTGAAACACCTGGCAACGCAGAATTTCATCGAGATTCCGAAACCGATACTCACCAGAGGACTATCTCCAACCTCAAAAAAGTTATTGACGAAAAACCGATAATTTCAGGCGAAAAAAATGCACTTTATAAACTGAAATCGGCTGGTAGAGGAGGAGCGTATTTTTAGAAACTGAAACGCTATTCGATGCAGAATTTCATGGGAATTCCGGAAACAACCTTCACCAAAGGGCTATTCTTTAGGATAAAAAAGTTATAGCCGAAAAACCGGCAGTGACACCCACCCAATCTTGAAAATGACCTGCATGAGTGTTGGGTCACTTTCATTCTTTTTCGGGGCGTTTCACCGGTTGTCACCGGTTTTCCTAATGGTGAAGGTTCCCCATTTCACCTGCCCAGGGGTGAAGGTTGGTGTAGTACATGGCTCGACCCAACGAAGCTACATATGATCATGGACCAGTGGAAATTCTCAAATTACATACTTCGTTTTTGCAAAACCCAAGAACCGCTTAGACACGTGTGGGGTAAGTTTATATGAGTCACACTAAAAAAAAATTATAATGCGGTCATATCAATTTAGTCATTTTCATATCATCATATCAATCAATCAGCCTTTAGCAAAGTAGGAAAACATAAAAAGATGCAATTTTCAGTGATGACGTGCGACAGGATCATCAAGTCATTTATTTCAGCGAATAATTTAGTATTGCTTAGTGTTACGCCCACTTTCAGCATATATGTATGTACAGAAAGCGAGAAAACGTTCTCGAACTATTTGATAGGTTATGAGAACCACTAATAAACTAATTAAAACAGTTTAGGAATCAGGGGCCACGTGAGAACAACTACTTAAAATACGAGCACAAAAGGCTTCTAAAAATGTTTGCTACTACCCTCTAAAACGGGTTAGAAAGGTTACCCGCAGACTGGACATGGTCGCAACTCTAAAATTCTCGGTTTTACAGCCAGTTTATTGAGAATAGTAGTCCAGCGAAATGTTTCACTTAAAGGCAGTGTTCACGATGAAAAACGTTATCGAAAAAACTACAAAAGTCAGCTTAGAATTAAAACAGCTGAAAAACTATGAAGGTAGCGCCTTGAAAAACGGGCTAGGATTAGAGTTTCTAAGGCCCAAATATGTCAGTTCGTGCACACGTGCACAGCGGCGCTCAAAAAGATCGCCGTCTCATGCAGAGCAGTCAAAAATCACCGACATTTAGAGGACGAATTAAATGCAAATTTACCTAATAAAACAGTTTAGCAATGAAAGAAAGCACTTCAGTCAATGTTTTTGACTAGACGAGTACACAAATATATTGAAATTCAATTTTAACGCCAGCTGAAGTTCTTGATACTACAGATCATCGATGCCGATGATGTGGAGTGGGCTCGTCCACCAATAGAAGACAAGAAAGTTCAGGGTTGGAATTTGGCCCGAAACAGCGTTTTTTCGCAATTTTTTCTCATAGGTCCTACTACCCTAAACCCAAAAGAGGGTTTAGAGAGGAAAAGAAGACAGCCATATTTGATCGCGACTACTACCTTTAACTGGAGAATAGCGCATCGGTTTTTGGGCCAAATTGGCAATTGCGGTTCATACGCATTTGTTTCTGGGACTCTGGGGGGGGGGTGCTTGGGTGAAAAACTCTCTAGTTTTGAATTTCGTTTGATTGTCGTTGAACCGAACGAATGTCAAGGAAACAACGCAAAGCCTTGATTGCAGCAAGAATGATATTAATGCATGCTTTAGATCCCAAATTACAATTGAAACTTGCGCGATCAAAGTGCATAACTTTCTAGAGCGGGTTGCCAAACACATATGTAAATACCTAGTTTACCCAACTGCGGTAAACTGTAGCCTATGGTGCGGTTGCGGTCGGCACACTAATTGGAAAACCTGGCCTTATGCCAGATGTCGTTATCGATCGACAGCACAGCTGATTTTCTTAGTGGGTTACGGTTTTTCTTTTATATTCACGCTTAATTTTTGTTTTCGGCTCTATTAATATTAAGCGTAGTAGCTTTTCTTAGTGCGTGAGGGGAATTTGCCGTTTGTTCTTGTAACTAAACTTTTGTGCTTAAAGGCACCCAATGAATTAATTTCCAGATTTCATGCTTATCTTGGGGAGAGTCACACGCTGATCACAGTGATATCCCTGAATTCTTCTAGGACCCCCTATGAACAGAGTTATGGCTTCCCAAAGATGCCTAGATTTTGAAGGTGAAAATTTGGTGGACGAGTTGTCTCAGGCCTGTACTTCTCTTCATTCGCAATCGTTGCGTGAGAGAAAGCCAGGATAAGGAGACAGTCCGGCATTGGACTGAAGAGCGACGACTTGTTGGAATTCATCCATCCATTGAGGGGCGGGCCTGTGGTGGTCGCTTAATTCTCGCTTATTTGGAGGAAATGAGATCTGGCATTTGGCACGTGTTATACAGGAGATGTCTTCTATACAATTACATTGAAATCTCAAATTTCATATCTGAGGGTATACTGTGCCTTTGAATTGATAGTACATACAGTTCATCTACGCAATCGCGTTCAGTCCGCAAAAGTGCGCCGCGGCGAAAAAAGGCAAAAACCGCTTGGGTGATACCACATTCCTGTCTGAGGATCCTCGAAACCGCGCCGCAACACGCTTTCGCACTTTGCGGACTGAACGCGATTGCGTGAATGAGCTGTACTTGTTCCACTGCAGCTTTTGCTTTTCGATTTGTTCATTTACAGTGACAAGAACAAAGTTCACCCTTCTCTGGAAAAGTCCGGAAACATTTTCCGCACCCTGTATACATATGAGACTGAAAGGATGATGCAAGGAAAACCTCAGGAAACATAGAATGTATTCTGTCTTGAGCAGAAGAAACACCTGGGGTCCTCCTTGAAGTATTAGTTGTCACGTGGTTTATTAGCCGTTTTTCTTTCAGAAAACCTAGCTATAACACACGTACATATTATTGATGTCCGATTCACTGCAGAAAATTGTCAGGAATCTTAAGTACGTTTTTTTTTTATTCGCTTATTTTTGATTCATTCATTGCTGTCCACTGGCTGAAAAAAAAATGCTTTACAACGAAAAATCAGAGAAGTGCGAGAAGATATGTAAAGGATGCGCTTCTCGGTCAATTAGCATGTGGTCCAGGAACGCCGGAAGACTCTGAGAGTTTCGAACGAGAAATAGCCCACCAGGCTCCGCAAAGGCTCCTGGTGGGTTACTTCCCGGCTATGTTGCGGCTATTTCTCGGCGTTCCACGAAACGGACAAAAAAAGCTGAGAAATAGCCGATATATAACCGAGAAGTAATGAGAGTAACCAAAGCGAGCGTTATTTGGAGGCTATTTTGCGGCGGGCATTATTTAGCGGCTAATTCTCGGCCAAAACTCTCAGAGGAAGTAGTGCGAAAATGTGGGGCATTTGTGAGTAAATTGGGTCGTATTTACAGGGATTGGTTCGGACTATTGTCAGGCTATAATCGCTTCATTTTTTATAATATTTGCATCGTTAACTCACCACAAATCACCGTCTCGTATTTGCCCACCTATTTTTGCACTTCCTGCACTGCTACATGTAAAAAATATCGCAAACACTAACAAATAAAGTATCTAAAGCCTTTATGCGAAAACGAATTGTATTACCCAAAATAACTCTGGTTGTTTGAAGACAACAATACCGCAGACGAAAAAAAAAGAAAAAAAAGGAGGGCAGCAATCTGTAATTTCAAATTTGAATTGTCGGCACTATTCCGATCTTCGAAATTAAATTTCCAAAAAAAATCTTATTTAGTAGTTTTTCATAGTTACGCCCACATCTGATGTTGAGAGCTATTCAAGGTGCTTAACACAAAATTGATGTCTGCTTGCAGCTTTATCCACTGTCCTTTATAATCCCTAAAAATTTTATGTGGTCCAAAAAAAGATTTCATAGGTAGAGGGCTGAACGTAGTACCGGTAAAAGAGTCGAATTCTTGTCAACAAATGGGATCCTCTGATTGTTGGGCAATCAATGGGTAGTTGAATATGGAACCCTATACTCTGATAGTTCTAGCCGAGAAATACCCTCGATGCCCGAGCAGCTCGCAGGGAGGAGCTTGGCCTGCGTTGCGGTCCGTTTTGATAAGAGGTGAACGGGTGGTCGTCAGGATAATCCTGCGCCAGCCCGGGCACCTGATAATCGATGCTGATGGCCATCACCGCATCGATTACCAGGTGCCCGGGCTGGGGCCGGAACACCACACGGCCACCCGTTCACCTCTCATTAAAACGAACCGCAACGCAGGCCAAGCTCCTCCCTGCATGCTGCTCGGGCATCAAGAGTAGCCTCGAAATGCCTGCTTGCCGTGAATAAAAGCCGCAAAACAATGCTCGCCGCGAAATATCGTCTCACTCCAGAGACATCACCTTCGTCAGTTCAGTGGCCCAAATTTTAGGTACTTGTACCTTGCTAAGCCTTTGAAGACCCCGCTCAACCGCTGGCGGTCTATGATGGCGGCTCGGCGAGTCGGCGACGGCTACATCTTGTTTACTTTTGGTTACTTCTCGTTATTTCTCGGTTATCCCTCGGCTATTTCTGTTTTGTGAAAATCCGAAGAATAGCCGAGAAATAGCCCACCAGGAGCCACTGCGGAGCCTGGCGGGCTATTTCGGGGCTGTTTCTCAACCTCAGAGTAAGCTCAACGCAGCTAACTAAACTCCCAAGTAGATCGCGTATTCAGCAGCCATTTCGCGGCGACTTCGCGGCGAGCATTATTTAGCAGCTATGTCGCGGCTATTACGCGGTACGCAGGCCTTTCGCGGCTATTTCTCGGCCGAAACTCGCAGACTAGTCGGATTGAGAAAAGCACACAAATTAAAAAAGTGGACATCATCGATCAATAATTATTTAAGTGAAAACAATATTCAGATAAAGAACAGTGAATTGGTGGAAAACAATTTGACAACAAGAACTGCGAAGGCAAAAATAGACACTTAGCACTCTCTACTAGCTGGAAAACTCGTACAAATTGGTGTGGCTACAGGTTTATTCCTACATTTCGCTTTTTCATGAGTATTAAAAACTAGCTCCTTATTGTTAGTACATAGTCTTGCAGGGAAGAAGTTCACTATACGAATGCATGTGAATTTCAAACATATTCACTGGAGATGGACTTCGCCTCGAAGATTTCCGTTCCTATGTACAGAACTAAAATCAAAACTTTATGGTCGAACAAAATGGGTGTTGAACAGAGTCTCAATGGACTGCTTCGCTATGAACAGACCTTTTGTTTTTTAAGATTTAGGTCCAGCATATGCCAACGAAGAAAAATGTCTCCTAAATTTTTTATTATGTCGTAGTAGCAGCCTGCATTCAGAGACTGAAAACCAGTGTTTCATTTCTCAGAAGGCGAAAACAAGGCGACAAAATGATTAACAGGTTTATCCGCTGCCTGGGGAGACCAAGCCAATTCGAACACCTTCCTGGAAGAAAACAATAATTCTTGACTGGACCTAATTCTTCAAGGGTATCTCCCCACTTACAACATATTCATACATACATCAGTCCACTGAATTTTTTTACTCTCTGAGAGGACGCTGGCAAGTCCAAATGCCTAGCATGGCCGGGTACGTATGTATGTACACCTCTAATCGAAAGTATCCAAATAAGTGAGCCATGAATACTTGAATAACATGAATAGTGCAAGTAACATTCCCGGAGCGAACTTGGACGCTCATTATACACTGCGCTTCATAAATGTCTACCAAGAAAAAAAGAGTCGAACATGAAACTCGTAAAAAATATGGAAATTCGGGATCAATAGTTCTATTCCGCCGCGCAGATTGGACCCGCCTGTTCCTTCGCTGACCAACGAGGAAAAAGGGCGGGGCGGGCATAGCTCATCCAAGTTCTGGGGCCGTACAGGACTATCTGAAACTCGTTTTTAGTAGATTTTTCGTCATCAAACAAAACGTAAAAAAGACTGGGAAGCACTAATCCAGAGGACCTACCGAGTCTTTGTGAACACGAAGTAGTAAAACAGAAGGCTTGTCCCAGTGACGGCTTCACGACGCCGCGCAGGCCTTCACTTCGTTAGTAAAGCGATATAGAAACGCAGCGCTCACACTAGAAACCGTATCCTAGTTTTGGATGTTTTTGGGTAAAGAAGTCTACAAAGTAAGGTCTAATGTGAGAAAGGCCCCACAAAACTCTCAAATGTGGGAGAAAATCTTTTTAGAAAAACTTGAAAGGCAGTGTTCGCGATGAAAAAGTTGGCTAAAGCGCGAGCTTTGGGTCCCTCTAGGAATATTAAAAACGGAAATGCAACGGAAAACGGTTAAGAAATGGGTGAAAATCTAGTGAGCCAACCAACCCATTGGGCCACCCCGCCCACGTCATGTAACAGTTGTCCTGTGTTCGTTTCACGAAAGGAACAATTGGCAAATTTTGAATATTCTCTATCGTGGAAGTTCCAACATCACAGCATATGCATTGGCCCCCTTTAATTTTTTGAGACAGGAAACAGAAACGCATCGAACCTGACGCACAAACAGGCATAATTAAACTCATCAGAGATTTTTGAAACAGTTTTTCTTCTCTACATATTTGAGTGTTCTGTGGGAACTTTCCCTTATTAACCTCTTCCAAATGGACTTACCCTCTATGGAACGGCGTAATTCACATCACTCGATTCGCGAGCGGCGCGCGTGACGCCTGGGCCTCCGTCTGCCCTACGCTCTCTCACTGTCTCTAACCTTCGCTCCACACCAGCACGCGTAGGAACCATGTGAATTTTGCCGTTTTATAGCCTATACCTACCCAAAAACATCGATAACTATAATACAGTTTTTTCATCGTGAGCACTGCCTATAACTGAGCTAATTACGCCTGTTTGGTGTACTTGGTGCATTGCGGAATTCTCGAAAATTCAAACGTCGGAAATGGTTTGCGCTTCAGCCCTCCAAGGTAAGGCCTCTTTCAGAGTGCGACCGCTGATCGCCGCGATGACATGTTTTGAATGAATACAGATCGACGTGCGACGCGATCTCGATCGATGCTCATGTTTATCATCCCATCGCGTCGCTCGGCAATCGAACTCTGAAACAGGCCTAAGTGGCGTTGTTTTCCGTGTCTCGCACCAAAATCTCTTTTCGAATGAAATGTATACTTGGATTTTAAAATCTTTCGAGTTTCCAAAATTTTGGAACTGTTCCCTTAAGTGGACAATTGATATATGGGCTGGGTGATCCACTATTTCGGCTGATCCACGAGATTTCCACCCATATTTTGGTCGTTTTGCGTCCTACTTCCGTCCTTACCTTTTTTTTTCGAGGGACCCAAAGGTTTTGTCATGCGGTAGGTTCCCTAATGCAGAGATGACACAGTCTAACACCAGCTCGCTCCATTGTAATTATTTCCTTTCTGTGGTCGTCCAGATTCTTAACCACTGATGCTTATCGACTGATGAGGGCCTTGGCTCTGGTAGCGACTAGAACCTAGGCGGTGTCGAATTTCATACTGATGTGATGAATCCCATCTGAAGACACTGAAAGGCAGCAAACACGCTCCAAAAAGTTGTTAAGACAACTGCGCTACTTGGGTCGTGTGGCCCCTAGTAGAACGCACACGCCGTTAGAAGCGTCAAAAACAAGTCAAAACTACTAAATTTGAGCAATGCAAATCGAAAAATTCAGTCAGCCCCGACCGTGAGCTTTGACAATGCCGCCTCCTCAATACACGAATACGGTCACTTCTGCTGGTTTTTTCAATTTTCCGACGAAGTGAACGTTCTAGTGCAGGCTGTAAGAGTCTATCGGCTTCGCTATCTCGACGCTTTGTCTTCGATATTCACTATTTCAACCGCTAGGGCATAACTCGTCCTCTTTTACCCCATAACAAAAACTGCATTTATTCCTGTATTTGTTCCATACTACTAGCTTCAGACCATCGATTCGTCTTATAATCGACCATTTTTGAGCGTGTCTGCTGCCTTCAAGAATAGCTCTCACAGAAAAAAACTATCAGATCAAATTAATGCAGTAAACGCAGAAAGAATTTGAAATATGTCACTTGGTGTCACTGAAAAGGTGTAACAACGACTACGAATATGATGAGGACTACGCACCAAGTGAAGAGAAAATTTTCGAGAAAACAAGAGTTCGTTTCCAGTTGGTCATGTAGAGGCAGGCGCTCAAAACAGCATTGAGGTACAGTAGATCCAAATTTTGTCCAAAGTTCACCTGAGCACTACGTCACCTCATAATACTTATGCAAGTCCTCCAGAAGCAGTTTTTGAGAAACGTAGGGGAGGGGATATCGAATTGATGTCATCGCCATGAAACCAAGAGCCTCGACCGGAAAAGGACCGATTATTAGGAGGAAGACTAGCGGAAAGTGCACACCAAATCGACACGATAGGCGGAGTGGGCGCGGAGCCAGTAGCGCCAGCGCGCACTTCACTTTGCGCGTTTCACCTGCTTATTCAATTAGCAGCAAAGCGCGTGTAATTACACATATCCAACTAGCGGTGGCCCATTACATAAATGTGAACTGACCGGCAACAGCGATGACTTAGTCCGAAAATAGCAGCTAGAAGTAGGTGATCATGGGTTGATTGCAGTACCGGGTCTGGTGGGTATTGGAAGAAAAGTTCCGTAAGCAAGGGATTTTGATCTTCTCATGTAGAAAGATGCGTGGATAGTAGGTTCTGTTAATCGCTGCGAGGAGTAGCACTACCCGACCTATTTAAGGGCACAGTGGAACCTCAGAATTATCACCTGGGCGACTTGGAGAGAATTTTGCGTTGATCGCAAAAGTGTCTCAAGAATCGTTCAGAACCCACTACAAGCGGAGCTATGGCCCTTTAAATATTGTAGATTCAAACGGCGAGAATTTCGCGGACGATTTGTCACGCGACTATATTTTTCCTCAACTTTCAGAGCCATTGCGCTAGAGAAGGCCACATCCTCTAAATGTGGAGAAGTCGTATTGACACGATTCAACGCTTAAAACGCTGAATCCAAAATATGCGGAACCTGGTTTCCAAGAAATTGACGGATGAAGTTGTTATATGATAACGGATTGAATCAAAGTTGATAACCCGATAGGATAAAAACGGGTAGAGATAGACGATTTAATCTCGTAAGCTGCGCGCCTCTGGGTACGCAGTCGGCAAAGAATCATTCATTTGTTCGGTGTCGTCTCTTACAGGCATAAACACAAAGGAGAGTTATACAAATTTGAAAAATCGGATTGCAAATGTAATGGAAGAGTTCCATACGAAATAACTTCGACACAATTTTTGAAATTCGGATGCTGCTGCTCAGCTGAGCTGTCAGGGATATTCAGGTGTGATAGGTACGAAGGATTAGCATAGAGAGGCAATGAGAGAGGGATTCAAAAGATAAAAGCGGTAAACTGAACTCTAATGAAGTACTAAGGCGATTAGCGGCTCCGAGCCGCCTGAAAGTTCGGCTCGTGTTTTCCAATTTTCCGGGCCTCTGCTGTCGCTATCCGAGCCGCTGCTGTTGCCGTCCGGGCGAACTGGAGGAGCCCGGACAGCAATAGCTGTGGCCCGAACAACAACCACAGTGGCCCGGAGTTTAAGGAAACATGAGCCGAACTGCTAGGTGGCTCGAGGCTCAGAATCGCCTGAGAAATAACAGAAGTTTTTCTTTAAAAAAGAACTCTGGGAAGAAGGAATTTTTGATTTATGTTTCTTGCAACGATTAGATGTATCCAAATATCTGTGCTAGCAATTCTGTCATCTCATGTCATGCTGTGGTATGTTATGTTATATTATATTATGTTATGTTACGTTATGTTATGTTATGTTATGTTATGTTATGTTATGTTATGTTATGTTATGTTATGTTATGTTATGTTATGTTATGTTATGTTATGTTATGTTATGTTATATTTATGTTATATTATGTTATGTTATGTTATGTTATATTTATGTTATGTTATGTTATGTTATGTTATGTTATGTTATGTTATGTTATGTTATGTTATGTTATGTTATGTTGTTATGTTATGCTATGTTATGTTATGTTATGTTATGTTATGTCGTGTTATGTTATGTAACGCGAGTTTCAAGAGAAAGCAGGGGCAATTTCTAGTTGGCAGTACTTAGCGTCTAGTCTGAGATCATAAATACTCTACACATAGAATTTCGGGGAAAATAGCCGTGGCCGGGGAGACGTTTATTACCATGGGAAAAAACTGAAACCTGCTATTTTCTGCTCATTGCTGTGAAACCTATAACTAGGTGTAATCCATTGTTCTGCTGAACTTCTATGACTTTAGGGAACTTCCCAATGCACCACGGATTGAGCCAGACTTTTTTCAAACCATCCTCAATTTCACGAAGAGTTCTGGAATACCTTCACTTATACGGATCAACGGTGATCGGTAGCCTAAGATTTCAAACAAAAAATATGAATTCCGAAATGAGCACGCATTCAGAGCCCGTGAAGTGGAATAGCGATTCGTTCTCAATCACAAGGAATGAATGGGTGTGTGTATCTGGTGGCAGCACAACAACACCGGAAATCGAGGGGTCCGAATCTGAATTGGAATCGACTCGCCTCGCTGCTTTAAGTTCGCCACTTACAGCGAGTTAGCCGTAGACAAGTACCAAAAAAGTTCGACGAAAGCTGAAAAATTGCCAACGTAAGAGAACTTTGGTTGCTATGCAATGCCGAAATTGAGATCGCCTGGAGGCTACATGGGACATAAACTGAACATGAATCAGCCACGAAACTACGCTCCCAGCCTGGAACCATTTTGTAAAGTCATTCGCAGGTGAGAGGGAAAGGTGCGATTTTCGCGTCAACATCTGGTCGTAGCCATGGCGAATGGTCGGAATAAGGGCTGTTTTTAGGGGTCATCACTTGGGCAAACACAGAGCTGTGAGATTCAAGGACACATGCATCCACACGAAATCAACAGTTCAGGAATTCCAGACTGCTACAGGGGCCACAAAACAAGTCCTTGTGTCATGCTCAAAAGTACTTCTTTTGAAGACATTCCCCCTTAAAGGCATCGTACGCGCAGAAAACCGTATATTATTTTTTCATGTTTTTGTGTAGCTTGGCCTATGTAGTGAACGAAAATCTCGAAGGGGCCCATAAAAAACCTTTATTTGTAAAGAAAAGTCAATCGGAACACATTGTAAATACGAATTTGAATTTCGCGCCAAAATCCTTTTTGAGGTTTTTCTGCTTTTGGAGGCCTCGTCACTGTCATTTTCGGAGTTTTCCTGCATGTGGAGTTCGTGCCGTAACTATTTTTCATTTTGTCTTACGGTCGCACCAACACTCTAGGAAAAAGTGCTAGATGACTGGTGAGAATTGGTGGCGGATCTTCATCTTTGACGCCTTCCAACCTCATTGCCCAACGTTTTTGACGCGCCAAAGTTTACCAGTGTGGTGTACCTTGCTCAATCATGAAATTGAGCCTGAAAAATGAAAATTGGCTTTCAGCGCGAACGAAGCCTTTAACTCACCTTATCTAAAACTGTTCTACCTCCGACTCGATTCGGCTCTTGACACAAAAATCAATAATATCGATTTTCTGGCTGAACAGTCAACGATTATTTCTTTGGCAGAATCCCCTGTATTACCCCAAGCGAAAAAGCACTCCACTCCAACTACTTTTTCTAAACATTTTAGTTATTAGGCGCAATAATCGATACTATCGTATCGATAATATATCTAGTACTGACTGACTCCGCAAAAAAAATCAGTAATAACAAATTTTCGGTAAAGTCCTATGTTTTGCCACCCTATCCAAAACCGTTTTACCTGCAATGCTATACAGCTGCACGGCATGAGATTGATACCATCGATAGGTATTGACTGGTTTGATTATGAGGTACAAAAATCGATAATGTCGACTGCTATTGATTAGTTCGGAAGACTGTCCATGACCGATTTCTTGGCAAGAACCCCTGTACCACCTTAAAGGCTCAGTCCAACCTCAGAGGTAAATTTTGATTTTATGGTCCGGTCGCCGTCTATAGCAACCCTGCCAAGGGCGAAATCTCAATTCGCTCAAATAAGCGAGAAAAAGCCAGGAGAAAGTCGGCCACGCCCCTTGAAAGAAAAATGGGTAACGCCCACTGCCAGGTTTCCGACTTCAATAGGGGAGAGACGCGCGAATGATTTTATTCAAAATCTATGTTCTTCTTCGATTTGTTTTCGGTCTGGGGCGGCATGCATGAACGCAGCGAACGGTGTCAGGGAGCCGCTCCGCGTGCCATACGCGCAGAGTCGAGCAACGGGGCGGCCCCGAATTTCGTGGCGTGTATTGGTGTGCCTGATTTTCGGGGCCGCCCCGTTGCTCGACGCTGCGCGCATGGCACGCGGAGCGGCTCCCTGACACCGTTCGCTGCGTTCATGCATGCCGCCCCTGGCTTTATATGGTGGACTGCTTCAGAACGATGGCTGCGAATAACGAGGAAACACAGGCGCGAGACAACTCGTCCGCGAACGTCTACCAGTTCAAATTCAAAATTTTTGAGGAGCCGTGACTCAGTTTGTAGTGAGTCCTGAGCAATTCTGGAGGCACTATTGCGATCAGCGTGAGATTTTCTCCAAGATAGGCAGAAAAACGAAAAATCGGTTTTGAGGTTGGACTGTGCCTTTGAAGGCATCGTTCGCGCCAAAAACCACTTCTCACTTTTTCAGACTCAATTCCATGAGTGTGCCCAGTAGACCACACTGGTATGCTTCGGCGCGTCAAAAACATAGGGATATGAGGTTGGAAGGGGTTGAAGATAAGGATCCGCCACCACTTCTCACCAGTCATCTACCACTTTTACCGAGAATGTTAGTGTGACCGTCAACTAACATGAAAAACAGTAACTACACAAACTCCATATGCAGAAAAACTTCGAAAAGAACACTGATGAGACCTCCGAAAGTAGAGAAACTTCAAAAGCAATTCTGGCACGAAATTTGAATTTAATTCTACAGTGTGCTCAGGCCGATTTTTGTTCACAAATGAAGGTTTGTCACGGATCCTTTTGGCATCTTAGTTCACTAGAGAGGTTAAGTTGCACAAAAAAACATGAAAACATTAAATATCTACGGTTTTCTGTGAGTACGATGCCTTTAAAGGCAGTGTCCACTATAAAATCAGTCTTCTAGTTTTCACCGGAAACCGAGAGGCCCGAGAACAATTTCACTATAAATGCTGAAAAACGGGTAAAAACGAGTACAAAAGAGCCCTATTAGACCCTAAAACTGAGTGCTCCGCTCACACAACGCCAACTCCTTTCAACCGCTACCGATCAGTAGAAAACTGAAAATTTAACTTTAGGATAACAATTTAAATTCAGAAGGTTATAATCTACTTAGCTCATCAAAACTCACCCCATTTGATAATCGCTTGCCTTCTTAAAGGCAGTGTTCACGATAATTTTCAAATTTGAAATTATTTGCTACATCGATTGAGTGGCCCCCGGGTAGAACTAAAATGACGTAGAAATTGAGAAAAATGCACCAGAAGTACACGAAATTCTTAAGTATCACACCACCACTCAAGTATCACAGGAACTGATTGTTGTGACAATGAAATCTTCTGTGGACCCGTTCCTTGTAATTCTCTGCTCTCTGTTGCTCCCTTCTTTCCTTAGGGCCGTAACCAATCCTGCTTCGCATGAAATATTCTTCTATTTTGAATTGATCCAATTTTCCACCGGTGACAACCACCATGATCATCATCCCACAGGACAACTAGTCCATGTTATAGAATAATGTCGCTGAAATACGACGTTTTAATGCGTTTGTCGCCGTTTCATCGTAATTTTGATTACACTTTGAGGCCAACGCATTGTTTTATGTGAAAAACTCGGAGACGCAAATCATCGTGAAAACACTGTTTTGAAACTAGGGTTTTCAGTTATACACCTTTATCTGTGGCCGTTGAGGGAGTGGGCGTGGCGTGAGCGGAACACGCAGGTTCACGCCCGTATAAGGCTCTTTCGTGCTGGTCCTTAACCGTTTTTTCAGCACTATTGATGCAGTGAGCTCCGCACCTCTCGATTTATGCTGGAAATCCGAAAACTGATTTGATCACGAACACTATCTTTGAAGGCATCGGGTGCGCTGGATATCACTTTTGATTTTTTGCGTACAGTGAAACAGTTCGGAATGCGGGGAAACTCCGTAAACACCTCTTCCGCGAGTTTCAAATCCATTTCTATAGCGTATTCGAACTGGTTTTCCTTTACAAATGAAAGTTTTTCGTTTGGTAATCGTAATGTGTTCCAACCGCAAGAGAGGCGGGGAAACCTGGGATGAGCGACGCGCGTGATTGGACAAAACACGGAGTTTCGCCCGCCTCTCTTACGGTTGGGAAACATTACAACCAATACCTAGGTTTTTTTTTTCAGGGACTCCTCTGACATTTTTGCTCAGACGCAAAAATCGATAATATATGGTTTGTATCTTATCTCCAGGAAGCCGCGTTGTAGTTATTATATCGCTAACATGGGAGCGGAGCGGTTGTTTCTTTAATTCTACCGTTGTGTTTTCTTAGAAACAACCGCTCTATTTCCATGATAAAGCAATCATAGCAGCGTCGTAGCTTCCCCCCCCCCTCCAGTGATCGAAGATAGTTTGGAATTGATTGATTCCGTGAACCTTCAATAACAGACTGTTTGCGGGCATATATGTAGTATCCACTCTTTCGGAGTGCATATTTTCCGTCAATCGCATGCGCGCGTATGCTGCGTGAACTTCACTCCACACTTTTTCGCTCTCTCTCCCTCGCTACGCACAAGCACGCGAGGGAACGGAATAAATTCGGCTTCGAATTAGAGCGTAAACGTGGAAAAATTATGTCCGTATTCAAGACCAGCCTCAATGGCCCAAACAATACTCTATTGGATTACACGCCTTATATATCGTTCGCGTCATTCTATGGACTATTAAGTCCAAAATGATTCCACTGATAGTCACCGTTTCTTCGTTTTCCTGTCCGCCACTTTTCCATCGCCCAAGCGTCGCGGATTGCCAATCGAATGACACGGACTGTACAGGTTGAGCGCATGACTAACACGATACTACGTGCACATACTAGGTCTGTGTTCTTTGGCCTCTATTAACATGAGCAGCCATCTCGGACCTCTTCACATCTCTTCTCCACTCGCTGCAAATTCACCCCTTACGCTTATTGAAAGATATCGGTGACGCGAATTCACCCTTTTAGCGACCAAACTTCGACGACAGCGTCTAGGATGATTTTTTATCGAGGTAGAAGAGAGCATAACATGCTCCTCCTAATGGGGCATGCTCGATAGACGGGTTTTTGAGGCTGTCCTTCTGTCATCATTCACGAGGTATCTGGAAATGTGCGAACATACATTTTAGTAGGAAGCCATTGACGAACCATGAAGTTTGTACTGGAGTCTGGAGCAGGTACGGAGATTGATCGTGACCGTTACCAAAGAATTTCATTTACCCTCATCACTGTTGAAGAGAGAAAAATTATTTGTCCATTCCAAATGAGTGTACGAAGCCAAACATAATGTTGGTCCCATCTGTTTTCTGGTAGAATATTTGCGCTTTGTATGAACTTAGTCGGATGCCCGTGTGGATCTAGTGGCTAATCTACTCATTAGGTCTACGGCTCAACGACGGATGAACAATGGAAACATCAATTAGTTGAGAAGCAGCAGGTCTCAAATTGCAAGAAGCAGTCACCGCATCACGTCTGAGGGATGACCACCTAATAAGAATACCAGAAATCCACTGAGGGTTCTGTTTTCTCTATAGACAGTTTCCTGAACGAAAATATATAACTTTTTTGTATTCTTCTGAATTGTTCAAGAATATGCATCAAAAGATTCTATTGTACAAATAAAATCGACAACAAGGTTGCAGAGATTCGCCTTAATCGACGGCAAAGTTATAATTTCTTCTTAATTTTGAAGAAAAAACACTGGAAAGTTGAAAAACAGTCAGTTTTTCCCGAACACACAAGTACTATACATATGTCTGAAGCCTGCACCTGCGCGCGAAGGAACTCAGTAAAATAGGCCTCAAAATAGAGGTCAATGTAAAAGATGAGCGCTTTCGTTCGTAAAGACTATTCAAGAAAAAAAATGGCGAAGAGCCGTGCGAAACCTGAGTTCGAACTTGAAGGCTGGCAACAAACCAGAATACATAAGGCCAGGATTATAGTTCCCGCGACGACCGACGGCGACAGTGCACATCAGACACATTTAGCATAAATAAATAAGCATTCCGTAGGTTGAGCTATAATTGGCGGCAAGGTTTTGATTTTTTTTTCTGGGTTCTGAAGAAAAAGCACCGGTGACGTTGAGAAACGTTAAAGGCAGTGTTCACGATGATTTTTAATTCCGAGTTTTTCACATAAAACGAAGCGTTAGCCTCCAAGTGTTGCTAAAATTACGAAGAAACGGCGAAAAATGATTATTTAAAATTAACACGTCGTATTTTAGCGACACCATTTTCTGGCCTGGACTAGTTGTCCGATAGGATGAACATGTTACCGGTGAATGTGACCGGTGAAAAATAGGGTCAGTCGAAAATGGTAAAGTATTTGATGCAAAACAGTATTAGTTAGGGTCCGAAGGAAGAGGCGGAGTAACAGAAATCAGAAAATGGCAATGGACGGGTCCATAAAATATTCCATCGTCACAGCGAACAGTTCCTGTGAGAGTAAAGTGGCGGGGTGAGAGTAAAGGATTTGGTGCCCTTCTGGTCCGTTTTTCTCAGTTTCTCCGTCATTTTAGTTTTACACGGGGGTTAAATAATCGATTTTGCGATTAATCTCGGAATTGAAGATTATCGTAAACACTGTCTTTAGGTTTCCCCCACCACACATTGTCAATGCACCTAAAGTCTTCGTAGTCCTAAAAAATACAATTTTCTCTGTTTTTTCCAGTTTAATTTTTCACTTTTTCCTCGTTATTCCTGCATGTGTCTATGATGAATACTTTAGGCGCATTGACAATGTGCGTTGGGGTAAACTTAACGTTTCTCAACATTTCCGGTGATTTTTCTAGAAAATCCAGTAAAAATCAAAAACTTGCCGTCAATTATAGCGCAACCCACGGTATGCTTAGCGGAAATACGCAACCGCACAACAGCCTTTTTCTGCTCTGTGCACTGCCCTTCCAGCAAAGAGCGCCGCTATGCAGTCTTTACACTCCATATCGGTTTAGGCTCAATGTGTCTGATGTGCACTGTCGCTGTCGTTGGTTGCGGGATGTATAATCCCGGCCTTATGTATTTTCTGTTGCCAGCCTTCAAGTTCGAACTCAAGGCTCTTCGCCACTTTTTTCTTGAATAGTCTTTACTAACGAAGACGCTCGTTCATTACATTGATCTCTATTTGGAGGCCTAATTTACTGAGTTCTTTCGCGCGCGTGTGCAGAGCGAGGGGAGAGAAAGCGGGAAAGTGTGTTGAAGAAGGATACACAACATAGGCGCGCTAACGCACGCGATCGACGGAAAGAAAGTTCACTCACTTACAAGCAGAGGATACCGCACACTAAACACATTTTCTCTCTAGGCACATAGAATTAATTATTCGTAAATCTTTGAAGAACGTTTGGTAGCCTATAAGCAAGTGACTATTATATATATTATTGCGGACAACCGCTGTTGCAACACGCGATGCCATCAAAATTGTGTTGGATCCACGAGTGATCGTGGTGGGTTCATGGAGTTCCGGCATGACTACAGACTGTAAAAAACGGAAAATGCTCTACTTCCTTCGTCTGCGGGTGCGGAGCAAAGTCAGAAAGAGCAAGAAAGCGTATGGCAGATAGAGAGAGCAGCCAGCATCGCGCGTACACGCAGCGCGAGAAGAATTTCGATTTTCCTGAAGGAGACCTTCAGGGCGTATCTTACAACTACGGTTTTCCGCCATGGCAGACTAAAATGTTGTTTGAATAAGGTCCAGTATCTGTAGTCTTTTTACAAAGAAGTGTTGGTCCGCCTGTAGCCCCAGTATAACGGCGGCGCGTGCTTTGACGGTACCCTGTCACCGACCCCTCCTCCTCGATTCAGAGTTCGACTTCACCAGGTGATTGATAACGGCCGGGACGGGTTGAGCACTGGAGTTGCGTGGAAAGGTAGGTAGTGAGCAGCTCACCTTCGCCCACACCGCCGTTTGGCCAAGTGCATACTTCCCGCGACGAGCGGCGCGACATACATCTGTATCGACCGGAAATCGATATTGCTGATATGCGCTGACGCGGTCGTGCGTCGCGGGAAGTATGCACTAGGCCTTAGGGCTCGTTCATTCTTCTGTCGCGGAGCAGCGCGGCGCAGTCCTGTAATATTGATCATGCGGCGCCAAGCAATCGATATAATAGAATCGCACTCGACTGTGTCGCCCCGCAGCGCAAGCATAAACGACATCCTATGCTATACCGTTGATGGAGGCGGCGGGCCTACCAGCACTTCGTCCACGCATTTCGCTCCGCAACTGCAGACTGGAATTTGCTCTGATACGGTCAGTGACGTAGTTCTTATGCATTTCTATCACAGCATGATCCGTCGGGATCTTTCTCACAAATGTCAACAAGAACCAACGAAACGGATGAATTCTGGTCTCGCAGACGGTGATTTTTTCAGAATCGCTGTAATCACAGCGAATGGGACACGAAGATTCAAGAGTCTTGCAGAAAGCACAAAGACTACTTCCGGATGATGGGGTGCTCTGAAAGGACAATATGAGAAGTTGAATCGAATACGACATCGCATCCAGTTAATAGGCTGTTTAGATGGAATTGCGCGCGGTGTGCGGTCGAGCGAACTCGATTAGCTCTCACGTTGTCCCGCCCCCTCGTAGTCAACATCTTCGAGCACCATGAATGGAGAAATTCACTCGACCGCAAGGAACGACAGCAACCATATCTCGGGCTAATGGAGTTTGTGTAAAAACAGCCATCAAAACTACGACTCTACCCTTTTGGCTTCCGGGGTAACCAGTGACGCTTGGGGTTTTCTAAGGTAGAACTTGTGGTCTATAGGTAGGAAAACTGTTTCACATACTGGGGGGAACGTATCCGGTCACAATACGCCTTCAACTCTCGTACATTGTCGAGTTGGCATCCTGCCTGCGGACGCCCCACCCACGCCATTCTCGTAGTAGCACTGGCGTGGACAAGTGGCACCTACTGACAATTTGCGAAATTTCTGTCCCTTTCGCACTGTCATCGTAACAGCGTGTGGTCTTACGATAGAAACGCGTGCTACTAGTTGTCTTTCTTTCCTCTCGACAAGTGTAGAGTTCTCAAGAAGGACTTCTTGCTTGTAACGCTTCTCAACAAGGAGGACTTCCTCGCTGTGAGCCATTTAGGACACTTCTATAGTCGTCCAGTGAAAGACCTCAAGTTGTAATCTTACAGGTCCTGAACCGAAAGGTCAGCTACGTCGGAGTACAATAGAATGATATGTGGTAGCACGTGCGCTCTACTGACATCCTAACCTCTTCGTGGTCGAGCTAAAAGCGTATCGCTACCGATCCGAACATTTAGAGTGTTGTAGCCAATGCTTTCATCTGACGTTGGACAATGAGACTTATTGCTGTGATAGCACTCAAATGGGCCGTTGAAACCGCTCTGCAGTCGAGTTGAAAGCGCATTTTGGCAAAACTGACTTTCCTGCTTCGCTCCCCTTCCAACCAAGACGGTAGTATCTTGAAGGCATCGTACGCACAGAAAAAGGTGCATTATTTCTTCGTGTTTTTTTGTGTAGCTTGGCCTCTCTAGTGAACGAAAATGTCGAAAGGGTCTATGAAAAACCTTCATTTGCAAAGGAAAGTTGATCTCAACACACTGTGAAATTGAACCTGAATTGCGGGCCTCAATCATTTTCGTAGGTTTTCTGCTTTTGGAGACCTCTTCACAGCCATTTTCGGCGTTTTCCTGCATGTGGAGCTTGTGCCGCTGCTGTTTTTCATGTTGTTCGACGGGCCATTTAAAGGCAGTGTTCACGATAAAAACTGTGTTTCAGTTTCCACTAGGAATGGGTAGTGGAGGGGCACACTGTAACGTTGACGTCGAAAGAACGCATGAAAACGAGCCAGGAAAAGCTTCAAAAGAGCCCGAAGTTGCCATTTCGAGCGCAAGGCAAATCCCAAAAGCTCAGCACACGCCCACCGGAGTGAACAGATGAATGCTTAAGATCGTGAGATGAGCGATAATTTCCAATCATTAGCCCCGTTCTTCCCTTCATTCTCAACTTCTCTCTTAACTCGGGTCAGCTCGCATACATCGGCTGCGAAAGACGGAAGTTACAAGCCTCGGACAACTCGTCCACCATATTTCCTTAGCTCAATTTTTGAGGGACCATAACTCCGTTCTCAGAAGGTCTTGTTGGATTTCAGAGACATCATTGCAATCAGCATGGGGCCGTCTTCAAGATAGGCTGTAGAACAGAGAAACGATTTTTACTGTGAACACTGCCTTTAATATTTTACGAAAAAGTGGTAGATTACTGGTGAGAACATGTGGCGGATTCTCATCTTCAACCCCTTCTAACCTCACAACCCTACTTTTTTGAAGCGCCGAAGCTAACCTGTGGGGTCTACCTGCTCAGGCATTGGGGAGCTCCTAGCCCACGACTATGGAGATTGGGGCGAGAATACCGCGAAGTGGCGCAAGCGACTTCGTCGCGGTATTCTTTGGCAAAGCTCGTGGGCCACTAGCGAAATGCTTTTTTCCAACTTTATAGTAGCCCACGAGTATACGGCTGTTCTTTATCGACGATTTGCTGTCGCTACTAGCCCACGGCAAAGCTGTTTTCGAAATTTGCACGTACGCCCGACCCTGATCGTGTCAAGGCAGATCGAAACGTGTACAAACAATTCGTCACGTCATGGTTGGGCGTCATTCTTGATTTTTTTCTTCCTGGGGTCGTATTCGCCAATAACCCGCCGGGTAGTCGAAGGGTAAATGAGGTGAAATTTCAGTACGAAACGCGCGCTCCACGGCCACCTCTCGCCTCCCTTGGCTTCCCTCGCGACCGCCGGTAGTTTTTGCATCGCTTCTCGGGAAAATTGGCCGCATCGCGGCTAAAATTTTGGTAATTCTCAGCCTGAACGATGGAATTTCCTCATTCATGAACTTCTCCGTTGCTATTTCCTTAGTTGCGATAATTCCTTGAGTTTTTCCTCGATTGCACAGGTACTGTTGATCTTTTTCTTGCTTAAATGTTCTTTTTAATATATATTGCAACCGGTTTCTGGTAGTGTGATCCTGCTTTCTTTACAGAAAGTATTCTTGTAATTCTGAATCCTTTTTCACATCCGATAAACTATTGAAAACGTCCATTTTATAATTTCCCATTATACTCGTCTTAAATCGCGGCTCCTAGAGAAGGGCAGTAATATTTCTGAGCTTCATGTTCTGCTTTTTAGATGACATGTAACTATATTCGTCAAATGTTTCGTGATTCAAGATGAACCCTTTTTTGTGATGGTTCGCATTTACCTTCCGTGATGATTGTCTAAGAATGAGGGGTTAAATTTCAAAGGTTTGCTTAAAAAATCACTCTGTTTTTCAGGGTTCACATCGAAGTTATGCTCAAGATCGTACATGCGAATTCATAGAACCGTTGGTGCAGGGATTATTGGAGAGGAAGTTAAGAAGGTTGAGAAAACATCGACGATGTTCCTGCAAGCAATGCTTCTACCTACAGGAACTTGTTTTTGTAAGTTTCAAATACGTGATGTGTAAAGATAGAGTATGCGTTCTTTTTCTGTTTTTTCTTTTCGATGCGAAAATCAAGTTCGGAGCAAGCCATGTGGGTGTTCACATCTGGTCTCCTTCTAGGAACATCGCATCGGTTCCATGCTTTTGAAGAGGGCGATTTCTTTTCATGCTACATTTACTGTAGTTATTGGATTGAAATTCTGATCTGCATATGCGGACCACCGTTGTTGCATCACGCAACACGATGATAATCGTTCTGGGACCACTTGTTCCTGGCACGATCATCTCTGTGTTGAGTGCTGCAACAGCGGTTGCCTACCAGTGAGAACTGGAATTTCGCTCCGATATTGAAAGTAATAGCGAAATTCTGATGTCCTACAGCGGACGATGCTGCCTTTTCATCCCAGGTTACTGCACGGTGCGGCCGCATCTTAAATGCACATTTCTCACTAAGGCGCGGTTCATGCCGTTTAAACAGGTGGAACAAAATGTATGGTTTCCGTTTTCATTTTAGTCTGACGCATGGACCAGGCGGCTGGCCGTGCGGGGTTGGCGGCCTCATTGAAGAATGGGACTTCGATTTGCACGGGGTGATCTACCGTCGCAGCCCCGTCCATGCATCAGACTAAAATGATTGCGCGAACTCTACAGCCGTTAAATATTTTTCGTCGTGTGCAACTGCACACCATACTCACACCTTACGCGCAATTATCCAAAAATCGCTTCATACGTTGAAACGATAGATTTGAACGAAGATTTGAGTAAACCTGTGGAGTTTGGAGTTAAAATATTACAGGCCGGTTCGGGGATATTTACGAACGTTTAGGTTGATTCGGAGCTGAAGACTCCCAGTGGAAGGCGGGATAGTCGATCCTAATTCCGAACTCAGCCGTTGATGATGTTCATATTCCCGGCTTGGAGTCAATTCTGTTATTGGGTAACGTTTTAATGTACGTGTAAGAAAGTTATGAAGGTTATAAGTATTGTCGCAAAATTTCGGCGTCTATCTCGGCGCCAAACTTCTTAAGACGTTTTTTTACGTTTTTGTACATAGAAGTAACACCGGCATGGATCCTGAAGAGACTGCATTCCCCACTGGAGGTTGACGTAAACTCGGTGCACCCATGTTACAGCATATGGCACCGAATTTGCGCCAACCTCCAACAGTGAACGCAAAGTCTCTTCCGGATCCATGCCGACGTTAGTCACTTTTACCACAATCACAAATCAAAGAATCTTAACAAATTAGATGCATACACTGGATCAATTTTATTAGTTTGTTGTCCTAATCCGACCAAAACAACACTTTCGATAATTACAACGTGAATGCCGAATGCGAAATAATTATAACGAATAATTCGCGAATAATGCCGTTAATAATTAAATAATTATAACGAATAATTCGCGAATAGTGCCGAATGCGAAATAATTATAACGAATAATTATAACAAATTCTAACGTGAATGCGCGCCTTGAAGTGTGAGGTCAGGTGTAAATGTTTGATGAATAGCGTTGATGCGCGTGCTCATTTACTGAAAGGAGTACGACTCGGCCACGATACGCTTTCAACTCGAGTGCAGAGTAAGGCATATCGTTGTCATCGATATGTGAGAAACGCGGCCCCTTACCTCGAGTTTGGAAATTCGTGGGCCCACTGTTTCCGGCTGGTTGATTTTGCGGTCCCCAGGTAGGCCGTTTGTGTGGTCACCAGATTGACAAAACCTTCAGCGAAATTCGATCATTATGTGAATAAAAATTATTGTTTCTATAGTTCAAATCAATTTTGAACGTTTTATAGGTTGATAATTCTTGTTCCACTGAATACCAACTATATTTTTGCACAGTGGCCGGCGGTAGCTGCACCCCTCCCCCCTCTCCCTTCCCCTCGCTCAAGGCGGCGACCCCTCTGTGATATTATCACAGCTTGGGCCTACCTTGCTCAAGTATCTTGTCGAGTTGAAGAGGTTCCTTCACACCAGCGCGTACTTCTGTTGCAGGACGTGCTGCTGTAGAGCCTTTCAACTTGACGAGGTACCCGAGAGTAACGCGTATCGTGGTCAAATCGTCGTCGCGGCGATCTCTCGACCAGTGATCGATCATACTTTTTTTCAGCTTTGGTTGAAAAGGGGAGGCCAATCAGACATGTGCGGTTCCAAGTTTAAATTTTGGGATTACAGACGGTAGTTACTATACATCTCTGGGCTACATTCTGGTCCGCAGTTGCGTATCGATTTTCGGCCGCACGCGCTCAAGTCAATCGAGTTTCCAGCGCCTAAGCCGAGCCGATATGGCTTTTTTGTACAGTTTTCTCCAATTTTTCTTAGTTTCCAGTTTCCAAAGCCCACCTAGAGTCAAAACATCGGCGGCTGCTGCGCTGGAAACTTTCACTCGAAGGCGCGCGGCCGCTGAGCGTGTCGAGACGCAATTGCGGACCGGAATTTGACCCAGAGAAGCGCAGTACACGTCGGGATCAGCCACCGATTCTTGGCACTCCTACCGAATCGGTAGGCTCGACGTATTGAATGTAGGTATGGAGCTTTGGGAAGGATGGCTCATCTTCGTTGGTAGCGCGCGGTCGCGACGCGGCGTTAGCATCATAGCGCGCCTGCGGGCCTCGCGCTACCACCCTTCAGCGGGGTTGTTGAAGCACCACACAAACACAATTATTCACTACTAAAAACACATTATCCACTAATTTTATCCCAGGAGAAGTGTAAGTGCAAGGAGCAGGCCCATTATGCAGATTCTTCGGGTGCTTTTGTACTCCAGTTTCGATATTGCTACTTCCTCACATAAACAGACTTCAGCTTAAAGTGCTTTTTTTGCTTTTTGTAGTGTTTTGGTTGTTGTTTGCTTTTTCAATTGCGTGAATCAACACGAGTTTGCCCGCGTAATGAATTGAATTTATTTGAATTTTCTGTTTGTCTGGAGCTTCAGCAACCTCGAAGAAGGGTGGTGGAGCCAGAGAGGACATCCAACCATATCAGTAT
This sequence comes from Aplectana chamaeleonis, assembly GCA_029168955.1. NCBI lineage: Eukaryota > Metazoa > Nematoda > Chromadorea > Rhabditida > Cosmocercidae > Aplectana > Aplectana chamaeleonis. Next base: position 257,063 of record JAPDOI010000533.1, on the reverse strand, counting down.
TGAGCTTCAGCAGTCAGAGGTTTTGCTGGCCAATGGAATGTTTAGTAGGCCGTCGGCCCCTGTTTGACAGCATCCCGGCACTCGCCCGCGTAGCACTGCTTGTTCGCCAGCGATGACTCATTTTGGGCGGAACGACGGCCTGTAGACAACGGCGAATATCTGAGAATAGGAGTAGCATGGATAGAGGCAGAACGGGAAACTTGTAGTAATTTGGGTTTTTTTTTCTTAGTGATTTGAGAAATAAGGTTTTTTTGACATTATTCGAAAAAATCCGGTTACCTGTGCCAGGATTCGTAGCCCCGCCGAGATTGTTCATAATGCCCCACCAGAACCCTGGTTGTGCCTATGCACAACAGGGGAGAGAGAGGAGTTATGTATCTTCAATTTAACAAATTGGAGGTCTTTAATTTTTCTGATCAAGATTAACAAAATCAAGTAGGTATTAGGTAGCCAAGATGACTTTAGTCTACAGTGCTTTACACACTGTGATGATGATTAATTATTAGATGATGATGATGACACACTGTGATGATGATTAATTATTAGATGATTACCTTCAACGTTTCCGCTCTCAGAATTCTCGAAAAAGTCGTCTTAAGAGTACCGTAGAAAGTTTAGAAGTTTTTGCTCCCCGGGTGGGGTGGGGGCTCTGTTTGAATTCGGCGCAACAATCCACTGGACCCTTCCATCGATTAGGATAGCCAAGATTGGGAAGTTTTTGCGTCTAGAATCCGGTAATTTAGAGAATTCGGGAGAAGGTACACCTGACAGGTGACTTTATCGTTGAAAAATCTGCCATTGAGGCAGGAGTGAAGCGACTACTATCCCGTCGGACAAGGGCGACACGTAAAAACGAAATTGGGAAGTGTTTCTTTCTGAAGTTCAGCAGACTCGTCAGTGAGGTACAGTCGTCACGGTTTGCATTCATACACTACTTTCCTATCTGCGCGTTGGCGTAAACTCGGCGCCCGTATTTTATAATATAAGCCCACCGACTTTGCGCCAACGTGAAACAAAGAGCGTAAAGTTTGAGTGTCACCCTTGCCGACCAGGGATAAACTCCTATGCGATGAAAAAAACTCTTGATACTCTTGAAAGTTCTGTATCAGGGTCCAGCGGGCGTTGTTCTCAACGTTTGTCGAGCTACGGCACTCCTCGTATGCGGAGACCTTCGCCCGGATTTTCGCCCCCACACACTTTCCAAAAGTTGCAAAATATTGTGGGGGCAGTTACACTAACTTCGTGGATGATAATTATTCCCTATCGTTTGGCGCGACTACTCGCACACAACCATGTGTGACATACAAAAACCTTCATTTTTCATGTTTACAATACATGGATGTAATATATACGTATAGATGTGGGCAATGGAGATCTCGGTGTGCTACGTAGTGTACAAAAAAGCAGGTACAGTTGGGAGAGCGTGTGAGAAAATCGCCGAAAATTTGTGCAAATCACGTGCCTTGAGGAGGGTTCTGAGTAAATTGGCCTCCTCCACATCCCGTGCCGAACTCTGTTGGCGATGATCCATCCACACATTCCGAATTCCATCAAGAATTCCATCGACCAGCGTAAATTCAAAAAAATTGTTTCACCTTGGGAGTCTTAGTTTCGCCAACCTGCCCGCTAGGCCCTGACCTGTTTTATCTTGCAGAGGACAAGCTTTCGTATTTTTGCAGGTACCGTGAACTTTGCGATGACTACGCCGGCGGCGCTGAGTTGAAGCGAGCGCGGCGTGTACGCACAGCGTGTATCAGGTTGTCCTAGCCACTGTTATTGCAGTGACTTCGCCAGCAAACTGCCCAAATTCCTGTGAATTTGTGGATGAAGAAGTCGAAAAATGTTAGCAACTATGGGCAGCGGTCTGGCAGAATCACCTGAGTGTCAGTGGCGGAAAGATACAAGTCGCGCCGCACCCGCCTCCAACTCAGCGCTGCCCGGCTCAGTCATCGCAGGCTAAAAGGCCCAGCCCAACCTCAGAATATTTCTTTTGTTCTTTAGCCTATCTTAAAAATGGCCTCTCACTGATTCCAATGATGTCCCTGGAATCGTACAAGACCCTCTGTGAACAAAGTTATGTCCCCTCAGAAAATTAGCGCATGGCGGACAGGTTGTCGAGGCTTGTAACTTCCGTCATTTGCGACCAATATATGCCAGCCGGTCTGAATAAAGAAAGAGGCCGCGCCTGAGGGAAAGACCAGGGCTATTGATCGGAAACCATAGCTCATCTCGTCACTGTTGAGCTCGACACATCGTAAAAGGGGCGAGTCAAAGTGGCTTCCCGATGTGGGCGCCCCAGGGAGGCTTCCTCCTATATCTCGCTTATTCGAAGGAATTGAGAGCTCGCACTTGGCAGGTGTTATATAGGGTGGGTGGGCACCCAGACAATAATTTTTTTAGGTTTTATTCTTATCTTGGAGCTGGTCACATTCTGATTACAACGGTATCTCTGAAAGTGTCTAAGACCCCCTACGAACGGAGATGTGGCTCCTCGAAATGCCTGTATTCTGAGGGCGAAAATTCGATGGACGAGTTGTCTCAGGCCTGCATTTGTCTTCATTCGCAGTCCCTGCACGAGAGCGAGGCAGGAAAAGGAGGCGGTTCGGCAATGGACTGAAAAACGTCGGCTCGGTTGAAATTCATCAATCCATCCCGCCGATATCGAGGTCGAAAATCAGGAAGCGGGTGGCCCGGGGTGGTGAGCGAAGGGGGTCGGGCCCGTGGTGCTCGCTTATATCTCGCGTATAATTGGAATTGAGATCTCGCATCTGGCACGCGTTATTCAGAAGGGGTCTTCTACACAATCGCACGAAAATCTCAAATTCATCTCTGAGGATGTACTGTGTCTTCAAACGGTATACAATAGGTCACCGTACAAGTTTAAAGGCAGTGTTCACGACAATCTTCAATTTTGAAATTATGCGCTATATTGATTTAGGGGCCCCCGGGTAGAACTAAAATGACGTAGAAATTGAGAAAAACGCACCAGAAGTACATGAAATCCTCAAGTATCACCCCGCCTCTTAAAGGCAGTGTCCACGATAAAAACCATGTCTGTTTTTTTGGTGGAGATCGGCAGATGCAGGGCCTAGTGCAACCCTAACGTTGAAAAAACAAAGAAAAATGAGCTTGGAACGGTCCCCTACGGGCCCAAAGTTGGACACCCGTCAGCTCGTCACCCCCAGATGCACTTTCCACGCCCACCGACGTGAACAAATGAAAGCTCGAGATCGTGAGATGAGCGATGATTCCCAGTCATTAGCCCCGTTCTTCCCTTCATTCTCAAGTTCTCTCCTTACTCAGGTCAGCTCGCATACATCGGCTGCAAAAGACGGAAGTTACAAGCCTTGGACAACTCGTCCACCATGTTTCCTTAGCTCAATCTTTGAGGGACCATAACTCCATTCCCAGAAATTCTTGTACGATTCCAAAAACATCATTGGAATCAGCATGAAACAAATCTTCAAGATAGGCGGAAAAAGCAGACAAACGATTCTTATCGTGAACACTGCCTTTAAGTATCACAGGAAGTGTTGGTTATGACAATTAAACCCTTTGTAGACCCGTCCTTTGCAATTGTCTACTCTCTATTGCTCCGTTCTTTCCTTAGAGCCCTACCTAATCCCTCTTTGCATAAAATATTCTCCTATTTTAGATTGACCCAATTTTCCACCGGTGACAACCACCATGAACATGTCCATCCAACCGGACAACTAGTCCGTGTGATAGAATAATGTGACTGAAACAGGACGTTTTGATGTGTTTCTTGCCGCTTCTTCGGAATTTGCGTAACACTTGGACGTCAACAGATTGTTTCGTGTGAAAAACTCGGACGCGATAATCATCGTGAACACTGCTTTTAAGTGGTCACTGTCCCGTGAGACCACGGTCGGGGACGTTGAAATTTGACAAAAAACCGCATTTTGTGGAATGAATTTGATTTGTTTTATAGATATTTCTCTGATTTTCTCGAAGTTGTCATTAGGGTAGGAAATGTTTAGTCACTCATAAAAATAGAAAAAGCGGAAATAAATTTACAATAATAGTTCTTAAGAATTTTCATTTGTAAGATTGTCGTTAGGTAAGATCGGTAGGTTTTAACGAATATGCGTCTGAGCCGGCCCAGTTTACTCCGAAGATGGTATTTCAGAAGAAAGGAAGTAGAGACAGCCGCAATCCTGACGAGAATCTGGATGATGGAGAGGAAGAATGAATTTACTGGAGGAGCGTAACCCTGTCATGTTGATCAGCTGCCCGGGCTGAAGCGTTTAACTTCTGCCAGGTCATGATTTCGTGAATTTGTTGGGTCTTTATTATAGCTCGTGATAACCGGTGTTCAAACTTGTCTTGTTGTCTTGTTGTTTATTTGACCTTGTTGAAGTATGCTTTTATTGTTACTTTGAAGATCTTGTGAATCAGGGTCCCTAGGCCTTTGCTGCATCTCATGATCTTGTGTTTATGGAGCCTTTGTTTTGGAAACATTATCTGGTGAATTTCGGGTCCCCAGGCCTTTGTTAAGAGAAATAATTGTGTGAATTATGGTGCCTATGCGAGAATTAGGGTGCTAGGCGAGAAGAATTCTCATGTCTTTCTGTAAAGTCTGAAATATTTTTGCGTTTACGTGTCATACTGCTTGAATTCCATTATGAATCTGTATTGCTGGTGTTCACGGAACAACTTTAAAGAAAGCGGTACAAGTCTAGTTAAAAGCTGTGTGATGGCGCATGAGCAGCACTCCAATCAGTGGCTTAGCTGAAGAGCGATTCAATACTTTTCGAGCGACAGTCAAAATCTGGGTTAGCAGCAGTAGAAGCGTGGTTGAACAGCTGTGCGATACGAGGTCAATAGCTGGTCAACACCACGAGGGCAGCACGTCAATTGCGCGACAATAGTCCGTCAATAGCTCGCAAATAGTGCGGCAGTAACGCGAGTATAGCATTTCAATACCGCAGCAGTAGCGCGATAATAGTACGTCAATAGTGCGGTGTGAACACGACAGAAGTGCGGCAATAGGAGTATTATAACGCATCTAGACCGCCACAACAACGTGAAAAAAAACCGAAAATAACGCGTCTAAACCGCGCCAGTAGCATAACAAGACCGCCACAATCGCGTGACAAAACCGCAACAATAGCATGACGAAACCGCGATAATCGCATGACGAAACCACGGCATAGCATGGCAAAAACGCGACAAAACCGCGTCTATGCCGCAGGAGTGGCGCTGCTTTTCCACGACAGTGGCACATCAACACCGCGACTATCACGATTTGGGGCTCCTAGCCCAGTTGTCCGAGCGCTCGGAGCGGCTTTCTTGTGGGCTAGGAGCGTCCCAGTGCCAGAGTGACTCATTCATAAAATTTGGCCTGAAAAATAGAGAGCGGCCTTCAGCGCGAACGGTGTCCTCAATGTTGAAATTCCCTGTCATAGCGAGCCAGCTGGAGTGGAAGACAATACATGGAGGTTTGGTCATGATCACGCTCACGCAGTTTTCTTCAGCACAATGTTGTCGATCTCTACTCTCCTTCTCTCCTGGAACTTTTTCGATCGATTTCTCCCATATTATTCGGGGTCGAACTTCAAAAAGATCAAAGGCAGCATACACGCTCGTAATCGTGATTGAGATAACTACGGAAATAGAATGGTATGGCCCAGATCACAACGCCTACGCATTTTGAAGTGTCAAAAACGACCCACTATGCCGCTACATGAGTTAGAAGTTGGCCCGCCCTGTATTTTCAGACCCACTGTATTTGACCTTTTCCTGCAACGCAAGGTTTCTGGGTCATATTCACCGTAGGTACTGTTGGTAGATTGCCTAACAAGTGAACCACACACGTCACTGACGGCGAAGATGGCCCAGCAACCCTGCGTTAGAGGAAAAGGGCAAATACAGGGGGCGTGAAACTAACTCATGTAGCGGCATTGTGGGTCGTTTTTGTCACTTCAAAATGCCTAGGCATTATGTTGTAAGCCATTCGGTTCGACTCACGTAGTTATCTCAACCACGTTTACGAGCGTGTATGCTGCCTTTAAAGGCAGCATACACGCTCGCAAAAGTTGTTGAGATAACTACATTAGTAGGGTCTAACGGGCCCTAGTAGAGCCCTCACGAAATCGGAAGAGTAGAAAACGAGTTAAAATGACCGTATTTGAGCCGTATTGAGTCACAAAATCATCCTTTCTCCGCCCATCGATACCGGCTCCGCCCCTCAATACAAATGTTGAAGGCTCGATTACGGTCATTTTGGCTCATTTTTTACGCTTCTAAGGTCCTAAGCGTTCCAGAAAGGGCCGTACGAGTACACTAGCGTCATTATCCCAACAAATTTATCGCTAGCTCCGCTATTTCAGCCAATGCGGTAAAACTCGTCCACTTCTGGGTCAATATAGAACGAACCGTTATATCTTCATTTCAGTCGATTTTTTTCCGGTTTTTTTGTTATCTCTGAATATTAACAGCTTCAGACCTTCGATTCATTCCATAAAATTGATATCATTTTTGAGCGTGTATGCTGCCTTTAAAGGCAGTTCCCACGATAAAACCGTCTTCGGGTTTTAAACATTATTCGAAAGATGTAGGGCTCACTGCATCAATAGCGCTGGAAAAACGGCTAGGAATGACCACGAAGGAGCTCTATACGACTAAACTTGAGTGTTGCGCTCACCCCATACCCGGCCTCACAACTGCTACCGATAAAGATGTGTAACCAAAAACCCGACATTGAGAAATCAAGCGATTATCAGAAAGGGGTAAGTTTTGTTGAGATGAATGGGTTACGGCCTCCTGAATGTATGTTGTTTCCCTAATGCAAGTTTTCCCATTCTCTACGGATCGGAAGCGGTTAAAAGAAGTGGGCGTTGCGTGAGCGGAGTACTCAGATTTAGGGTCTTTCGTGCTCGTTTTCTCCCGTTTTTTTTTTGCTGGCGAAATTGCTCTCGGACCTCTTGATTTCGAACTAAAACTCGAAGACTGATTATGTCTTGGATACTGACTTCAAGTCCAATTTGGATTCTCCATATTGTGAGCTGTAAGAGTTTCCATAAAAGCCCGACGGTTTACAGGAAAGAGCTCGTCATTCGAGTGTAAGCGCTCGGACGCGTTCTACCCATATAGCGATGACAATTCTAGGTCAGTTATGGTGTTCGGTCGTAAACTGCGCCCGAACGTCCGTATTCTAGAGCGTAGACTCTCTTTTAGACTCGAATGCATCCACGTAGAGCCGGCACGGAACGCATTGATATAGTTCGTTCCTTATTGTGCATTCGCGCAAATGTGGTGCGCGTATGCTACAACATACATGCATACCCTTGCCCCTACGCATAATAAGTGCAATCCACGCCGACTGTATGTATATGAGCAATATATCATGCGAAAGCTCATAAGGGCAGGATGAGCAGGCGCAGAACTAAAGTTGAGTGGAAACTCAGAGCCCGATCGAAAACGTTCAATGCATAGTAATCGATTCCTCAAAGTTTTGTGAGTCAAACGCTTTGGCATCCTAGTGACAATCCACTTTCTCTTTATTTGTACACCATTTGGAACAGTTTGATTGAATGTCCAACATTTATCTATTGTTCGAAAGAGAATTTCATGAAATAGAAAGGCGTGGCGAGCCCGAAATCCCTGCGAACCTTTATAAGCCTTTGAAAGAGCAGTTTGGTTATACAAGTCCTCCAGTCAGAATAATGATCTTTCACTACCTGTGAGTCTCGCTTTGTGTGTTATGATACATTTTCTGCTCATGCTCGGAAATTCTGATCCGGTTCGAATAAGTAAGGTTAGAGACGGTCACCCATTTTGAGGAATGTTTGTCAAAAGGAGGATGTTTCGACATGACCAACTGCCTCAGATCGCGCAGTCGCATCAGAATTTTATACAACGACTTTGCCACAACTTCGGCCGGGATCACCCTTCCAGCGAAGAGCTCCGCGACGCAATGTTTACTATGCATATCGACCGAAAATCGATACGCCTGCCATGCACTGTCGCTCTCGCTGGTCGCGGGAAGTATGATCTATGACGTGCTATTGCGTGGTCCACTCAACATAATCAGATAATGCGGTGACTAAACGGAGATCAAAAGCCGTGAACTTTTCAGGACTTTTCTCATCATCATGCTCTCCTTGGATGATGTACATGGTTTTCTGCCAGAGGCATGTTGCATTCTAGAATGACAAAGATCATTCGAATGAACACGATGGGCGGCATGCATGGAGGCTGTTGAAGAGGGCTAGGGAGCCGCCCGCGTCTCATGCGCGGGCGTCCGGTCAGAGGCGACCCTGGAGCACACGCAGGGCCCAATGCTTTACGGGTACAAATGCACAACGCACCGAGAACTTTCCGCCTGGATACAACTTACCGCTTTATTTCTACCATTTATGCAGATGCAGTCCATTGAAACTCCGAGTGAATTCTGGAATCCGCAAATTTAAATGTTGGTTCTTCGACCTTTCCAGAGACGCTTAAAACTAGAAAATATGAGCCATTATTAAATGTACTGTGCTTATCTGGGCCGAATTCCGGTCCGCAATTGCGTCTCGACACGCTTTGCGGCCGCACGCGCTCGAGTCGGTCCAGTTTCCAGCGTCAAAGCCGACTCGATATGGCTTTTTTATACAGTTTTCTTCGATTTTGTTTAATTTCCAGTTTCTAAAACCCACCTAGAGTCAACAGATCGGCGGCTGCGTCAGTGGTTTCTTCCGACTCGGAAGCGCGTGGCCGCAAAGCGTGTCGAGACGCGATCCGGAGTTTGACTCAGATAAGCACAGTATGCTACAGCCAGAGAACAAATCATCACCACCTATTGTATGCAAGCATAAGTGAATTAAGAAGAAGAGGTATCCTCTATATGAAATTGTGTTTTTCACGACTCATGGCGCGAGCGGCGCACGCGATGCTGCTCCCTCCGTCTGTCATGCGCTCTCTCGCTGCCTCTAGCCTCCGCTCCGCATCAGCACTCATAGAACCCATGAGAATTCCGCGGTTTCACAGCGTATAAGAAGGATTTTTATGGAAAAAAAGCAGCTAGGCGAGGAGTTCCGTTGCACATTGGACACGACATCGGCATCGGGGTCCATTTCGACGTTTGGCGCATTGGACGAGGAGCTGTCCTCTAGCCTTCTTCGCTAGCGTTCGTGCTCGCCACTTCAGAAATTCTTCGTTGAATGATGTCTGTTGTAATCTATTGTTATCTACGATTGTATCTGCTTGTGAGTGGCCCATTTTCAGTTGCTGCTCGGAGGCCTTGGAAACATGCTGCCTTATGGACCGTATGAATACTGTCCTCCACCGCCGTGTTATGGATACGATGGATATGGTGCACCCGGATATGGTCCATACAAAAAGTAAGGTGGTCAACTGACCAGGTGATGGACCATTCGTGTGCGTATAAAGTTTGTTTGGTTAATAAATTCTCCACATCACAGTCTTTTTACGTTTGGTGTGAAGCGTTTTCTGTTATTCTCTATGTTGAAGCTAATAGCTAAAATAAACGGTTGGTCCGGCTATAGAAGAGGCAGCATTTATCCCATCGTTATGGATATTACCAAAGGGACCTGGAAGTAAAGTCGTTTTCTTGCGCTAGATACAAACACATGCATTTTTAACGAGTCTTTATTTTTAATCAATGATGTATTCCCCATCATTGTCGATAACCTTTTGCCATCTAGTGAGTGAAATTTTTACCCCTGATCGATAAAATTTAATTTGTTTTTCGGAAAAGTATCTAGAGGCGGGGTTTTGGATATCATCCAAATTCGCAAATGTTTTGCTACCTGAAAAATGTTGCAGAGCTCGGAATCAGTAGAGATTCGATGGTGCACCATCGAGCGAATATGGCGGATGAGGCAGCACCTTCCGACCCAATTCGTTAATTTTTTTCGGGTCCGTCTTGAGCAGTGCAGTCCTGCATTGCCTTGTTGGAGTATGACGCCTTTTCGGTTGACAATCGCTGGCCATTTTTCAATCAAAGATTGATTGACTCTCTACAATTGTTCGCTGTAGAGGTTAGCATCAATAGCTTGTCCAGGCTTCAGCAATTTAAAATGGACAAAGCCACAAATTCTACACCAAATAGTACACAAAAGCGCTTTCTTGGTGTGTAAACCTGGCCGAGCAGTACTCAAGGGGATCTCATGTGGAGAGAGCAACTGCCTTTTGAGTTATCATACAGAACCTATTTCTCCTGTCCTGTGATGAAGTTATCCAAATACCCTTCTGTGTTGTTCTTTTGAAACAATAAGTTGCATGTGATTTGTTACAGATTAGGCGGTACTCAAACAAATGCTCTGCTTACTTTTCCAATCTGTTTCAAATGTTCTTGGATGGTCGAGCAAGGTTGGCTAAGAGTATTTGACGATTCTTCGATCGTCGATCGATTTGCTTATATTTCCGGTTTCTACGCGTGCTGCTCAGAAACGACATTACTTTCCGGTCCCACTAATATGTATATGGGAAACCTCCATCGAAAATTGCCGACGAAGTTGATTTTGAGTGACTGAATACTGAACAAGCCATCTAAGAATTCATCCTTAGAATGTTTCGAATCAGCTTGCTTTGTTGTGGTAGGATGGGACCACCTGGAAGAAAGCAGAAAGATCTAACAGTGGAGCAGAAACTACGAAACGTTCACTGTATGCAGACAGGTTGAGTGTGATGATCGAGCACTTCGGTCCTTTCGAAGCTGAGTAAGTCTTTCGCCTCCACTGCAAAGCTCCTGTAACGCACCCAGCGCACCCACTTTTTTCCACGTCGGTATTAAACAGTCGCGCCAATCATCCTTCCATATAGAGCTGCTCCAAGAATACCTTGTGTTGCTGTACGAGCGCTTCGAAATCAAGACCTGTTGACCGAACCCGCATCTGCCAGAAGCTGGTATACACTCACGGCTTAATCGCAGTAAACGATTTTATACGTCAAACGGTCGTGCAGAGATCTGAGTTAGGTCGTGCAGAGATCCAGAAGACCTGCAGACAGAAGATAGAGTCTGAAGCCCGATGCTATCGCTTCTCTAGGACGTTTGCGGTTCGGTCGGTCTCCCAACGAGCTTTAGTACTGTGCTTATCTGGGCCAAATTCCGGTCCGTATTTGCGTCTCGACACGCTTCGCGGCCGCACACGCACGAGACACTCGGGTTTCCAGCGCCAAAGGCGACTCGATGTGGCTTTTTTATACAATTTTCTTCAATTTTTCTCAGTTTCCAGCTTCCAAAACCCACATAGAGTCAGCAGGGCGGCGGCTGCGGCGCTGGAAGCTCTTCTGATTCGGGCGCTTGCAGCCGCAAAGCGTGTCGAGACGCAATTGCGGACCGGAATTTGGCCCAAATAAGCACAGTACACCACGTCGCAAATGGTCAGACAGGTGCGATTGTCTGCGTCGTTTTTCGCTACAGCCACTACTTCTTGCAGTCGCATCAACTCAAGTCCCTAATTGCATTACAGTTCTCTTCTCTAAGCCTTAAATCTGCGAAACTACAGTACCTAGCGTCCGTGTGATTCAAGCATAGTGCTTCCCTGAGCCGAATTCCGGTCCGCAATTGCGTCTCGACACTCTTTGCGGCCGCGCGCTTTTGAGTCGGAAGAGTTCCCAGCGCCGCAGTCGCCGATCTGTTGACTCTAGGTGGGTTTTAGGAACTGGAAACTAAACAAAATTGGAGAGAACTGTGTGAAAAAGCAATATCGATTAAGCTTCGGAGCTGGAAACTTGACTGACTTGAGCGCGTGCGGCCGCAAAGCGTTTCAAGACGCAATTGCGGACCGGAATTTGGCCCAGAGAAGCACAGTAGGAAGCCGCTATTCTACTTTGCGGAGAAATTCTGCACGCGGGAAAACAGAAAGAATATATCTATCGATTGAATGATTACGCGCCTAATCACACAGCACAGCTTCGTAATTGAATGGCACGGACCATAATTTGTAATATACAGATGGTCCGCGAAGAACTTGCTCAATGAACGGGTCACCAGTTGAGCACCTTGTTGAGCGATAACTTCGTAATACAATTGTGTTCAGTTGGCATGTGCATTATAGTTATGTGCAATTCACCTCCTCTTTAAGCCCTCGTTACATAACATCGGCATGCATCCTAATGAGACTTTGCGTTCCCCATTGAAGGTTGGCGCGAACTCGGTGCACATATGCTAGCATATGGCACTGAGTTTGTGCCAACTTTCAATAGTGAACGAAGAGTCTTATTAGGATCCATGCCGACGTTATCTTCGTGTCTTTCCATTATGAAGCCGCAATCGGCAATTGGGTTCAAAATCATTCGATCAATAACCATCTCTTCTTCTGTTTTCCGCGTACAAATCGTCCCGCCAAGCAGCGTCCAGCGTCTGGACTTTCCCACTAGCCATACATATTTGTTTTGCAAACAATGTTATCTTATATCGTATATCGTCAGCCTCTGAACGGGGGAAGCCGCAAAGCAGCTCAGCGGGAAAAATTGCGCGCGAGAAAACGAAGGAAGGATGGCTATTGATCGAATGATTTCGCGCCCGATTGCTGAGCGCAGATTTCTGCTTGATAGGCATGGACTATATGCAATGTTGGAACACACAGTCCATATCGAAGTTAAATTGCGGTCGGCAGCTACAGAAAACCGTGGTTAAAGCACGCTGTTCAAGAATAAACGTGCTAAGGTCACGGGCCCTGGAGCGATGCATATTCGTTCCAGCTCGAATATCTTCGAGTTGTGTTGTGCAACATCGGCTCTCTGCAAGTGCGGACCGGAATGGACAGTCTTTGATATCGTCAGTGTCTATCAAGTAAGAAGCCGCGCTTAGCAATCGGGCGCGAAATCATCCAACCAATGGCTATCCTCTCGTTTTCCCGCGGGCGATTTTTTCCGCCAAGCAGCGTCGCAGCTCCCCCCCCCCCTACCCATTGATTAGGAGAGAGTGAAGCAAAAATACGTCGACTGAGCCGAGCGCCATACTCTCGTCGGAGATGAGACGCTTGTTGTTGATGCAGTGGCATAGCTGGTAGAGAGACTCTGGATAGACTTTACCCTGCAGGCACCGATTATGTAGGACCATTCAAGGCAGGATTGGTCTGCTGCCAGGGCAAATTTTCTTAGAGTCGCCGCTCAGTTTTGGGGGGGGGCATAACTCCGTTCCCAGGGGGCTTGTACAATTCCAGAGACATCATTGGAATCAGCGTCGGATTGCGTTCAAGATAGGTAAAAAAACATAAGAGCGATTCTGAGGTTGGACTGTGCCTTTAAGTTGTGTTATTCAGACGTGTTGATTGGCTTTGAAGGCACTGTTCGCGATAAAAATTGCTTTTCTGTTTTTTTGCCTATCTTGGAACCGGTCCCATTCTGATTCCAATGATGCTTCTGGAATCGTACAAGACCTTCAGGGAATGGAGTTATGGTCCCTCAAAAATTGAGCTAGGGAAAATGGTGGACGAGTTGTCCGAGGCTTGTAACTTCCGTCTTTTTCAGCAAATGTATGCGAGCTGACCTGAGTAAAGAGAGAAGTTGAGAATGAAGGGAAGAACGGGGCTTTTGATCGGAAACCATCGCTCAACTCACGATTTCGAGTGTTCCTTTGTTCAAGTCGAGGGGCGGAAAGGGGCCGGACTTGCCCACTTTTCGAAGCCGTTTTGCGGCTCATTAGTAGCTTTTCTTCTCGTTTTTTCGACGCTGTTCTGCTTCTGAGAGCCACGAGGAGCGTTTGTCATGAAAAAATCGAGGATGAAGTTTATCGCGAACAGTGCCTTTAACTCGCCCATGCGCAACTCTTCGATTCCGAAGTCGGCGTTCAGAGTAACCGTGAAGAGGCGGTTTTTTCTCCATTGGAAAGAGCGTAAAAAGTTGGTGAATATACCGAAAAATGGTTTGGAATGGTTTCTTGACACTTGAGAAAAATGGAGAAAACCACGTGATTTCTACTGCACAACTATGTGGAAATCTAAGATTTCGTCCTTCAGGTTGGACACATTGTGGTGAGCGCGAAGCGCCCATCAGTTAAAGCCATCGTACGCGCTGAAAACCACTCACCGTTTTTTGAGTTTGAATCGTTGGTTGAAACAGTGATACATCAATTTTCACTCATTTATGCGATATAGCTTGTTAAGAAGCTTCTTTCTTTTTCATTTCATGTCACATGGCTGTCAGAGGGCCGGCCTCTTTTGGTGGAATTCGAGGCATTCGATCACCCATATCTTCCCAATAATGCATCGGTGACCCGAGAAACTCTACCCACGTTCTCAGGCGGGCCCAACCCTATTTGGGTTTAGCTTTTTTTTGGAACAGTGAAGTCTTCATTAGACGCATTAAGCTTCGCGCTCCCGGAAGTTTCAACCCCTCCCCGAAATCCAAGAGCAGCCCCCCCCCTTGGACGAGTTACACTCCGCAGCCGCCGTGGGGGGTTACCTGCGATAATATATCCATAGTACTGTGCTTATCTGGGTCAAATTCCGATCCGCAATTGCGTCTCGACACGCTTCGCGGCCGCGCGCTTTCGAGTCGGAAGAGTTTCCAGCACCGCAGCTGCCGATCTGTTGACTCTAGGTGGGTTTTAGAAGCTGGCAACTAAACAAAATTGAAGAAAACTGTATAAAAAAGCCATACCGTGTCGGCTTTGGAGCTGTAAACTCGATTGACTTGAGCGCGTGCGGCCGCAAAGCGTGTCGAGACGCAATTGCGGACTGGAATTCGACCCAGATAAGCACAGTTGTAGTTGTAGTTGTACATGAACAAAATTTTCAAAAAAAATTTCGCCAAACGATTTTTCTTTCGATTTTCGTTTTTCGTTTCGATTTTTATATAAGCGATCACTACTTGCCTGGCCTCCTTCATTCACCCCCACGGACCCGACCCCCTACCTGATTTTCGAACTCGATAGCGGCTAGATGAATGGATGGATTTAAACCGCATCTTCGATTTCAAATCCCTTGCGGATCTGTCTACTCATCCTAGTTCGCTGTCGTGCAGCGCCTGCGAATTGAAAGACATATGGGCCTGAAAAGTGAGGGCTTTCCGAGCTAGAAGACGTCCTGAAAAAAGTTGAGATATCACAAGGTAGCTGACCAACAGAAAAACAGGTTTCAGGCAGGAATCTAACCCACATAGCATCGCTTCCCGGCGAGGCTGTCACCATTACACTACCGGCTTCTGAGAGTGTGGGGGATGGATAGAGTAACAATGTATGTTGGGTATCTTTTGTACTTTTAAACATATTTCCTGACTTTTTTCTGTTAAACTGGATCTTTATAAAGTGTTGTTACAGCATGCGGGATTATTCGACTCGAGTCTTCTTATGATTACGCCCTTTTCATGCTTTCCCCGCCGGTGAATGCGGGATTTGGGCTATCTACACGCTGAGGAAGGAATCGTCGCGCCCTTCGCAGCTCTAAATCCATTCGGGACCACCTCGCTCAAAGTGAGTAGCGTAGCGTGTCGAACTGCAAAAACGGGACAACTCCTCCCTCTGTGTTTAGAGAGCCCCTATCCCGGTGAATGCCCCTCCTTGAGCTACGGATGCTCCAGCAATTCGGAATATCGAGTTAATGAGTTTCAATTTTTCGAAAAACATCATCTAGCGGGACGGCCGGAAAAAATCTCAAATGTTCAACATTTTTCAAGATTTTGGTCATAAAGGGGAGAAAGTAACTTCGTCGATGTTCGGGACAACTTTCCAAAAAAAATTTATTTTCCACGTAGAAATGAACAGAATGGAAGCTAGGTTAGTTCCGACCAAGATTAAACCTAAAGCAGAAGATTCGCTGCACAAGTTCAAAGTAAATAGTTTCATCCGATCAAAACAACCGTCATTTGTTAAAGCCAGTGCTCACGATAATCCTCGATTTTGAGAAATAATAGCTAAATCGCTTGCTTGGTTCCCGGGTAGAGCATAAATGACGGAGAAACGCGCCAGAAGGGCACGGAAACCTTTACTCTCACCCCGTCTCTATACTCTCAAAGGAACTGTTTGTCGTGGCAATGAAACCTTTTGTGGTTCGTGTTTTGCAATTCTCTACTATTCGTTGCTCCATTCCTTCCCTTGGACCCTACATAATACTATTTTGCCTGGAATATTCTTCCATTTTCGACTGATTCCATTTTTTACCGGTGACAACCACCGTGAACATGTTCATACAACTGGACAACTAGTCCAGGCCAGAGAATAATGTTACTCTGAAATATAAAGTTTTAGTGCGTTTCTCGCCGTCTCTTCGTAATTTCTGTAACACTCGGTGGCCAACGCTTTGTTTTGAGTGGAAAACTTTCATCGTGAACACTGCCTTTAAAGGCAGTGTCCACGATAAAAACCATGTCTGATTTTTTTGCGGAGATCGGCAGCTGCGGAGCCTAGCGCAACCCTAACGTTGAAAAAACTAAGAAAAATGAGCTTGGAACGGTCCCAAAGTTGGACACCCGTCAGCTCCTCACACCCCAGATGCACTTTCCAGGCCCACCGACGTGAATAAATGAATGCTCGAGATTGTGAGATGAGCGATGATTTCCGATCAATAGCCCGTGGTCAGCTCGCATACATTGGCTGCAGAAGACGGAAGTTACAAGCCTCGGACAACTCGTCCACCATGCTTCTCTAGCTCAATTTCTGAGGGACCATAACTCCGTTCCTAGAAGGTCTCGTACGATTCCAAAGACATCATTGGAATCAGCATGGGACCGTCTTCAAGATAGGTGGAAAAGCAGAAAAACAATTCTTACCGTGAACACTGCCTTTAAACCAATAATTTTAACGCACGGTCCGGGCCGAAATTCGAATTCGAAATCTGCCGCTGAATCGGAGCGTATGCTACAGGTAGTCCAGAGGAATGAGCGAAAACTGCGTAAGAAACAGTCTTCTCCAAGTTATTCCAGCCATATCAGTGAACCACAGGGTTACAAAAGTGTGTCCATCGTCCAAGCATTCCTCAAAACTGCTGTGCAAATATCCGTAAAACTGAAAATGATTATCATGCTGGAATACCGGGATTCTTAATTGTGGTGCGCGCGAGGCGCGCACCTGATTTGGAAAAGGATTGCTCCTGCGCATTTCAATTTCTGATCAAATTTCAATTTCTGTTTTTCTCAGAAGTTGGGACTTAGAGCCTGTGAAACGTCCAGAAGATGTCTATCTAAGCCAGTCCAATCTATCTAACCAGAATTTCGGTGGTGTCAAAATTTAACCGGACCTTGACTTTGATTCAAAGACATTGAAATCCGAAACTTACTCGAGAAAATTCTTAGTAATAGAACAGGTAACATCGAGAAACTTCCTATGATCTAAGTAATATTTGAAAATAAACACGTCTTCTAACAGCACCGTGAAGCCACCCAACTTTCGAAAAACGTAATAAACTCTTTCATCGAGAAATGAAAAGCAATGGTCCGAATATTCACAAATCGAGTGAACACAGTGATATCAGACGTATCCGTTAATGTCAAGATAATTACGAAATTATCCTTAAAACACCTAAAGGCAGTGTTCACGATAAAAATTGTGTTTCAGTTTCCACTAGGAATGGGTAGTGAAGGGGCATACTGTATCGCTGACGTCGAAAGAACGCATGAAAACAAGCCAGGAAAAGCTCCAAAAGAGCCCGAAGTTGCCACTTCGAGCGCAAGGCAAACCCCGAAAGCGCATCACACGCCCACCCACGTGAATAAATGAATGCTCGAAAGTTACAAGACTCGGACAACTCGTCCACCATTTTCCTTAGCTCAATCTTTGAGGGACCATAACTTCGTTCCCAAAAGGTCTCGAACGACTTCAGAGACATCATTAGAATCAGCATGGGGCGCTTCTCAAGATAGGTGGAAAAACAGAAAAACGATTCTCATCGAGAACACTGCCTTTAACCAACTTTGTCCGAAACACAAGGGGTTTCTGCGCTCTATTCACAAAATCTTGCGCGACGGTCAATTCTTTCGTGCGACGACGCTTCAAAGAGCAAAGGTCAGGTCTGGCGAACAGCTCGTTCACAGCGTTGTGTTGGACTAAGAAATTGTCAAATTTGCTTGTTAAATAGATTTTACAATTGTTTTAATCCTTCATGTGGCTAAGTTGTCCTATTTTCTGTATTCAGTCAGGTTTAGGGTACCCTCCGCAGGTTCTCTGCTGGACATACCGAGATGAGCGTGGTGGCAAGAGCTCCGTCATTAAGAAAGGTGTCATTTTATTTTATCTAATGATTATTTGTCATTTTAAATTTTTTTTAGGTAGGAGTTCCATCAAGTAATGGAATTACAATGCGTTTTTTTAAAGTTATGCGCAGTGTTGTAGTCAAAGATAATTGTAAAACATCATTCTCAATTTTTCTGATTTATCATGCGGGCAATTTCATGTATTTAATTTTAAAATATTTTCTCCACGTTATTAATTGTTCATATATTGGATTTGAATCGGCAAGCGATAAAAATCAACTTTGAAGAAAAAAACTGGTAAAGGTAATGAAATTCGCCCCTTTCCAGGTGAAAGTTGGGTTTAAATTTTAAAAATGATTGATTTTGGGTAAAACTATTATTTTGTTTAATAGGTAAAACTTCCCTATTCTTGAACATCCTGTGTTTTTTTTAGATTTTCCACGCCCGCTGGTGTAGTACGAATGCGGCTCAAGTAGCCGCGACAACCCTCGCCCCAGGGGTGAAACCTGTTGAGCGAATTAGAAACATTGGTTAGTTTTTTCTTTCTGCCGCAATTGTTTCCAAATTTTCATGAAAAAAAAAAGAATTTCCCCTTAAATTGTTCTATTTCAGGTATTTCCGCACACATAGACTCTGGTAAGACGACGCTGACTGAACGGATTCTCTTTTATGCTGGAAGAATCGACTCCATGCATGAAGTTTGTTACACTTAAAGCCTTTTTCTATCAGGATTGGTTTATTTGTTCCCTTTAAAAGTTTCGTCATTTGAGGTACGAGGTAAGGACGAAGTTGGTGCCACTATGGACTTCATGGAACTCGAAAGACAACGAGGCATCACCATCCAGTCTGCTGCCACTTATGTTGACTGGCGTGGAACTAATATCAATATCATCGACACACCTGGTATTCTTTTGCGTTTTTTTTTGTCAATATTCGTTTTTTTCCCTCGGACTCCAGTCGTCAGTTTTTTTCTCTTGCGCAAAATTCGAGAGAGGGTGTTACCAGTGGGGCTAAACAGGAGCATGGAATCTGTCCACAGTTTCTGGAAAGATGACAGGTTATTAGGTCATTTTTTTCCGATTTTTTCGGACCCTCCCTAGAAGAGGAACCTTTGAGAAACATTCAGAATGGGCCAGTTGGTCTACCAGTGGAGCTCAGGCCGCCTCCTACACCCCTACGCAGCTCAGGCCCCCTTTGTGGGTATCCACTCCCCGCGTCGTACCCTGTCACTAATCCATCTTCGTTTTTCGATTTTGAAAAGATCACCACATTTTACCATACTTTCATTATTTTTATGATATCCTAGCTTACCGTAATTCTTCAAAAATCGGTGAGTAGACAACGGATTTAAGGTCATCGCCTGGGTTTGTGCGAACCTACTAAAAACGAAGTTAGGGGTCCTCAAACCTTGTGAACTTGAACCACGGAGAATTTTTGGACGAATTTTCTCGGGCCTGTTTTTATTGCTCGTTATGCTCAGCCTCTGCGCTGAAGCAGATCATAATATAAAGTTAGACCGATTACAAATGGAAGAACATAGATTTTGTTCAAAATCCATCTCGATCTTCTCTTTATTGGGGGCGAAAACTTTTTGGTGGGCGTTACCCATTTTTTCTTTCCTTGTGGCGTGGTCGACTTTTTCCTCGCTTATTTGAGCGAACTGAGATTTCGCGCTAGGCACGGTTGCTATAAACGGCGGCTGGAGTATAAGATCAAAAATTACCCTTGATGTTGCACCGTGCCTTCGACGGTTTCCGTCTTTCGGCTATTTTTGCTTATCTGCTCGTCGGCATTCTAGTGTAAATTACGGCGAAAGTTCAGATAAAGCGCGCAGACGGTGAATCATGAGAGTTTCATTTTTCGGTTCCTTCTCATTTTGTCCGTCTTCCTGGTCATTTTGACTTTTCGTTTTGCCGTTTTCGGATAAAACTTCCCTCTTTTTCTTTGATGGAATTCGTTCTCCGCACATCTCTGATCAACGCCTCAAAGAATCCGTTAGGCAAAGATTCAATCAAGTGTGAGACCTTGACCAGATTACCGTGTATCTACTGTCATCTTCCTTAAAATCGAAAATGAGCTTCTTATTTGTGTTCGGCACACCCAAACAACCCCTCTGTCCACCAAAGCAGGTAGTAAAAGCCAAAAATTTATCTCTGTCGTCCGAAAAGTGAATAATAGCCAGTTTCCCTCTTTTTTCTCCCTGTTCGAGGATGTTTTCGGCTCTGAGAGTTTTGACCGAGAAATTACCGCGAAGCTGCAGAGAAATAGCTCACCAGGCTCCGCAACGGCTCCTGGTGGGTTATTTCTCGGCTGTTTCTCTGTTTTCCATGAAATGGTCAAGGAATGGCCGAGAAATAATGAGAAGTAAGGCAACTTAGCCAAAACGCAGCTGTAGTCATCTCGCCAAGCCGTCATCCGGGGGGGGGGTGGGGCTTCAAAGGCTGAACAAGGTCCAAGTACCTTGAATTTGGTTAGTTGAACCGACGGAGGAGGTGGCATCTGAATCATGCCTCTGGAGTGCGTCGTATCCCTCCTGGAGAACATTATTTCGCGGCAAGCAGGCATTTCGCGGTTTATTCTTGACCAAAACACTGAGAGTTCCTCGCCAAGCGGAACCTTTAAGAATTCCTCTGAAAAGTTGGTGTGAAGCACAGTTGAGCGGATCGTTGTGTAACTTTTTGAAATCTGGGCGACCCCCACCCTCCGGCCATCAAAGTTTTTTTTATCCAAAGTTTCTGCGATCCCCCGGAGGTATAAATGTTGTGCACTCATTTTCGAAAGAAATTCGGACTATATAGTCCTGAACAAGTACTTCAAGGTGTTGAATAAGCGTTATTTTCAATTTCCAATCACTTCCAGAAATTTTCATTTTAGGTCCGATATTTTTGCGATCCCTTCTAACCTTCATTTTTGGGCCAAATTTTGAACGACCCCCCACCCCCGTTACGAAATTTCGCAAGCCCTGGCATCAAAGGCAGTGTTCACGATAATCTTCGATTTTGAGATTAATCGCTAAATCGATTGCTTGGTCACCGGGTAGAACTGAACTGAGGAAAAAATCGGGAAAAACCCCTCAGAAAGGTACCAGATCCTTTACTCTCACCCCGCCTCTTGACTCTCACAGGAACTGTTCTTTGTGACGATGAAATGTTTTGTGGACCCGTCCTTTTCCATTTTGTGCTTTCTGTTACTCCGTCCCTTCCTTCGGACCCTAACTAATATTGTTTTGCATAAAATATTTTTTCCATTTTCGACTGACCCCATTTTTCACCGGTGACAACCACAATGAACATGTTCATCATACCGGGCAACTAGTTCATGTTATAGAATAATGTCACCTAAATACGACGTTTTAGTGCGTTTCAAGCCGTTTCTTCGTAACCTTGGTAACACTTAGTGGCTAACGTATTGTTTTGAGTACACAACTCGGGAATGAAAACCAACGTGAACACTGCCTTTAAGGCCATCTTTTTAGGTCACGTCGACTTCACGGTGGAAGTGGAGCGAGCTCTGCGTGTGCTCGATGGGGCTGTTTTGGTCCTTTGTGGTGTCGGTGGTGTGCAATCACAGACCTTCACTGTTAATAGGCAACTGAGCAGGTGGGCGCCTTTTTATTGCCGTCCACACTTGTATTCTGATGATGGATGGAATGTGTGCAATTTTCCAGGTACAATGTGCCTTTCATCTGTTTTGTGAACAAAATGGATCGGACGGGTGCCACACCTCTTCGTGCGCTGGATGGTCTACGTAACAAATTGAAACATAATGCGGCTCTGATTCATCTACCCATTGGAAAGGTTAGCGCTGAGTTATTTTTGTTGACAAGGATGAGCGGAATTCCGATTTCCGAAAAATCGGAACAACTTGTTAAAATAGCATTGAATCTACAGAATTGGGTCTAAATACGTTTCAATATAAACATTTACGTCCCCCCTTCGCGATTCTCGCTCACTTGAAAGTACGCTTCGGCGTTCCCGATGCCTTTCTCAGTCTAGAGCAGTTCTAAGGACTGATTCCAGCACATACTGGAGTTTTAAAAAATGGTCTGTTGAGTCTGGTGGGGAAAGGTAAAAGGAAAGAGTTTTTGTATTTGTTTATTACAGGTCATGCCTGCATAATTAAGTTACATAGGAAAACAAATGAAAAGCACCGAATATTAAAAAAAACAGGAAATGGATACGGTAGCAATCTGAATTGAAACAGGCTCAATCATCCTCAGTCATCAAGTACTGATCCAAGATACGTTTGAACGCGGAAAGAGTTGTAGGGAGGTTGCCCCTTTTGAGTAACTTTTCAAACTCACTTCCTGCTCTATTAACAAAGAAGTGGTGCCTCAAACTTTTCCTGGCTCTGTTGCGGACAAGTTTGACGCTGCTGCATCTTGTGGTAGACGCCCTGAGCTGGAGGAAATCGTTTGGCTTGAGTCCCACAAGGCCATACAAGATCTTATAAACCATCAGAAGATCAAACCTTTTCGTTCTGCAGGCCAGCGATTCAAGTTGTAGCTCCTTATTCCTAGCAAAGCTGCACGGCATTTCACTATAGCTGAGACCCCTGACTCGGATCATCACCTTGCGTGTGAACCTGTTTTGGAGTTTTCCAACGCACCCGTGGTCGAGACCTTGTGGGGGTTGAAAATTTCAGTTCCATACTCAAGGTGTGGTCTAACATACGTTTTGTAAGCATTAAGAAGCACCCTTTCACTGTTGCTGGACAGGGCTCTGAACATGCTACACATAACTTTACTAGCTCTGGACACAGCCTTAGCACAATGAGCATCAAAGGCGAGATCGCTGCGTACCAGGAAACCCAAATCCATTATCTCATCGACAGCCTGGAGTTGCTGACCATCAATGGTATAAACAGCACCTGAACTATTGCTTCCAATGTGCAGGACTTTAGTTTATTCTCTTGAAAGCAACATGCTCCAGTCTTTAGACCAACTTACAACCTTATCCAACGCGATTTGCAAGTACTCCTTGTCACTTGCCGTATGGATCGGAGAGAAAATTTTGAAATCGTCAGCAAAAGCAGAGCATTTAACCGTACCAAATGTAACTAGTCGTGGGAGTTCGTAAGTAAATATATTAAATAGTATTGGAGACAAAACTTCTCCCTGAGGTACGCCACTGCAAACGAGTTTGGGATCAGAAAAAGTGGAATTAACTCGAACAACAAACGACCTAATGCTTAAAAAGGCTCTTATCCATGCTATAATTCTAGGATGATTACCAACTTGGGCGAGCTTCAGTTTAAAGTTTGCTAAGCATCCTTTAAGGCATAGTCCAACCTCAGAATCGTTTTTCTGCATATCTTGAAAACGGTCCCACGCCGATTCCTATGGTTTCCTGGATTTGTACAAGCCCCCGTGGGAACGGAGTTGTGGCCCTTCAGAAATTGAACTGCAGAAGCATGGTGGACGAGTTTTACGAGGCTTATAACTTCCGTCATTTGCAATCGATGTATTCGAGCCGACCCGACTAAAGAGAGAGGCTGAAAATGAAAGGAGGGGCATGACTATTGATCGAAAACCGTCGCTCATCTGGTCGCTGTTGAGCTCAAAAGATCGTAAAAGGGGCGGGCCAAAGTGGCTTCTTGCTGTGGGCGCCCTAGGATGGCTGCCTCCTATATCTCACTTATTTGGAGGAATTGATGGCTCGCACTTGGCAGGTGTTATATAGGGTCGGTCTACTTTGAATTATGTGGGAATCTCAGATGTTGTCCCAGAGCTTGGACTGCGCCTTTAGTGCATTTAAGTAGATCAAAAACTGCAGAAAATGTGTTTTTCGGAGTTTCAGAAATTCGTACATTTTTGGGCCAAACTTTCCCTTGGATGGTGATTTTGGGCGTAGAAAACGACTATAAGCTTCAGTTTAGTGTAAGTTACATTAGGAAAAGCATCATTTGCCTACAGTAATCTACCGTTGTCTTACGAAAAACTGATAGTGGATCTAATATTCGTGATCAGCGCCCTAAATTACCCTCTTGGGCAATGTCTGGGCTGAAAGTGTTCGTTCGTATTTCTGCAATTCAAAAATAAAATTTTTTGTCGTTTATGATCTACCCAGGTGCTTTGAGGGAACTTAATGAGATTCGAATTGTTTCTTTTTTCTCTCCGCAAAATTTAACAGATCATTCTTGGAAACTCCAGTTTGCGCTGGGATTGGTCCCTAGTACGGTCTCTCTCGGAGCCAATTTCCGGTCCGCATGTGCGGACAATTGCTGTTCCATCACGCAATACGGCGATAATCGTGTTGGGGCCACTTGGTCCTGGCACGGTTCACCTTTCTCCCATCACGATTATGATCGTGTCGCGTGATGCAATAGCCGTATTCCGCAATTGTGAACCCGAATTTGGCTCCGAGAACGACAGTAAGGTAGGTCATTATCCTGGACTGAAATTCGGCTTCTGGGAAGTTACCGTCGGCATGGATCGTGAAGAGATTTCGCGTTCACTGTTGAAGGCTGACGCCAACTCGGTGCCATATGCTATAACATAGGTGCACCGAGTTTGAGCCAACCTCCGATGGAGAACGGAAAGTCTCTTCAGGATCCATGCCGATGTTAAGTATCGTTCCAGATTCTGAAATTTTAAGCCGTTTCGACTTCCGAAATTCAAATCTTTTTCTGATTTTGGAAGCGTTTTTGGTGTGCCGCGTTTAGACAGCCGAGTTTCTGAATCTTGGTCCCATTTTCGATAATCGGAAATTCGCATCCTGTTCTGATTTCCAAAACTTCGTCACGCTCCGATCTTTTCAATATCGAATAGTGTTTTTTAGAATTTGAATCTTGTTCGAATTTCCGATTGCCAATATTTTGAATCTTGTTCCGATTACCGAAGTTTCTAATGTTCTTCCGAATCCTAATCGGTGGTTCGGTTTTCGAAAATTTGAATATCGTTCGGAGTTCCTATTTCCGAAAGTTTGAATCTTGTTCCAGATTCATCAGAAGTTCCGAATACTGTTCTGTTTTCATGAATTTTGAGTATTCACAAATGCCAGTTCCGGAAAATTTCTAATCAGGGTCAAGCAGGGTTGCGACCGAGCACAACGTGTGTGTATGGGGGATCGTGAAAATTGTGGACCACAGAAGGAAAATTCATGAATTTCCTTAGGGGATCGTAAATTTTTACTCTAAATTTTCACATATGAGGGAAAGTTTTTCAACAGTTCCGGACATTTCCCGACAATTTTGGTCATCAAAGGGGGGGGGGGGTCGTAGCTACATTGAGATCGGTCACAACGCCTCGCTGGACCCTGTTCCCTAACTTCATCGAATTTCCCAGTTCCGAACGTCGAATTTCTGAATCTGAAAATTGGAATCCTGCTCCGAATTCCAACCTCCTATTTCCAAGTTTTTGAATATTTTGAGGTACCTAATCTTTTCACGAATTTTTATTACCTAAATTCTTAATGACTTAGTTCGGGAATCCTATGTCTGAAAATTTTATCTCACCATTTCATAATTTCGAATCTCTTCCCGCTCGTTTCTTTTTTTGGAAAAGTGAATATGTATGGAGCTCCGATTCCCGAAAAACTTGATTCCTGTTCCGACTCAATTTTTCTATTTCTGAAATTTTGAATATTGTTTCAAATTTTGAATGAATCTCTTTCCAACTTCCGAAATTTCTAATCCCCTTCCGATTTATGATTGCTGCATTTTCGAGTATCGTTCGGATTTTTGATTTCCGAATTTTATTTCAGAAATTTCAGGATGTTTTCCTACTTCTGATTCCAAATTTTCTACCTCTTTAATTTTCCATTTCCGACGGCAAAAATTTTGATTTTTGTGCGTATTTCCGATTTCCGGAAATTCGAATCTTGTCCTGAGTTCAATTTCTTGAAAATCTAAGTATCGCTCCGATATCCGAAGATTTGAAATTTGTTTCAATTTTTGAAGTTTCGAGTTTGTTTTCCACCTGTCGCTGTTCTTTACCTTACCTTTGATCTTACCTTTATCTTTAAAGGCACAGTCCAACCTCAGAATCATTCTCCAGTTTTCTGCCTACCTTAGCGAGAATTTAGGGCTAATCACAGTGGTGTCTCTAGAAGCGCTTAAAACCCACGTCGAATGGAGTTATGGCCCACAAAGATTGTGAAATCGGAAGCTGAGAAATTCTTGGACGAGTTGTCTCGGACATTTCGTTCCTCGTTTTTCGCAGCTATCGCACCGCAGCAGATCACGTTGTAAAGCTAGACTGGTAGCAAATGGATGAACGTAGATCTCGATCGAAATCCATGGCGCGTTTTTCCCTATTCAGACCAGAAACCTTGAAGTGGGCGTAGGGAATGGGTGCTCGATTTTCCTAGCTCATTCTGAAGAGTTGAGATTTCGCGTTTGGCAGGTTTGCTTTACACAGCGGCCAGACCATAATCACAAATTTTACCCACGAGAATGGAATGTGCCTCTGAAGACAGGGTTCGCGATAAAAAAACTACTATTTAGCTCTCTTCATGAGAATGTAGAATTGGTTATCACAAAAGTAAAAATAACTGAGAAAAATCCCGGAAATTTGCGGGGAAAACGCTCGAAAACAAGGTATAGGGGCTAATTACCGGTGTCGGCCGACCCCCTGATTAACGAAATTTTGATTATTGCTTGCTTATCCGCTATTTATTTTGCTTGTAAAGTAGTCAGTAGTGTTCAGAAATTCTCAGACATCGATTTAGAATCAAAATAAAAGTTGACAAAACAGACATTTATAGAAATCTCGATAATTGGGGGCGGGCGGACACCAAGCAATAACTCATTCCTGAGCGTTTTTCCTACAACTTTTCACTTATTTTCACATTTGTGATGGCCAGATCTACGCTCTCATGAGGATATCACAACAACAGTTTTTATCGCGAACCCTGCCTATATGGGGTTGGTCATATGCTTTATAGGACTCCGGCTTTCGTGGTATTGTGGATTTGGTTGAAGAACGTGCGCTATATTATGAAGGAGATGAGGGTTTGATCATAAGATCCGATGAAGTTCCACAGGACATGCGCGTGCAGGTCAAGGATTTCAGACAAGAAATGATAGGTTGGTTATATTCGAACGTTACTTTTCTAATGATAATGTTCTCTGATGATTAAATTTCCTTAAACAGAGCACTTGGCCAACGGCGATGACCAAATCGGAGAGTTGTTCCTGAATGACCAGAATCCTAGCGTCGATCAAATTCATGCTGCCATTCGACGATCTGTGATAAAAGTGAGGTCATTTTTCACATTTCCGTTGTACAGGGTGTCCCTGAATGTGCTTATCCGAGTAATTTATTTGAATGCTCGACTTGGATCCATTTCGGAATTTGATTTATTCAGGTTTTAGAATGTATGATCCATTGGGAATCGAATTTATTGATTTTTTTCGAACATTTGGCCAACTTCGTGTGAAGTCATGATTACGAACTTGATTGCCTGTACATAAATTGAATGAATGCAGAAATATGATGGCTTCAGATGGAGTTCCTTTCAGCGTAGCTTCCTTCCGGTTCTTACCGGATCGGCACTGAAGAACAAAGGTGTACAGACGATGATAGACTCTGTTGTACGTTACCTACCAGATCCAAGTGAGGTGGTGAACAACGCAGTTGTCAAGGATGGAAGGTACATTAAATAGTAATAAATAGTAGTGCTAACTGAGTGATTCATCGAGTTTTGTTTAGCGAAGAGAAGACTATTGTACTCTCTCCTGAAAGAAGCAATCAGAAGCCATTTGTGGGATTGGCTTTCAAACTGGAGGTATGTATGTTTCTTGTTCTCCTTACAAGGAAAGCTTGTTTTGGAAATCCAATTGTTATGGTAAAAATGCACAAGTTTCCAGAACAATTTTTTGACGTAGAATCCGACTGTGTCCTCCCGAGCTGCCTGCAATTCCCATGAAAATTGTTAAAGCTGATGTCAAAACTTGGTGAAAGCGTAGCGGTTCCTACGAAGCATCAAGTAATTTCTGGGCGTTATGGAAGATTATTTAAAACTAAAATTCTATCTGGGGGCTATTGAGAGAGTTGAAAGTACTAAATATGAGTATCGGCTTGATTTGTCGATATATTGAGGTTTACTGTAGGTTACGGTAGGCTTAATGCTATTTGGCTAAGGCGTAGCGGTGTGATCGGCCCGTGAGAGGTGTGCCCCCCCCCACCCCTTCTCCAGCTTTGGATGCGGTGCGGCCCCCCTACCATCAAGATTTTGAATTTAACCCTTTTTGTGAACCAATTTGAGTTGTCTGTTCCGAAAAATGCTTCCAAACGATTTTTCAGCGAAAACGGACGTTTTGGGTCGAGTCACACCGACCGGCTCAAAATAGTCGGATCGAAATGGGACTCGGCCGGCAGCTTTTTTTAATGGTCCTTTACAAATTAAACACTACAGCAGCTCGATCCAGAAAAATTATTTTTTCGACCTCTCCAGACGTCTGAGTCCAAACAGCAGTTTTCCGATCTTCGATCAGTATCTCGGATTTGGCTGAAATCTTGCTTAGGGGTGCAATTCAGGGCGCTGATCACGATCTAACGCCTGTTTGACCGTCTCTTCACCTTTTGGTTCTTAACTTTTTTTCACTACTACTCGAGCAGCTAGATTGGGACTTTTAAGATTACCCAGGAGGTTTTCGATCAGAAGAACATGGTGTTGTGAGTAGTTCTGGTTATTCCCTTGTTAGATAAATATTCTTTAGCTAGGGATCTCACTAGGGTCGTAGCGGCCAATATACTGGGATCCAACTCACTCATTTCCTGATATCCATCCGGATGAACCGAAATTTTGGTGACTCAAAACCCGACTCATTGAACTAAAGTTGAAATCCAAGCGATCCAAATTCTGAATCACCAAAAAAAAACGCCATACTCCGATTGACCCAAATTCCGAATCAGCGGGAAAAAACGTAATTCTCTGATTGATCCGTGATCCGATTACCGTTTAGCCTCTCTATCCGAATGACTCGGATTATCCAGTGTTGCTATTTCGAATCTATCCATTTGAGTCGGATATCCGCGACCTTTGATTTTTGAGCTATCCTTAATCCGAAAATGCGATTTTTTATCCGGATGCGATGTAGGTGCTATTAATACTGAAATGGACTTCCGTAGAATTCGATAGAGCAGCATAGATTCACTCTGAAAAACAATGACTGGTAGTTATCAATGACACGTTCTGCCGACCAGTAAACACTGATCTTGTCATGTAAAAGGAGCTCGACGCCCATTTCGATCCGCTCACTTTCCCAGAAACACGCCATAGGCAAGTGCTCGCCCTCCTGACACGACAGCGTGTCTATAGTGGGGATAAGGGCGAGATGGTGCCCATCACGGGCGAAGCGCCTTCAAAATAGGCTCGAAGCCAAAGACGCTAATTTCCAAGGGAAGCATACGACGCGCTTCCGAGTCAGAACTCAGATGACTGCAGTGCCTTCGGTTCAATTACCCAAGTTTGAGGTACTTGAACCCACCTGGCCGCTGCAGACCCCGCTCAACCGCTGACGGCTTCAGTTGGTGCTCGGCGCACTGGCCGGGTTGCGTGTTGGCGTGCCGGCCGCGTCGCGTGTCGGGATGCCAGCCGCGTTGCGCACCGGTGCTTGTGTTTCTGGAAAAATTAAACTCAAGGGCTTGTCGCCCGGGCACGAAGCTGTTACTCGCCCACAACAGTCACTACCGCGCCCGCGAAGGCCACTACCGCCGGCGACAAAACTTCGATTTTGGGCTCCACTGCCACTATCCCGCTGGCGACGCCGGCTTTTCAGCGGGGCGTAGAGCGGGGTTTTGTCTGAATGGTAGTAGGAAGCAATTTGCCGGGAATTCCGATTTTTTTTTTGTGCGTATTTGGCCAAAATGTGTACAATTTATAGCTGTTTCAAAACACGTGTACATAGGTGGTGGACAGGAATTTGGAGTCAGTTCATCGATATTCTGAAGTTTACTTAAGTTTACATTGGGTATAAAATCATTCGGCTGGCTTAGCCTATCAGGATATTTTAAAAACTTGTAAATCTATGCAAAATTCGTGTTCAGCACCCCTACTAGTCCAACACATAAGCGATGAGTCTAATCTGAGTTTTTGACCGATCTATTGTATAATGACAGTAGTCTACTGTGATCCATCGAGAATCAATAAATGTACTTCAAAGAAACATCTGGATTTCTTGAACAACCTTGCCTTGCAGTATGATATGTTCAGGCTGGAAAGTACGGTCAGCTCACGTATTTCCGTGTGTATCAAGGTCAGCTGAGCAAAGGCGATACTATCTATGCATCAAGGGATGGCAGAAGAGTTCGAGTGCAGCGACTAGTCCGAATGCATGCTGCCGACATGGAGGTATGGTGTTGGGGTTCATACTTCTGCCGCCTTGGTGAGCATGTCTCACGTCGACTGGGGAGTGGTGGTGGGAGGTTGAAAATTTCAGTCAAGTCCAACAATTCCTGAGTGGTGCCGATTGACACAAGGGCATGAAATAATAACAATACCAGTTCCACGCCTATATCAGACCGACCTTTGACCAGGCGACTCAAACTCTGACAAGGGAAGTCTTTAGAGTCGTAAACGCAACTGCGAAAGCGACTAGTTTCGTTAGCATCTCTTGTGGCTTAAAGGCAGTGGTCACGATGAAAAACGTTATCGAAAAAACTACAAAAATCAGCTTAGATCAAAAACAACTGAAAAACTATGAAGGTAGCGCTGTGAAAAACGGGCTAGAATTAGAGTTACTAGGGCCAAAAGAGTCAGTTTTGTGCACACGTGCACAGCGGCGACCAAAAAGATAAGTCTCATGCCGAGCAGTCAAAAATCATCGACATTCAGAGGAAGAAATAAATGCAAATGTACCTAATAAAAACAGTCGAGCAATGAAAGAAAGCACTCCAGTCAATGTTTTTGACTAGATGTGTACATAAATCCGAAGGTTCATTGATTGGAATTCAATTTCAAGCCGGCTGATGCTTTTGATGTAAGAGATCATCGATGCCGATGATGTGGAGTGGGCTAGTCTACCATCAAAAGACAAGAAAGTTCAGGCTTCAAATTTGGCCCGAAACAGTGGTTTTTTTTTCGCGATTTCTTCTTATAGCTCTTACTACTCAAGACCCAGAAAAGGTTCAGGGAGAGAAAGACGACAACCATATTTTATCGCGACCACTGCCTTTAATAGTTAAAATGCGCAGTATCCCGCCCCCAGCTGCAGGTTTGAAGAAGTTATGAGCGTTTTTAAAGCTTTGCGAGAATGCAGGGGTACCCATCAGACATTTTTTGAGATGTCTCAAAAAATTCTCTCGGACTTTGCTCAGAATTTGTATGTAGGGAATGTAGGGGTAATCTGGGGTGGTGAACACGAATCTGGAGTCCGTTTGTCGAAATTCTGAGGTTTACTGCAGCTTATGGTAGGTACCATGTCATTCAAGGGCAAAACCTATCTAAATATTTTGAAAATCGTCAAACGGACGTCAAATTCGTATTCTCAACCCCAAATGACCCCGTATACAAGTTTCAGTAAAATCTGAGACTTTGACCAAACTACCGTATACCCACCGTAATCTACCGTAAGCTGTCAGAAATGAATAAATGGACTCCAGATTCGTGATCAGCGCCCCAAACAAAGTTCGGAACATGTGCCTTTACCCAAAGTTTGCTCAGGGGGTAGTTTTGGGCGCTGGACACATTTATAAGGTTCGTTTCCGGATTTTTCGAAGACTAATGCGCTTTTGAAGGTACAGAAAGCACAAAAAAAAACGACCTCTCCAAACTTTTAACTTCTTCGAACCTGCAGCTCGGGGCGGGATATTGCGCAAAATTACTATTGAGCCACAAGAGATACTAACGATACTAGTCGTTTTCGCAGATGCGTTTACCACTCTAGTCACTTTCCTTGTCAGATGAGTGCAAAGCTCTTTATGCCCTTGTGACAATCGAGACCGCTCGTTATTTCTTGCTCAGGGAAAATGACAACAAAATTGAGATTGGAAGGAACACTTGAAAGAATGAAAAAAAAACATTTGTCTCGGATGGAGTTTTTGCTCCATCTTGTGTCTTTAATGTGGTTCGAAATGCTCAAAATTACAAGGAAAGTCGGGTTCCGGAATGCGAAATGCGTGAAAAGTCAGAATTTTCGTGTCCTGCCGTAGCTTTTGCGGTTTCTGGAATTCGGCTTGCGGGACTCCACCTATTCTTGGTTTTTAGACCGCAAATTATGACTAGTATTTACCTGAAATGCGTACAGGAAATCAACACCGCGTACGCTGGCGATATTTGTGCTACGTTTGGATTGGACTGCCACTCAGGTGAAACGTTCTGCAGCGATTCGAACCTTCCACCTCATTGTGTATGTTCTCGACGTACTTTCCATCTCTTCATATTGATGTACTCGTTTTGCACTCCATGGTTTAGGAATCTATGCATATTCCGGAGCCAGTCATATCTATGTCGATCAAGCCGATCAATAGGAAGGATGCTGACAACTTCATCAAGGTTTGCAGGCTTTTTTTGTCCGTGTACTTGTTCTCCGTCTATACCGTAGCCGATTAATTTTTCTCATCTTTCCTATAGGTTCGTATAGTTCTTAAGGGAAGAAACAAATGTTTAGTATGAATTTAGCACATCTACGGTAATTAAGTACGTATATCTTTGTCCCAGAGTAACGCTTTTTCGTGTATTTTTAGAACGAAAACAATAGTTTCCCTGAGGGTGGTCGCGCTTTTCATTTTTCTGTGGGGAATCGTTCACGCTTGCTCTGTAAGGGTGATGTATACATCACCCTTACACCCTTAGCAGAATCGTCTAGGGACCCAGTCCCTTGCAGATGTGAAGTACACCCTGATCAGAATTGTCCATTGCAGATCTGAAGAAAAAGACTAACATCTTCAGCCACAGGTACAATGAATGCGGGGTAGCCAGCCGTCCTCGTCGGTGTAGATGTAGAAAAGAACTGGCCACAATGGCAAAATCGGCTACTTATAACATTGACCACTATTTGAAATCAGCGCCGGGCGCCAAACGAGAGACTGTGGACGGACGGTATCGTAAACAACATGCAAACGCGATAAATCAATACATATGATAACTTTGGGGTAGGGGAAAGCAAGGTTGAAATGGCAGCTCAACAGGATATGATTACGGTGAGTTCAGATCATTTTACAGCGCGGATATGTTGGAAACCCGTCTTCCTTCTCGTAGGAGTGTGACAGTACATTACTAATCCGTGCAATCTTAAATGTCTCTAGGGATTCCAAAAAAAGTTTCTCATTGATTCGGTGAAAGCTAAGGGTACTTATGAGGGAATCCTTAGGCGGTTCAGAAAACCTTCCGTACACGGCTCAAAATTGCTAAATGGGGGTTGTTCATTGAGCTAAACCCGAAACTTGGGTCTGTCTGCAGCTATTCTGCGGGTTAGTGTAGGTTGTGGTAGGCATAATGCTTTTTAGCTGGCGTAACCTACCTTGCTATTTCAAAAATTGTCAAATAAAGAGAACATTCGTGTTTGGCTTCCGAAATACCCTCCAAGGAAAATTTTGAGTAAAATCTGAGTATCCGAACAAACTACCTTGAACCCCCCCCCCTTATAACATACCGTAATTCAAGGAAAATCTTTCAACAGATCATAGGTTTGCGTAGAGCGGTCCAAACATGGTTGAGCAGCCCATTTCGCCGATTTTCGGCCGAGCTACTACCCCCCGTTGACCAAAAGTTCGGAATTTTCTCACGTCCCCCTCCCCTCTAGACAAATAGACATGAAATTTGTATTCAGTGTGAAGAATAAACCTGGGCGACTATTGCTACCTCATTTTAGCCTACCAAGTGGTTTGGAGAATATTCCCTCTTCTCCAGAAATCTTACGATCCTCTCTCCCAATTCGTATTTTTTACGAAAAAATCCAAAATTTTTACGATCCTCCTCTGCGCCGAGTCGCAACCCTGCTCAACCCTGGGTCCAAATAAATATTATGGAAAAGTTCTGGGACAATTTTGTTGTAACGTTCTGAGAGTCGTCAAAAGTTGCTTTTTAGCGGCTGAATTTCCCTTATTGTGACAAGTCGGCCGGAATCATTCGAAAATAGACGGTTACTCAGAAAATTGAAAACAAGTTACCTGTAACATGAACGGCTGAAAACAAGTCACTTGTAACATATCTAAGCCTGTGTAAGTTACTTGCGACCTATCTGAGGCCGTTTATGTTACATGTAGCATATCGGCGGTAGAGCATCTCCGATCTGTCATTTTGGGTCGGTCGAAGTAAGGCTTATCGAGCTTATCATGTCAGAATCTTCTTATCCCTGTTATATTTTGCCATGACCGACCGCTCCGCTGCGTACTCTGCCTCTCATCCTATCAAGCTAGGCTTTGTCTGACCTGGCTAAGATAATTCGCGAGTAACTTAACTCGTTCGATAAGGCATTTCCTAGGGGAGTGTACGACGCACTCTGGGGTCAGCCGTATGACAGGCGTTGCTGGCGGTTCAATTGCCCGAGTTTGAGGTACTGAAGCCCGCAATCGCAAACAAAGCATCGCAGAGCATTTCCTCTCTGCGTGGCCTAGTGCGGACGCGTTGTCTGCGTCGCGTGTCGTATGCGTTGCGAAATGGCCACCCACGGTGAATATATAAGTCTAAGTTACATGTAACACAAGTGTAACTTACATGTAATATGAAAGTAAATTACTTTCTAACCTATATTTATATTACAAGTAACTTGTTTTCCTTTTTCTGAGTAGGGGGTGAGATTGGTAGTCACACCCAAAATAACCCCCGGAAAAAGATAAGAACTTAATGGCCACCCGCCGTAACAGCCAGCTCCGAACGCGGTCGCGTCGCGGTCGCGCGAAATCGCAGTAGAGCGCGCTATTGGCAGTTACGAAATCGCTGATTACGCGTGTGAAGAATGGATTTTGACATTTCATTACAAGCATATTTAACAAATACGAATATTTCGTAATGAAGGGGCCATAATTGCACAAAATAACTGCATGACATGTGATAGGGGCTATTTCGCGAAGTGGAGAGGCCTATTTCGTTTTGCATGTCCTTAGATGCGCGAAAAACTCGCAATTTGCGGTATTAATTCAAATTGTTCAATCTCATAACACATTGTTGCTATCAAAAGCCATTCACATTACGTGTAAAAGGAAGAAAGTAAGCGTTTCCACATGCATATTTCTGCGAAATAATTGAAAATGCTCCTGATGATGGCATACAAATGGTTTTGAGCTCTCAGGAAGACAAACAAGTGTTGTATTTGCAATTTTTATAGACAGGTTTCGGGGGAATGTCTTTCATTCCGACGCTTTATTAAAACACAAATCTGAGTAAATAATTCGGGTGATGTTCTGCAGTTGTAGGTACATGTTTAATCTCAATAGCGAGATCGTTTCTTGGGGTAAAACGTACCCGCTAGTTTGGTTTTTTTTTATCCCAAGATGTTCGTTTTTTAGCATGCAGGTGCTCGACTGGGGAACTCCTTGCACATCCGGTGGCAATGCGAAGAGCGGAACTCGATTATGGCGCAGCCTTCAGTATGATCAGTAGAGATACGCCTTATATATAGGTTGTGAGCATTGCTTGTTTGCTGCTACCCCATGAGGTACCGCCCAGGGTCCTGAGAACATTGAGCTTAGCCTTAACGACAGCCTGCCTTAGTCGCCAGTAAACCTACAACAAAAACATTTGGCTGCTGGGCACCCGCGGGAGCATGAGGGGGGTGTGGCCGTTGGATAGATTCGCGTATTACTGTATTTCGCATTGGAGCACCGTTTCCGCTAGTGCTCAGCTGCGAACCGTACAAGTTCCAACTTTTCCACTACTTTATATAGCCGTTTACTTCATTTTAGTATAATTCGAGTTCAGATATCAGTTCAATCACTTCTATTAACCTTGAAATGCTCTGAACTCAATCAATCAGTGTTTTCGGATTTTTTTACAAAATAAAACATGTTTTTCTATTCTTCAGATATCCGAATGGACTGATAACTACCAAGACTCGACTGCTATTACGCTATGATCGTCAGATACTCTGCTAAAACCGAGGAATTAGGATCTAGTCGTCAAATATTCTCCTGAAATGCCAGATATTCTGCTGAAACCTGTACGAGACCGACTTAGACCTCCTGCTAGTAGATTCCTTTGCCTACTTTCTCACCGTTAACCTATCACATCAGCCTTCACTGCGCTTGTGGTACATCAATGGTGACAAAGGAAGCGGAACCTCTTCCAGGAGGTCTGCATGAGTGCCAGTGTTCCATCTCTTGGCTACCTTTTTCATCCCATTCCTCCCTAACGGCAAACTAATCAGTTAGCTTTAGTTGATTTCACTAGATTTGTGCTATGTGAATCAACCAGGGTTTATTGGTAGTTGCACGCCATGAGCACTGTATATGTATATATATGTATATGTTTATTACACTCACATAAGGCGAATGCGTGATAAGAATAAGAAGAGATGCACAGAAAAACTAACAAGACCGGAAGAAAGAAAAAAAACAGACAGCAAAACTTGAGCAAAAATACTCCTATTCTTCATACACCCTACCAATCAAATAAACGAAGATCTATCTCTAGAAAAGAAGAAACAATCGAAAATGCTATGCTTCGTAGCTAAGAACTATTTGGGATACCCGTCGCCTAAACTGGCCCAAGGAAGCAGCGCCGGTGACTCTTCTAGCGATTTTCAGGTATGCGCTACCCGCCCTGTGTGTGGAAAAGACCTAACCCTAACACTGGTAATTGGCTGACTGAGAAATATTTTCATTATTTCACCTCTAGTTCTCGATGTGACTAGTTTGAAATAGGGTGCAAGCCTGAAAATACTGCTGTTTTCCAGAAGTTTGCGGACCATGCAAAGGTCAAAACACTCTGCGCCGAGAATCCAACGTTGGCAACCCAAAATATTTGTTCCTTAAGTGGGCCCTGGGTATCTTGGAATTCAGGAAACCACCGGATGCGAATCAACAGTTTGCGAGTGAAACTATTCTGAACCTTTTCGGAGCGCGTCAATATCCTTTTTCTTGTGCGGAGCGAATACTGATGTTCCAGATTCCACAATGGGTCGTATATAAGTCTTATATGCTCGGAGCAGAACCTGTTTGTTTCTAGTGGAGATACCCTTATAAATCTGAAAAATCCGCCTGTGAGCCGGATTGGCATTTGATTTTGACATGCTCAGAAAAATCCAACTTCCTGTCGTAGTGAAACCGAGGTCTCGAACCGAGTCTACTGCTCGCAGCGCGACACCAGCACATGTATATGAATGGGCCGTCGACGTCGGACTCAAATGAACCCGCATAAATACGGTTTTTTGCGGAGCCAGAAATACGCATCGAATGCGATACTGAGGTGAGAAACGACATGTGAGTGATTTCGCAATGTAAATCTGCTTAGGAGCCTGGGTTTTCGCAATCCGTAAGCTACTTCGGTTCAGACGGTCAGCAAATATTATTCTTCCCATTTTTATATCGCTTTCTTGTTCAGCATAAATGTTTGAAATCCATGCATCCTTTTGTCAAGCCTACCACTTTTGTTATGTATTGGAATTCAAACTCAAACTTTCAGTGAGAAATGCCCGGAAACAAAGGAAAAACCAAATGTCACCACTAGCGAAACGAGTGTGAGCTCAGAAGAAAAGGTGCTCCAATACGAAATACAGTAAAACGCGAATCTATCCAACGGCGACACCCCCCTCTTGGTCCCGCGGGTGCCCAGCAGCCAAATGTTTTTGTTGTAGGTTTACTGGCGACTGCCAGCCTTTGCTCAGAATTTTTCAATACTTTTTCATCAAAATTCAGAAGAATTGTACAACTTTGCTGTCGATTGTCGCTTAACCTACAGTATGCTTAGTGGGACCGCGCTCCGTAAAGGATTATTTGCAGATGTGATCTTAGAGCTGCGGAAACGTTTTTTTATTCCGAAAAGCCCATTCCACTGAACGAAAAAGCACGGGCTATGTTGATATCTGAAAACAAACCTTGGGTACTTTCGGATAACTTCTCAGCGAATTGTCGATCTACACTGCTTTTCTTCTCTTCGTTTTGGCCAATTCAGTTTGGCACAGAAGAAGGTTCATGGGCAGATAGGGCGTCCAGTACTCGGTTCCCCTCACAGCTAGTTGTTTTCCCCAGGCATTTTCTTGTCTCTTTTCACACTCACACCATCACCGTCATAATTTGGACACCAATCCTATGCAAAAAAAAAACAACTTAAACAACACAATTAAGCCTGCTTTGGATGGGATTAAATAATATTTGGGGTACCCGCCATTATGAGTCATAGGGTTCAACTCTGCTCAGCCCCAATGAACTGTGTTCAAAATGGCAACGCGCGTCCTTTTTCCAACGAAAATAGTTATAATAGACACCGATACCTACAGACTAATGATAGTTTCAAAAATAGCCACGTCAGTCCTTCTGTGACCGAGACTCAACAGAAATTCTTCGATGGGGATAGCGCGCTCCACTGCGAATTCGCGCGACCGCGACGCAGCCGCGTTCGGAGCTGGCTGTTACGGCGGGTGGCCATTAAGTTCTTATCGGAAAAAGCTTTGAAGCAATTTAGGAACGGTTTTTGGAACACTCTTAAAGTAGCTTCTTGGTTTGCTCTTTTTCTCCGCAAAGGTATGAAAATGCGTGAAGAACATATCGTGATCACCATAGCTTCGTTGGGTGGAGCCTTGTACTCCACCAACCTTCACCTCTGGGCAGGTGGAGGGGGAAACGTTCACCATCGGGAACACCGGTGATAAGAACCGTTGAAACGCCCCGAAAAAGAGTGAAAGTGACACAACACTCCTGCAAGTCATTTTCAAGATTGGGTGGGTGTCAGTGCCGGCTTTTCGTCCATAACTTTTTTACCCTATAATATAGCCCTTCGGTGAAGGTTGTTTTCGGAATCCTCATAAAATTCTGCATTGAATAGCGTTTTCAATTTCAAAAAATACATTCCCCTTCTTCCAGCCAATTTCAGTTTATAAAGTGTATTTTTTCGCCTGAATTTATCGGTTCTCGTCCATAACCTTTTTGTGCTTGGGGATATGCCTTTGTGAAAGTTGTTTTCGGAATTGCGATGGAATTTTGCGTCGAATAGTAGTTCCAGTTTGGGAAAATACTCTCTCTCTATTCTTCAGCCTAATTCATTTTACGAAACACCGGTTTTTAGGCTATAACTCTTCAACCGATGAAGTTAGTGGTTTGGTGTTGTTGTTGTTGAAATCTACGTAAAATTCTACGTCGAATGATGTATTGGGCTCCTAACTTTGCTTGCTTCATAAGCCAGCCAGGTCGGTGGAGCCGAGCCCTGTTGTTCGCTTCAGCAGAACTCTGCGTCACTCATTTGAACCATAGAGGCGAGAGCATCCTATGGAGATAACTATGGAGCTCGGCTCCACCTACCTGGCTGGCATATGGAGCAAGCAAATTTAGGAACCCGATATGTCATTCGACGCAGAATTTTACGTAGATTTTAAAAACAACCTCACCAAAACCGTATCTTCGTCGGTTAAAGAGTTATATCCTAAAAACCGGTGTTTCGTAAAATAAATTTGGGTGAAGGATTGAAAAAAAAACTTTTGAAACTGAAAACGCTATTCGATTCAGAATTATATGGGGATTCCGAAGACAACCTTCACCAAAAGTCTATCTTCAAGCACAAAAAAGTTATGAACGAAAAACCGATAATTTCAGGCGAAAAAAATGCACTTTATAAACTGGAATCGGCTGGATGAAAGGAAATGTATTTTTTGAGATTGAAGATGCTAATCGATGCAGAATTTTATGGGGATTCCGAAAACAAGCAGAATTTTATGGGGATTCCGAAAACAAAAAGCTATCTTCTAGGGTAAAAAAAAGTTATGTACGTAAAGCTGATTGCTTTTGGTGAAGGAAACGCTTGAAAGAAAGAAAAAAGACAAATTGAAATCGGCTGAGAGACTGGAAACGTATTTTTCTCATTTCGGAAACATCATTCGACGCAAAATTTCATGAAGGTTTCGGAAACTGCTCCGTTAAAAGATCGATCTCAAAGAGCAAACATGTTATGCGCGAAGAACAGGTAGTTTTTCAAAAATAGCTTGGAAAAATTTTCCGAAAATTTTCGACTCCAAGACAGCTCAAAGAAAATTTCTCATGACTTAGGCAGATCATTTCATTAAGAATAGTGAATTTTTAAAGGAACTCATCAAACAAAAAAATTGCTTCAAAATTAAAGATTGAAAATGAAAATATGTGGAATGTAAGAAAAAAGGATTAAGAAAACGTCAAACTTTGAAGTTGCAAGTCTATAGGGATCTTTCACCATTCCCCGCTTAGGTATCCTAAACAACCTTCATCTCTTGGACCGCTGTCTCCACCCCAACGAACTATGGTGATCACCCGTCGTTTATCACACTTTGATTCATCTATAGCCTAGTTGCCCCATTTTGAGCCGGTCGGAGTAGGGCTTATCGGGCTTATCATGCCAGAATCTCCCTATCACTGCTATATTTTGCCACGACCGACCGCTCCGCTGCTCGCTACGCCCGGAGTCATCCGAGCGAGAATGACGTTATGTGTTGTTGTTAACATTCCATATTGAGTGTTCTTTGCTCACCTGCCATCATGCCACCCATAGGAACCCCACATGAGAAATACGAAAGTGCACAGCCGGTGGCCTGTTTTCGATGCACTCTCCCATTGTCAGCGCTACCTCCATCATTGTTTGTTTTTCAATCGCTTATCGATAACGTCCGGTCTTAGCCTATAAATAGTCGTGAGTGTGATGCCATTCCTGAGTGTTCGTCGACGCTCCGGCCACATTTTAACGGACTATTATTGTTCTATCTCACCCTCCTAGCTCTCTCTCTGTAATTTGCGCTTAGTCTATAAAGGATTTCTTGTTGCGACGCTAGACACAGCTGTATCGAGTTTAACTTCAAGCCCACATCGAACCGAAACGGGAGCGTGATGGCGATGATTCGCCAGCCATTCCAACCATTGTCGCACTTCCACTGGCCTTTATTTGAGCTGAAAAAGATCTGTAAGAGGATTACAAGGCCAAAATCATGATGGCTACATAAACTGGACGATCTCTATTGCATAGAATCTAATTAGTTGTTACATAAGATTTAGTAAGTTGACATGAAACATGATATGATAATGCAGATATGAAACGTGAATCATGGATCGAGGCCAGCGTTCACTCTATAACGACTTCTGAGTCGTTATCTTCCCGATCTACTTGTTTTGCAGGAAATTGTAAAGGCGATTGGGTGATTCATCTGTATAAAATTCAAACTTCACTTTCCAAGCAATGGTGAATCACCCATCGCCTCGCACATGTGAATCTAAGTGCGCCAGCTCTTTGTTGCTTCTCGCCTCTTTATCTGAGAAGGCATCAGGAGCTCGGCCGCATCGTTCTGTAAACAAATGGCCGCAGTCAGCTATCTTCTTCGCCTACAGAACATTCACTTCTACATTCTCCTCGCATTCGGTCGGAACTCTCCTTATTCCCTTAATTCATAAGTCGCAGCCTTTGTTAGGACTCATTTATTTCATAGCTATTTGCTCAATAGTCGCATTAACCATGACTCTGTACCCAATATGATACTCTCATGATTTCCATACATTTCTCGTATTATTATGTGTCAATATTAAGAAGACATGAAGTTTAATTACCCAAGTTTGAGGTTGTTGCTGTCCACCGTTTCCTACGGGACAATCTGCTGAATCGTGGTTCGGATCATATAAGCACCCGCGTGGCCGTCTTCTATTTTCTACATAGGAAGACGAAAGGCGAGCTCGAATACCATCTCTACAACCCATCGATCTACATATACTCTATCTACATTTCAAGATTCAGATCCGCAATCCCCGATATTGGTGCATCGGCTAAATTCTATCAACTGCGCCGCTGTTACGATCACATCAACATCTACAGCGTTTCAAGTGAGAATTTCAATTTTTTCAAGTCGTCCGTCCTGTTCTGCATGCTAAGTCTCTGTTCTGCACGTCTACACGTCATTTTAAACTAACTGCACAGACAAAGGACTCTTACAAGGACCGATTTTTGCCTACTACACAACTTCAAAAATGAGCACATCACTCACAGGGAAGTTGTCATGGCTAACCAGACAGGGAACTCAAATGAACAACCTCGTTCAACGCCTAGAAAGAGCTCCTCGCATCCAACCCGGCTCTCGAAAATCATGGAATGGTACAACTCCGACAAGATTTGAAAGAGATGGATTGCCGACAAACTGCTCTGGAAAAAGCAATCGAAAGTTTCGCCATCGCAGCTGATGCTTCGAATCTCACTGAAGAAAATCAAGAGAAAGCCAACTCCAACATCGACACTGCACAAGAAATCCTCGTTCGAGCTGAGAACATATTCGATACTCTACATCGACAGCTCGAAGGAATCTACGCAATGCAGGCAATCGATGTAGCAGAAGATCACGCACGACCAAATCTACCTCCACTGCAAATCCCAATATTCAGAGGCCAACTCTGGGAATGGGACCAATTCTGGGGCATTTTCGCCACCACAGTCCACAGCAGGAAAATCAGCAAAATTGAGAAGCTACATTACCTGTTGCAAGCTCTACAAGGACAAGCGAGAGAAGCAGTACAAGATCTTCAGATCACGGAAGAAAACTACGACCTCGC
This sequence comes from Aplectana chamaeleonis, assembly GCA_029168955.1. NCBI lineage: Eukaryota > Metazoa > Nematoda > Chromadorea > Rhabditida > Cosmocercidae > Aplectana > Aplectana chamaeleonis. The sequence goes on along the minus strand of JAPDOI010000533.1, from coordinate 214,375 downwards.
CATAGATCTACTCAAAGGTAGATATGGTAACGAAGAGGCCATCGTAGGCCGACTACTGACTACTCTCCAATCTTTGCGTTCATCGGGCATTCACACAACAGAGCAACGTCGAATGCTCGACAAAATTACGCCACTGATTTCTCAACTTAAACAGAAAGGTGAACCTGTCGACAGTCAGCAAATGAAACGAACCATCCTGGGAAAGTTCTCGGATAAAATTCAACGAGCAATGCTGAAAAGGAAAAATCAGGCCTCAGGAGGATGGACAACAGATATACTGCTGAAAGATCTACAGGATTACTTCGCGTTAGAAGATGAAATTCAGTACGGTAAAGGATTTTCCGATGATTCTACTCGAAGGAATTCATCGCAAAAAGAAATTCTGAGGTTTTCAAGGACCACGCCAGCACGGGTCCAAGAAAACGCCTTTAGTACGACCAAAATTCCCTGCTTCTACTGCAATAGGACCGATCACACACCAGCCATGTGTGAAAAATTCCCGACGTACGCTCTACGACTCAACGAAATGCAGCGCAGAAATCTCTGTAAAAACTGCGGCTCACAGCACCACGCGATCGCAATCTGTCCACGAGGAGCATGCAGAGGGTGCAACAAAAGGGCATCACACGTCGATCTGCAGAGAAGCAGCACAATCGGAAAGTGGATCATCCTAAAGAAAACTGATCTACGACCATTAGATAAAGAAGTCGCGAAAACGACACGACGTACAGCACCTGCTCATAACGTTAACGCTACTTCAAACCCAGCGGCACCTGCGAACACTGATTCGAGAACACATCAAAATCAGAGTGTCAGCACAGTAGTGGCACACCAGCAATCCGCGTCATGCACACTCGGACAGGATATCGTTCTACGAAGTCCCAGCGCTCGACCACCTATCCGCAGCGATGTGAACGTGTTGATTGACAGGCTCGAGTATGGAACGAGAAGATTGCTGATTTCGAAAACGTTCACATACTGCTTGACACAGGTGCAGACCAGTCGTTCATAACGGCTGGATACGTGGATCAACTCGGACTAAGTCACACAGGAAAACTACAGCTAACGATCAACACATTTGGCTGCAACTCCCCAATGGAAAAAATCCTGTGCGACAACAACGATCCATATAGAGGACCGCAAAGGAGAGCGACATGAGTTCAAGGTCGCCATCATTGACTTCATCGCAGGAGAAACCTACAGAAGTACTCTCGACAACAGTGACCGCGACTATTTGGCTCAGAACAAAATCAGCCTGTCAATATCTGCAAAAGAAGACATGGTGGAACCACGAATTCTTCTCGGATGCGGCGATCTTTTCAACCTCTTCGAAAATGGATTCGGTGGCTGTCATGATCTACCATCAGGAATCAAACTCTTGCATTCCAAAATTGATACCTAGTTACCGGTCGCAGTTGCCAGAGGAAAGCGACACAGCCAACGTCTGTGAATCTGCACACAATAAGGACAACGGCGTCTGCAGTGTTCGAGGATGAACGCTCACAATGGGACACATTCTGAGTCTCGACTCATCCGGAATCGACGAGTATATGGGACCGAAAGCCAAAGAAATAGAAGCACTAAATCAGAAAATCTGGAATGGATTTCGATCTTCAGTGGAAAAACGGGCTGACGGTTACCATGTACGACTTCCATGGAAAGAATCAACAACGGATCTTCCGGATAACTACGTCATCGCCTACAATCGTCTTCGTGGCGTGCTGGCGAAACTCAGAAACGAACCTCAACTCCTGAAGCAGTATGATGATACCTTCACAGATCAGCTCTCGAAAGGAATCATCGAGGAAGTCGATGGAAACGCTACGCCTGATGGAGAAGTAGTGCACTATCTGGCCCATCAGGCAGTGACAACACCCGACAAGGACACGACAAAATTACGAGTTGTCTTTGATGGTTCCGCGCATTTCAAAATGCACCATGCATAAACGACAAGCTGCACCAAGGACCTGTCATTCTACCGTCGCTCATCGACATGCTTAACAGATTCCGCATCGGCAACATCGCAATCATCTGTGATGTCGAAAAGGCCTTCCTACAGGTCCATCTACAAAAATCGACCGCGACGCAACACGCTGCCTCTGGATCAGAGATATCACCAAACCTCTGAGCAAGCAAAACATGGCAGTGTACCGTTTTACGAGGGTAACTTTCGGACTCAACTGTTCACCCTTCCTGCTCGGAGCTACGATCACGGAACATCTAGAGCAAACCTCGGACCGTGAGATAGCTCATCGCATCAAAGACAATGTCTACGTCGACAATGTCCTCCTTGCAGCAGCAACTCCACAAGAGGCAGTGGACACATGTCTCCGTTCAAGACAACTATTTGCCGAAATCCATATGAACCTCCGAGAATTTCGGACGAGTTCAGCTGAAGCAAATCGACAGCTTCCCGACAATTGTCTTGGAACTTCTACGAAGCCTAAGGTACTCGGAATTGTATGGGATTCGGAACACGACACAATGAACATTGTATGCAACTACCCGGAGAAATCGCGCATTACCAAGCGCGCGGTGTCCGAGCAAGTGGCAGCAGTGTTCGATCCACTTGGATGGCTTACGCCTCTGACGCTGAGACCGAAACTGTTTCTACAACAACTCTGGAAACACACCTACACATGGGATCAGCAGCTATCTGACGACCACAAAAGACAGTGGCACGATATACTCGACTCAGTCCAAGGATTCGTAAAAATTCTACCTCGAATAGCTGCGAAAGAGGATACTTCCGTATTTACATCCCTCGTAGCATTCACGGACGCGAGTAAAAATGCAATGGCAGCATGTGTCTATCTCGTTCAGAACAACACGTCGTCATTGCTAATTGCCAAATCCAAACTACCGTCAATCAAGGACAAGCCTACTATCCCAAAGCTTGAGCTCAACGCGCTAACCATGGGAATGCGATTGGTCAACTCAACATACCATGCCATCAAGGAAAGGGTACAGATCGCAGAAATCACAGTCTTTACTGATTCGGAAATCGCCCTCAGTTGGGTACAAAACCGAAACCTTGATACGAAAGCTGGAGTGTTGGTTCGGAATCGCACCAAGGAGATACATAAGATTTCCGACCACCTCGCGCAGAGCAACGTCCCAATGATGGTTGGATTCGTGAAATCCGAGAACAATCCTGCAGATCATGGAACTCGAGGTCTCAGCAAAGATGATCTCCACGACACCCACATATGGTGGAACGGCCCGGGGTATCTTCATGAAGCCAGGGGCTGCTGGCCACCAACGAAGCAACTGCCCAAACCGGACGAAGCTCCAACTAGCAGTCACCTCACAGTACTCGCTACGACTTCAATTTCCACACAAGTCACGGAGCCGATAGATTGGGCACGACACTCCTCTCTACAACGAGGGATCTTTTCGTTCGCGTATGCTCTTAGATGGTTGGAAAGAATCACGAAACGAGTCAATCCAGAGCTCCAAGCCCACATTCTACAGCGCATTCCAGAGCTTTGCCATCACTACGAAGACGACATCATTGCGGTATCCGAGATCAACGAGGCTCGTACACTGCTCATTAGAGTTCACCAAGGCGTCCACATCAAGGGCCATTCCAAGGTGAAACAAGATCGTCTCCAACCTCGTTACGGATCCTCAAGGAATTATGCGATGTCGAGGACGACTTCGAAATTCTGAAATTCCGGAGGAAAGCAAGTATCCAATACTACTCAGTCCACAGACAGCGCTTGCTTCCTTGGTCATCAGAGAGGCACACGAATCATTCCACCTCAGCACAGCCCACAATGATAGCTCGTGTTCGTGAGAAGTATTGGATCCCACAGCTAAGAAGGCAAGTGAAAAAGTTCTTCGACGCTGTGTGCAATGTCAAAAAATGAACAACTTGCCATACCGTTATCCCGAGATGCCAGATCTGCCTACTAGACGTGTTATGCGTAGCCGACCGTTCCAGCATGTAGGCATCGACTACTTCGGCCCTCTCGCAATCAAAGCGCTTGCAGGTGAAACTGGAAAGGCATACGGAGTAATACTCACATGCACCGTCACCAGACTTTTACACCTCGAGTGCGTACCAGACATGTCAACCGCACATCTACTGAACGCTCTTCGCCGTTTTTTCGCACGACGAGGAGTTCCTGAGACAATCACGTCAGACAACGGACCATACTTTCTACTCGAGACCAGATCCTATCTGACGCTGTTTTAACAGTCATCAACGATACCACCATAGGGATGTTCATGGCGACGAAAGGAATCGTGTGGACCACGATAACTCCCTATGCGCCATGGCAAGGCGCATTCTACGAACGACTGATCAAATCAGTAAAACATTCTCTTTACAAAATCCTGGGACGTGCAGTCGTAACCATTGAAGATCTCACCACTATCCTGATCGAAATTGAAGGAACACTCAACACACGCCCACTCACGTATCAGGAGGAACGATGGGAGGATCAGCCAATCATTCGACCAATCGATTTCATTCAAAAGGACTTGATTATCACATATCCTTTGGAAGGGGTAGGAATAACTTCTGATGATCCAGAATACCATCCAGCTGCCGAGCTGCTACAGCTTCAAACCCGTCGACAAACAGAAGCCGCTCTACGCACTTCTCACCAGTTGACAGAGAAGTTTTGGAAACTCTGGACGGAACAGTACCTCACTGCACTTCGAGAGCAGCACACACGCTACCTGCAAGGCAACCGAGGATCCCCCCAAACACCACAAGTTGGTCATATTGTCCTGATAAACGACCCGAATCTCCCTAGAAACACATGGAAGATGGGACGGATAATAAACGTAGCCGCTAACAAAGACGGTATCATACGAGAAGTCGAACTCATCATGCCTAATCGCCGCGTCACCAGACGAGCAATCAACCAGCTCATTCCGTTAGAACTGCAAGACTCCCCAACGGGATTAGTTCAGCAAGACAATGAGCAAACAGTCGACTCAGATCGCGACGTTCAAAATGTCGACACTGACTTGTTGGATCACAGCCAACAGGAGACAGAGCACAGTGAAACACGCTACAATCTACGAAGACGACCACGTGTCGACTACAATCAACTCCATCAAGGAGGACTTTTTTCCATCTTCACCATTTTCACTGTTCTCACTCTCTGCGGAATAACAACTGCAACTTCATTGAAGACCGCCGTAAGAATGGGCATCGACAGAACTTCAGGAAGTTTGCAATGCACAGAAGGAAGGACTTCTCATCACCACCACGCTGATGACAAGATACGAACTGTGCGCGGAGGGATACTGCATCACACGTGACAATCCACCACCTCAAGAACTAGTTAAACTTCCCCCTGAGATCACACTACACCGACACACGATCCTGTGGAAAATCTCTAACGGAGGAAAGCTGAAAACAATGGAAACCCAATGTCCACCAATCCCGTTTTGCTCTACAGGATCGACTGCTGGTTCTGTACGGCAAACGTTTTCAATCCTGAATGTCAACCGAGAACAGCAGTCATCACGATCGCAGCGATTATATACGTAATGCAACTACGGCTCTTCTACATGATCTGCTATGTTCCAGTAGTCATTGGACACCCATGCAGAATCTTGCTAGTCGTTGGTCGATACGTCTCCCAGCATTGTGCAAGATGTGTCACTACACTACACAGACGGTACCGAACAACAGAGGAACCGTCCTCAGCGACGTTCACCGTCACAACTCGGATTTCCACTCCACTGGTACTCGTCATATGCACTCTACAGATCGCTCACGGATGCCAAAATGTGGACATCTTCGGAGCACAAAACGACAGTCTGTTCCTTGTCCAAAACCCACAAACAAACTTGCAAAATCGACATGACGGAGATTGTCAAGTTGAACACTTTCAACAAAGAGGCCTGCTTCCGACTGCAACATAAAGGACAGGTTGTAAAGGAAATTCACATACAGTGGGTGAAACTGAAACTCACATGTGAAAAGCAGACCACACTCTTCACCCGACACACTCTTCAAAAGGTGGTAGACGCAAAACGATGCTCCCACGCAGGCAGCTGTGTCGACGACAAATGCGCAGGAATCAACACCACCGCACTACTTCCAGAGCTACATCAAGCCAATCAATATCCCGGATTGACCTTTTGCACGGAGAGTTGCGGAGGACCAGGCTGTGGTTGCTTCTACATGAGTAGTGGATGCCTCTTCTATCGAATCTTACGGTCAGCCAGTCAACCAGGATGTTTTCGAAATCTTCAAATGTTCAAGATGGAATGAAGAGGTCGTGGTCGAGGTGTCCGTCTCCACGGCAGGACAGAAAACAACGAGGTCAACCACAAGACTTTTTCCCACCATTCCGACGGACATTGAAAAGATGAAGATGACACTAAGTTCACTGACGGTTCCACCGACCCCAGCTCTACAATCATCATTCATCACTAACGGAAAGCACATCGCGTTATGGACGACGCCATATTTGCCCACACTCCAGTGTGCGTCAATCGAAGATGCCAGAAACCTCAACTGCGACGTCCACACCAACTGCAGATGTCAACCTGCAGAGACGACGGTCACCTGCATCTGCGCAAACAACAGATTTGACTGCAGACTTCTACAGCGGACTGAGAAATCGTTTACCTGTTAGACGACCATGGATCACCTTTGAGGAAGAAAAAATCGACAGGGATAACATCTCAGTAACAGCGCTCGTGCCAAATCTCTCAACAGCAGAAGTCCTGGTCACTATCAACGATGAGTTCGATTCGATGATCAAAGAAGTCACGGACTCTGTCTGCAAAGTCAACAACGCTGACCTCATTGGCTGCTACCATTGCGCTATCGGAGCTGTAGCACAAATCACCTGTTTCAGCCAAGACGACGAAACAATGGCCACAATAAACTGTGAAGACTACACATTCTCTGTGAAATGTTCACCGCAAGGCGCAACAGCGTCACTACGATTTAACTTTCAACAGGCACAAATCCGCCTTTCTTGCACTTCCAGCATGTGGATCGATCAAGACTCATTTCGAAGTCATCGGCGTTTTACATTGGACCCGAACAATCTTCGGTGCAGCAGAACAACTTCTCGCCGGAGAAAGTAATCTCTACAGCGAAATAGTCTGGCCGGATGTGGGACACATCACGAGTGTGTTCGTAGCCTGGTACAAATTTTCGATGGCATTAGCTGGATTTCTCTTGCTGGCAGTCATCACAGGATACCTGTGTTTCTGGAGCTGCGGGATTCGATTTCTCGCATTTCTCTTCAAGCTCATCAGTGCTGTCTTTGAGCATGGATTCAGAATCACGTTCAGGACTATTCTCAAGGTTACTCATAGACTGTGGACTTGCACGCTTCGCACACGGCGACACGCCTACAAAGATCTATAGGCAAAGCACCGCCAGCAGCACGTGTATATATGTACATATATATCTAACCGCACTTGCATGACCACGTCTACATCTACGTCCACGTTTCTGATTCCACATACATTCATCTATTTTTCAGCATCTCGAAAACATCGACATGAGCGACATCCAAAAATCGAAAAGAGCTTCAACCACAAGAGGCGGCAGCTGAGAGAAAGAAGAGACCAGCCCCACCACCATTGCCAAAAACAAGAGAGACCTTCACGTATACTCCGCTTCCTGTAATGGCTCCAATCATTGACCTCACCTCGGAGATCTCAATCACAGAGGAGTCAACCTCTCACATTAGAAGGACAGACTTGGAAAACACGTATGAAAGGCTACATCACACAGGACTATCTCTGATAAACCTCATTACCAACCAAAACGAGGCCCTGCAACGACAAGTCGCAGCTGACACAAACGACAAACTGGCTGCACTCTCAACACTCCAGACAGAGTTCAACTCTGTTCAAAGGGCAAATGGACGAACTGGCACAAAAACTTTCGGCGGACAGTACCGAAATTGGAAATGACGTTCAGTACATGGCAAAGACGCGTCAGCAGACAAAATGGATGAGGTGATCCGGCTCAAAACACCATGTCCCATCACGAAGCCAGATATGGTCAACGTCATTCGCCAAGAAATCAACTCGTTGCGTGAAGCACAACGGATTCACGAAGATCAACTTCCAAAGGCACTAACCCATGAAGACCTAAAGCCATTATTTGATGGGTACGAAAACATCAAGGAAAGAATGTCGAACATGGAAACCGCATTGGAAGCATCGACGAAAAGAACGGAGACAACATTGACTACTATCCAATCCGAAATAGGAACTATCCACTCCACTCTCGTCGCTATACAGCGACAAATGGACGATAGCTCATCGTCTTCGTCATCAACGAGTTCTACAACCACAACTCCACCAAAGGGTCCCCATCTGATGTTCCCGTCCGCAAGAACAGCAAGACCACAGAGGACCAGTCCGACCCCATCGAGAAGATCACTCGCCATCTCGAGGTCACCTCGCCCAAGACCACAGCAGAGATCACGTTCTCGCTCAAGGTCGCCCTAGATTTGTCAAGCCAGCTAGATACGACTCCGTACAGAAGGGGACACCTTTCTCCACGCACCTCACCGTCCAGGCATAGGGCAGGACCACGATACAATCCAATCAAGGAACATCAAATTGTGGACAAGCTAAATTCGCTGGCCCGCAGCATGGAAGTGATCAATACACAAATGGAAGCCGAGCTACATTCGACAACTGAAGGAGCACGACACCGACACCAGCAGTTGCGAAGAGACAAATTCGAACTCGTCAAATCTATCGCATTCTACGAGGATAGACTCAATGAGTTGTCTCATGCCGATCAACGCCACGCGAGAAGTAAACTACACCGTAGCCCAGCCATCCATCGAACGAGCAGAAGTCGCACGCCTCGTCCACATCAACAGAACGACGACACTCTCGACAGGAGCTCAGACCGCCGTTCTTCAACTGCCCGGGGAGTATAACGACTTCTCAGTCGTTATCCTCCTGGTCTACGTCTACACAACTTCGAAAGCAGAGGTTCCGGCAGAAACTCTCCAACTGCCCGGGGAGTATAACGACTTCTGAGTCGTTATCTTCCCGATCTACTTGTTTTGCAGGAAATTGTAAAGGCGATTGGGTGATTCATCTGTATAAAATTCAAACTTCACTTTCCAAGCAATGGTGAATCACCCATCGCCTCGCACATGTGAATCTAAGTGCGCCAGCTCTTTGTTGCTTCTCGCCTCTTTATCTGAGAAGGCATCAGGAGCTCGGCCGCATCGTTCTGTAAACAAATGGCCGCAGTCAGCTATCTTCTTCGCCTACAGAACATTCACTTCTACATTCTCCTCGCATTCGGTCGGAACTCTCCTTATTCCCTTAATTCATAAGTCGCAGCCTTTGTTAGGACTCATTTATTTCATAGCTATTTGCTCAATAGTCGCATTAACCATGACTCTGTACCCAATATGATACTCTCATGATTTCCATACATTTCTCGTATTATTATGTGTCAATATTAAGAAGACATGAAGTTTAATTACCCAAGTTTGAGGTTGTTGCTGTCCACCGTTTCCTACGGGACAATCTGCTGAATCGTGGTTCGGATCATATAAGCACCCGCGTGGCCGTCTTCTATTTTCTACATAGGAAGACGAAAGGCGAGCTCGAATACCATCTCTACAACCCATCGATCTACATATACTCTATCTACATTTCAAGATTCAGATCCGCAATCCCCGATACACTCACCCATGTAAACGTGCACATTGGACTTTGTATCTCTGCATCTCTTATCACTCACTAATAATCTTTACCCGGACACTTGATTGATAAGATAAGGTTGCCTATAAAATGGGGCCTGGTCTGTGATAATAAATCCAGTTCGACATAGCATCTCGCCTGTGCTCTTGCGCCCATCATCACCTCTGCCACCGACTACTATTATTGTTGCTGTTTATTCGCTAATAAACTGTTGGACTACTTGTGCGACTGCAAGGACCTAACAGTCTTGCCGCGCAGCTCAACGAACATCCGATTTCCGCTGCCATTGTGCTGGTTTAGCTTGAATCTTTCAAAGCATGCATACAACCATGTGATTCATACAGTCGAGAGGCACCTCCAGTGCGGTGGTACATTTGACATGCATCCTCCCTCGTGTGGGGAAAAACCCGGTGATACCTGGCATGATATCAAAAATGTCTGTGTTGAATGGTAGATCAATGATGCCGTTCCTTTGGGACATTCCTGCACGAGCCTAGAAACAAGTCCTAAACATGGTAACACCAAATACCACCTACGGCAGGTGACCGTTTCCCTCAATCAACCGGGGAAGTTCGCGCTGAACGCTACCACGCTGCTGACTTTCCAAGCCAAGATAGTGAAGCGCAACTAATAGGACGAGCTACAAGACCACGACGCACCTCCGAAGGAGCAACCTGCTCAACCGCGAAGGAACAGAAAGCCGTACGATCACAAGTGTCGTATCTACGTGATCCGAAAAAAGAAAGGGATCGCTACGCCTACCTTATTCCCCATAAAGGAAAGCACTTCACGAAACAACCCGCCGGAGTCTGTCTCGCACAAGTAGAAGCGTGTGAAAAAGAGATCGTGATCAGTTTCCGTTCATCTCAGATCGATTGATTTCATTCGTTTATTTATTTATGATGTTTTGAACTTTTTCCAGCGTAAATTTGGTTTTCAGTCATAGAACTCAGCATGTTTGGAATGCAAGACAATCAGAGAGAAATTGAGCGTGCAGAAAATTGCGCTCGCAATCTTATACCTTTCCTCACTTCGTTTGATGACTCATCTACATACCGTACCCCACTCACATATTTCGTATTCAACATGTCCGCACCCGCGTAAGTGCACATGCGCCGTTCCCTCCATTTGAATTGTGGGCGCAGCCGCGCCTGTATTTCGTCTGGTACCGCTCATATAGTTCTTCTTCACGATTTCTCGTGCCTGTATCTCTGACTTTTCCTCCGTGAGGAAGCAGTGTAATCACTCTACGCTTCGCTTTCGCCCCGAGTAGTGGTGCGACTGTTTCCACCGCTCACCCCAAATTCTCGCCTCCATATTCGGTTATTCTGTGGTTCACATTCCAGCCAGTGGGCCGTTTTTCCTGTTATGGTAATCTTGTTGTTACTTTGTTTATGGTGTCATAAGGATAAACTCTGTGAATCAACTCTATCGCTACAATATAGCCTTTTAGCGTTACAAGCGTTGTACACTTTTTGCTCCTGAATCGCGGTGTCATAGATTGAATTATAAAGGGAGAACTTCGGAAAAGCGCATGGAGATCCGACAGTCCTGGCTTTATTCTTGTCTAGAAGTGGCGGCATCTGTCTATTCTTTTGTGAATGTGGCTGATAATTCCACTAGTGATCTGTATTCTGTGTGTATTCTACTGGTCTATATTCTGCTACAACGCTGTTTTAATCAATATTCGGCGTCGTTAACCTTCAGCGTCGTTGGTTAATTGCATTCTGTGTATTCTTCTGGTCTATATTCTGCTCTAATGCTGACTTAGGTTATATTCAGCGTCGCCCCTCGAGGGCACTCTGTTGCGATATTTGAAGACTGGTGTAGAAATACCTGTACTGCAGTAACATACAGATCTTTAACAGTTCATGTGTTTGCACCAATTATTTTCACCAAGCGCAAGCGAGGGGTGTGGCTCCATAAGAGAGTGTGTGCGCCGTTCGACCCGACAACCAGCCTGCTATCTCGCAAGCTCTCTGGAACCCGATCCGCACAAGGAGTAGGCCCAGCCTTTTCCTCCTTGACAAGTACTAGATTCTCCTGGGGTTCCCCCTTTCCTTAATGTTAAATAGGATCTAGTAGACATGAGACATGATCATTGATCGACATCATAGTTCACTCTCTCATGTTACACGTGCAATATGGACTTTGAAGTGTTGAAACTCTGCGTCTCTTACGGCTCGTTAATCATCGTGGCCCAGGCAATTCACGAATTAGATAAAGCAGACGATAAAAGGGGCGATGGTCTGTGATATAGATTCATTCGACGTATCTTCTAGACTAGGTACTCTGGTACCTATCGTCTCCGCCATGTATTATTGTACCTGTTCGTCTCTAACAAACTTATTTACTACTCGAGTGTTCTGGATGTTCTGGATCATACAACCACCTCGGTCAGAGTTTGAAGTGTCAGCCGTTACTGCCATGGGCTCGACTGATCCCGAATACAGAAATGCCGCAATGGAATCCTCGGGCGCCATACGAACTGGGACGAGCGATAAGAATCATGATGCAAACACATGTGCCGATCGAGTGAAAAAATCTCGTTCTTGGCAGTCGATATGACACATCATCACCGAGCGGCCTTGCTGTGGCGTACGCAGTTTTCAAGGATCGTTGCCTGCACATGAGCGTGGCGTTGCGCCGTGCAGTGAGGAATGATTACGAGGACCATCCGCCGAGCAGATGGGGAAACCCCTACCATCTAGCTCACCTATACTAGATGTTCCTGTCGTGTCTTTCGCACGATTGCAGCGTAAACAAGTGCCAACAATCCCGAAAGACCGCAGCACATACGGTCCTTCCGTCAAGGACAAAATGTGACATGTCCGGGATAATTCAAATCTACCGGACAGCAGGGTCCGAGGTGCCGGCCGGGTCGATTGCCGCGTCACAGCCGAGTCGCCCTCCTCCCCCATAGAATATTCCATGCCCAGCCCACCGAAAAGAGTGTGCAGCCTTAACCCGTCCTAGATCAGCCAACGTCCTGCTCGTTCCGTCCCAGGTGGGCTGACGTGCTGCTCGCCTCGTCGAACGTCAACCACCGTGCGTGTGTGGTGTGAGGTAAGCGGCGGCACGACAATTCCCTTCGCGCCATATTTAAATTCAATGTTTTATGTTTGTTAATAAGGGGTACATAAATCTCTCAACGAGAAGTGTTCGGTGTGTGTAGTAAAAAAGTTATGAAAAATATGATACTGATAGCTTCGATGTAAATCATGCTTTGTGGAAATGATTGCAGTAGGAGTTCTGAGAAGTACTCTGCCAGGTGTCGAGAATGACGTCTCTCGCCACCTGGGTGATCTTTTCAAAAGAAGTGGTAGCGAATGGTAAACACCTAAGATAGGAAATCTTCGTAGACGGTAGTCGCTAAGGGAACACCTTTAGCATCTATCCATCACAACTCAGTGGTCAGGGATGGGATGATAGAGAATGTAGGTGCTATTCGGAGTAGTCCTGAATGTTGCTAGGGACTTCTTAAGCCCAGTTAGCATGATTTTGTTTTCGTTCAATTGCAAGGAATAGAGAGCGATAGGCGTTTTAATTATTGATCGTTTTGTTCTGTTCTCGTATATGACTCATCCTACTTTGCCATCATTTCCGAATCTCTTTTGCAGTAGCCACGCGGTCCCGCGTGGAAACATTTTTTTTCTTTTCTCCGAATTTCACTACGGCGAGCCTGTATGTAAGATACCCCGTTTCATGTTAACTGATGCAACCCTAGACACTACAAAAGTGAATATATGAGTACTTCACTCGCGTTTGTGTGTTATGTACTTTTGATCATTTTTGTAGCCTTCTGTTATGATCATTGATGTGCCCATGTGAATCCGTGCCGTCCGGTGCCTGTCTCGACCCCGCGTTTCCGCCCACCGTTCAGTGACCACGCCCTTCCCCTCAGGACATCTAAGTCATTCTTCTTCTCCATGGACGCAGCGGACGGTGCTCGTCCGCTGTTCTCTCTCCGCCTCATTGCATTGTTTTGTATTTTGTGAATCCAATGTGTGAATAAAATTGCTCAACTTTGTTGCCTACCCACAGCCACTCGGACTAGAGGTACATATTTGGCGGACAGCCATCGCAACATTTCATCGGAGACACATTAGACTGAAAGCCACCCACGCGACAATTACTTTTCGTTTGAATTGAGACCACCCTATCCCTAAAACAGCAAACAAAAACCCTTCCGCTGGCGCTAGGAACATCGCTACTCAAATGGAAAAGTGATTCATACTGTAGCGAATGAGGAACAAATCTGAAAGTGTGGAGACATTCTAGGCTTTTGTCCTGTCAACGAGTCGTGGCGTCTGAATAATCATCTGTGATTTCTGCCGTACTGTGACACAAATATTGCTCTCATTATGGCTATACGATTATTGATAGCTGTTTTTCATGCCGGTAATTGTGACTTGAACACGATTAGTCACATCAAAACGCGCTCTAATGACACTGCTGATGAACCACATCAGTTGACAGCAACGACGGTGTATGAGCTTGCCAAACGTGGTCAATCACCTTGGAGTCACGTGATATCGACGAGCCACGCCACCGCCGCGGTAGAGTATGTGCTCCTCCATGATCCGTGCGGGCCTGTCAACTCCCTCCTGCTATTGCCGTATGGAATAGCTGTTCCGCAATGCAATGGGTGGCCTGCAGATCTATCGCGCTCCGTCTTTCGCCGTTACGGCCATCGTCACTGCTCATGATCATCAGGTGGTTGACGTTCGGTGACCTCCAGTAGCAGTCTTTTTGTAAAGGCTGAGGCTTCTAGCAACTGCGTTCGAATTCTTCCGTTTTTGGTCGCAATGTGCCAAATTTGCACAGGAGGAGGTAGCCCACTGGAAAAGCAGGAGCGCACCAGTGGTCCTGGGCTCCCGTGAAATCGTTATACTGGGTTTTCGCCGCCTATTATAACAAAGCTGCCTATGCGCACACTCACAAGTTTGCTACACCCCCCTCCCCCAGTTCTAATATAATATACATTCCCAACCCAATAAGTCCTGGATCGTGAGAAGGAGTGGGGACACATCGGTACGATATGCTGAATGATGGCGGAATTTCTCTCTGGACCGGCCAGAGGATTTGACGCGTGGATGGTGGACTACTATTCAGTCCGAGCATCAAAATGTGCCCACCGAAGCTGGAAGAACGCCTGATACCATGGCAGTGCAAGATTTTTCTTAATCTACTAGCACACAAAGCTTCGAAGTTAAAAAAATCAACTGTGTCTTTACATCATAAATGAAGGGGGAGAAACAGTAATTGACAATATTCGAAGAGCTGATAGGCATATCAGCCATGTAATCAATGATCGTGGACGACAACAATAAATGTAGAACTCTCAATTAACATCTTTTCTAGAATAAATTGTTCCTTTGTTTGTTCCTGAGTAGTGAGACGGGGTTGCAAAGTAATTGCCTCTATTGGACCACGCAGTGAAGCAGCATGGGAGAAGAACACAAAGAACACACGCGATATGCTGGTGGTTGTGAATGAAGCTCTATCGACAGTGAAGCGCAGCATCATCACGATGTTTGGGATAGTGCCATCGATGGAAGAGCGTGTGCAATGTTAGCAGAAAAAATTGAGAATACCCGAAAAAGAGACATGCCGCGTACATAATGGGAGCATTTATGGTGGCCATAGACAATCAGCTAACATATGATTTTTTGTATTTTGTCGTCAGTTGCCATGTTTGTTGTGTAGTCCGCAATGGTGCATCGATTCTCAGCGAAAATTTAAATCAAATCAATGTTCGGCGCACCGGGCCCTGTAAAAGGGAATTTTTCACGCCTTTGGGCTATCACTCCTGTTTTTGCAGCGTTTTTCCTCTTTCTTCTGCCCGCTCTCGCTGCTTCCTTCCCTCCCCTGCTTATGCAGTCTTCCCCGATCGACTAGAGGATCTCCCTGTGCGGTGATCGACTCGTGGGCAACGAATGGTGCGATCTCTCCTGCCGACCGAGCTCACAATGAGTGTCGTGGACGATCCTGGACCGCTCCTCTAAAATTGGCTTGCTCCCATCTTGCTCCTAGTTGTAGTTCAGGCTCGCCTGGACTTAATGTGTTTTATTTTCGCTGCTTGTTAAGGTGTATTTGTTTTTCTAGTTCAAATAGATTTCCCGTATTCATCGTTTTGTGTAGCATGAGAACGGTTGCGGCCATTTTATTTCTCTCATCTATTCAACTAGACCTCTCACGGCGGTGTCGCCCGCCGCCGTCATTAAATGGAAGCTAGACGACCTGGAATGTGATAAAGATAAACTATTGTAACGAAAAGTGGATTCCATCCATTTGGCGGTGCTGGCGCTTGATCGCCGAATGGAAAGAATGGAAGGGCAAATATATAGAACTGCTCGTTCGAGCGGTGACGGCAAGACGTGTGTCGGTTGGAGGGGAAGCACCACCGAAAAGGAGTCCTTCGCCCAGGCCGGGGCCGTTCAAAAACGAGTCCAGAAACATCATTTGTTCTGTAATGGGCCCCATTGAAAAACGGATTGTGATCATTACCCAACTGTACTTGGGGGGGGGGGGGAGAGGGGCTCTCTACACACCGAGGGAGGAGTTGTCCCGCCTTTTGCGGCTCCAATTCCACTCGGGACCTTTTCGCCTGCAATGAGTAGCGTGACGTTTCGAACTGCAAAAACGGGGCAACTCCTCCCTCGGTGTGTAGAGAGCCCCTGTCTCGTACTTGGGCGCCACAGTATGTGTCATCAGTCGCACCTCTGTGTGCTTCGGAAATGGTAATCATTCGGCGGAAAGTTCTAGAACACGAGCAACGTGTTTCTGCTGCCATCAAGCCAGCCGTCACAAGAAGGCGGAGTGCCACCATCTGGCATTCTGTCCTTATGATTTTGTATAGTGAAATCTGAAGTGTGAAATGTGATGCGAAAATAAGGCAAATTTTCAAGAACGAAAAAAAGGTCGCGACCCTTTCCGCGAGAAGACACGGGCCTGTCCCCACAAAGGGTCCCGCGGCCGGGGATCAGGGGCTCACACGCTTTTCTGAGCTGTATAGGGTTTAACTCTTTACTCCGTAAATCCGCACTTGTCTCATTGTCCGCACCGATGCCTTGGTCGCACGTCAATTATTATGTGTATGGCCATTGTTATACCAGAAGTTTACGGCCGTGACAGGTGCGGCCGACTGTTACGAATCGTGCCGGGACCAGGCCCACACAGTAGAAAAATGCTGTCGCAGGAACAAGTTGTAGCACCTGTCGCGGTCACTGGCTTGGAAGGGGATGTCATGCTTGAAATGTGGAAACCGTGCAGTAATCGGTCGCTGTCGCGGCTGTCCGTCACAGTGCAATGCACTGCAACGGGTGTCAGCGACAGCGATCCAGCCAAATCCAGTACCCTGCCGGGTGTTTTTTGCCCCTGAGCGACAGCGACGGCTGGCCCTCAGCGACAGCGACGTAGCAGTGCTCTACGACCGCGACAGGCCTGCCGTGGCGTATAACAATGGCCTATGGGATTCTGGTGAAAACGAATAAATCAGTGTATAATGTTGAGGCTGAAAAACGAGTAAAAACAATAAGACCTTGGAAAGTGAAAATATATTTTGGAATAATGAACACTCGAAATAATGGTTCGAAATAGTCGTGAATTGTAAATGGATTTTCTCTGTAATAAACGTTTTCGAATGAACATTGGTGTATTGTTTATTATTATCATTGAGCAGATTGATGATTTCATGGACTTGATGCATTATTAGTTCAATAGTTGCTTACCGTGCTTATCTGAGCCAAATTCCGGTCCGCAATTGTGTCTCGACACGCCTTGCGACCGCCCGCTTTCGAGTCGGAAGAGCTTCCAGCGCCGCAGCCGCCGATCTGCTGACTCTAGGTGGGTTTGAAACTGGAAACTAAGAAAATCAGAGGAAATTGTATAAAAAGGCACATCGAGTCGGCTTTGGCGCTGGAAACCCGACTGACTCGAGCGCGTGCGGCCGCAAAGCGTGTCGAGACGCGATTGTGGACCGGAATTCGGCCCAGATAAGCACAGTACTGTTATGCCTGTAATGAAATATAATGTGCGAGAATTCGAGGCTGAAAAAAAAGAATGAAGTTTGTCACGTGCCCATACTTCACTTCATAGATATGTACAGCTTCATGCTTTGCAAATTTCCTCATGAGATCATGATTGGATGTCGTGCGTGTGCTATCAACGATCCCTGAAAACACACGCACGACATCCAATCATGATCTCATGGGGAAATGGGATGAATGTGGATTGGTCTGGAAGCTTGAGGACGAGCTTGATCGAGGAATGGAGATGTCGTGTTATAGAATTTATGATGTTACACTGCTACACTCAGATGGCATTTCCCCTCATTATGAGGTGCCAGGGTAGTGGCGCGGGCTCGTGAGTTGTCGTTTGTTGATCGTGGAGACCCCTCGCCTGTTTTACCCTATCTATCGTTGTATATAGTAAAGTTTAATCTAAGCGTAGTGAGTGTATCCAGAGTCTAGAACTCCCAATCAGTAAATCAGGTTGTGATGGGCCATCATTTAACTTCATAAGTGGCTGGTTCAGACCGGTCTATATCCGCATGCACAGCGCGCTCTAGCTGGGTTAATCGTGCGGCTGCGCTTGTTCACGCGGCCTGAGCCAGTCGCTGCGTTTGGAGAGTTGATCTTGAATTTTTCGAGCGAGTTAATGCACATGTCGTCCGTGTCATTCAGTAGGAAAGCCGTACCCAGCTATGGGGCGGGAAATCATCACCGTGGTCACTTCGTTTTGCGCGTGTCACTTTCCTGCCAAGCAGCGTCGCGCCTTCCCGATTGAATGACACGAACCATACAACGATTGTTTCAGTTCCGTATTGGCTTCACGCTCTTCACGGCTACTGTACCTTCAGTTTTCTCCTGTAGTATGCTAATTTTCTGGCATTGATACGATGAGCTTATGCATTCATATTATTTAGGCCTTGACCCGCTTCACGAAGGAAGATCCTACTTTCCGGAAGGATTATAATGCCGAAGCAAAGGAGACCATTGTTTCCGGAATGGGAGAACTTCATTTGGTACGCTGCTTCGCAGTCATTATCTTCTGTGGCCATTCCTTATCTGTTTTTCTTGAAGGAGATTTACGCCCAACGAATGAAGAATGAGTTTAACTGTCCAGTCGAGTTGGGCAAGCCAACGGTTGCCTATCGTGAATCTTTATCCAGGCCGTATAAGTATGTGCAACACGATACTCTTCTTTTAACTGTTTACCATGGCACAGCTCAACACGGTTTCATTCTAGGTTCCACTTCCGACACAAGAAGCAGACTGGTGGACAGGGACAGTTTGGAGAAATTGAGGGAGTCATTGATCCGCTTCCAGCCGAGAGGTAATTGTTACTTTCGTCATATGGGAAACATTCCTGTGAATATTCTCCTTTCAGGAATACGCATGTCGATTTCACTGATGAAACATTTGGAAACAATATCCCGAAGTCTCTGTTCCCAGCGCTGAAGAAGGTTCACCTCTCTGCGAAGTTACTGCCCTCCATTCACTGAGTTGCCGTCCCACTTGCAGGGTCTGGATATGATTGTTGCTGAAGGACCACTGATCAAAGCTCCAATTGCTGGAATCAATGTGCGAATACAGGATGGAGCTACGCATGCTGTTGACTCTACTGAAATCGCCATGATCAACACAATGCAGAATATGATGCGGGAAGGTTGGGGAAAAATTCGTTATTGATGGTAATGACTCTAAACTGGAAATCAGCAAATGTCTATTTACAGCTTTCGAAAAGGCTGAATGGATGCTTCTGGAGCCTATCATGACTGTTGAAGTGACAACACCATCTGAATTCCAGGTAGGGCTTTCTGCGCTCTGCATCAGTCTTCTTCCTGAAATGGTTCGCACTGGTCGACTGGCCCCTTGATCCTCGATCATGTGTCAGCCCATTCAGGATGACGCCGACAGTCTTCAGATCGTTTCGCAGTTCATTCATCATTGTTTCTACCGTCATTTTGGGGTCTCCAGCGATGAGCTCTGGAAATCCGAAGGAGCACTTACTTATCAAACTGTATTCACCTCGTCAGACCTTCTGAGGGTCATTCACGAAGGTTCCTATCTAGCGCTATGGTGGCGGAGACACTTTCCTGTACCTAGCGTCAACGATAACATCTGAAGAAATGAGATCAGTTGCGCTCATTGTCTGGTGTCTTGTGAATCAAGAGGATTGTCTTCTACTTGGAAGCGAAGATGTATGCGTGTATTACGACGTGCCATGCTTTATGGTGTTAAAAGTGGGTCCAAAATTCTGCTTCCTAGGTCGCGGAAAGACACCCATTTTTACACGATTTTTGGAAGTTTCTTGCCGTAACTGCAGTTTAACGTTGCAGTGCACGTTATGGTATGTTTACACAAGGTGTTGAGTTCATCGGAAAACGCTTGGCTCCGGGCGAGATTGAACCAGCATATTCCCTTTCCGGGGGAGCGCCTTATCGCACTGCACCACCGAAGCCCCAGCGCCGCTCTCACTCAACTTCTCGGTAAATCTTCACCGAAGCAATCATCCTTTCACCCGCATAAAGGGATGAAACAGGTATACCGTCAGAGACTATCTAACAGTCGTAGACCTGTCAAGATGATGCTCTAGTTAAGCAGTTGAGTGTTTACCGAGCAGTTGAGTGAGAGCGGCGCTGGGGCTTCGGTGGTGCAGTGCGATAAGGCGCTCCCCCGGAAAGGGAATATGCTGGTTCAATCTCGCCCAGAGCCAAGCGTTTTGCGATCAACTCAACACCTTGTGTAAACACCCATCTTTAATATACTTACTGTTCGACGGATCGTCCTCTTGGGGCGTAAGAGCTTTAGAAACTTCTATTTGTCTCGTTTTCCCGCAATCGTCAGCCATGTTGGATGCCGATTTGGTCTTGCCAAACGAGTGCTAGCGTTGAGTCTGAAAACCAACATTTGTTTCCTTAGCTGCTCTTCTTGTCCGTGTGTCGTCTCATGACGCGACCAGGCTATTGCAATTTGGCTTCCGCTGAGTACTCCGATGCGTCGCGCAGAATGCATATTCTTGACAGGTCTAATTTGGGGTTCGGCCTGATATTCTGTGCGCCACTTATGCCTCAGAAGCTCTTTGAGTAACTTGAAGAGATCTCGATGTAGGCGCTGAGTTGGTACGCATTCTTTCTGCGTAGAAAAGTGCAGGGAGAACTGTTCAGTCGTACAGTTAATCGCGAAGTTCTGCTTCTACGAGGTGGTCGGTGGCTTTTTTGAGAGGCCCGAAAGCTGCCCACGCTGCTCTCTTCCGTCCGAGTTCTTCCTGCAAGTCGGGATCCCTGTCCACTGTACGTGCTCGGCACACATAGGGATTGGTTTCCGTGATCGAAGAACCATCAATCTCGACCAGGGTTTTCCGCAGCAGACGTTCTCTTTGAACGAGGTGTTTCTCCGATAGATTCACAGTTCAATTCTTTTCTCTACTTCCTTGTACTCCGCGAGCATCGCTTCGGCTTCATTGGTATTATTCGAGAAGATGATGTCGTTGGCAAAACGAAGTTTCGAGAGGGTTTTTGCATCTACACATATGCCCTTGTCGTTCCAGTCGAGCGACTTCCTTAGGAGTATGGTATACTCCTGCGACACGCGGTCGCGTTGATGTTCACACCGACTGCCTGTCGCGGAATTCTCGCCCGTTAAACCTGTCGCTATGCGCTGCACTGTAGCACCGACAGGCTTCAGCACATTTGTAGTATGTAAGACTTCAGCGACACGTCGCTGCGAGGAGCCCGCGATAGCTGTTCCTGGGACCGCCGATGCCGTTACTCCGATGCGGGTCCCGCCGCGATTTGTGCTAAATTGCATGCATGTCGAACCTGACAGCGGCAAAGTACATCATACTTCTTATCCATGGCAAAGCGGCGGTGAACAGCTTGAGCGATATACCATATACCTATCCCCTTGTCGAACCCCCTTCTTACTAGGAATGGCAAGAGGGCGATGAAAAAGCCGTATACTCGTATAGCATAATTTCTATCAGAGTCGGTTAAAGTTTTTACTTAGGACGGGTTCGCTCCTTGATCGGCTAGAGTTGGCAGGACGTCATTCATGCAGGCGCTGCAGACGGCTTCGTCAGTTATCACCGAAAGAGGTCAAGACCAAGGGTGGTCAGTACTCTCTACAGAACTCAATGACTATGGCCGCAACTTGGATTTCATTCTTGCGACTGAAAGCTCGACGCAATTAAACCTGCCGCGGGGTTTGAGCTCCATGCTAAAAAATCTTTGTGCTTTGATTAATGGATCATCTGCATCAGGGTAACGTTGTCACGTCTCTCACACAACGAAACGCTATGATCAGGTCGACTGATTCTACAGAAGGATACACCACTATTGTCTGTGAGGTACGTGTGCGCTAACAGAGATTTTTCATTCTTCGAATATAGACCAGAAATGCAAGTGTTTGCAGTGTCCCTTATCCGATATGTTTGGATACACATCATTGCTGCGTTCACTGACCGAAGGAAAGGGCGAGTTCACGATGGAGTACTCTAGGTAAGCGCCGATTATCTCAGGTTTCGGATGTTTTGTGTCCCGAGTGATTGTTGTTAAGATATGCCCCCACTACCCAAGATGCTCAAGACGGGGTGATACGTGAATGGCAAATAGCTCATGGGCTCGTAGATCCAAATGCTGACAAGAACAAGAAGAAGCGGCGATAGAATGAATCATGGATACACCCTATCCTCGAGAGAGAAAGTAAGTTGGGTGGTGCGGTACGGATGGCTGCGCCCTAGTCTAGCAGACGACTTCTTAGGGTTTCTTTTGATATTTAATAGCTTATCGTTCTGAATACTAAACAAAGAACTTAGAACGATAAAAGGAAATCTCCCTCTTCGACTCTCGATGAACCTCGGCAGCAGGATAATAGTTGATACGTTGAATGTAGCAGGCACGAGGTATGTAGTATAGCTTCATTGGAGGGCTAACGTTTCGGCGGTCTCGCCCTCTTCGGAGTCTGAAAAAGGTCGAATTCACGTGTAAATTTACTCGGCCAAACGTAGTTTTACCCTACAGAAATTAAAGACAAAATTTTCCAAGTAAATGGCTGGGGTACATGAAACCTTTTCAAAGTCCGTGAAACATCAGGGGCGGTAGTAAATGGGGTGTTTAACGTGAGCAAGTCACCACCTCCTAGCCGACACCAAACCGCGATATAGATGTCACGAAGCCGCCAGGTTTATTCGAGCTGCCCCACGTAAGAGACGAATCGCACGCTTCCTGAGTGATACAAACACAGTCGATTCGTCGGTAGCACGGAATAGTGCGAATAGTAAGTTGGGGAGCCATTTAACCAGAGGTTAAGCCCTAAAGCTCTTTTTCGGTTATTATGCTAGGCTCGAAACACATTCCTCGCATTCTCAGTCATCTCGTGTCTGTGCAGGTTTTCAAGGGTGCGACAGCAAAAAGAACGTTGCACTTGGATTTATCTATCGACACTTTGTGTTATGCCAGCTTATTTTCTTTTCTCTCATGTTTATTCTCGATAACTTGTGAATTTTCCACGTCTTTCAATAAATAAAAATATATAAATCTCAAAAATCCGTAAGACAAGCGATTCTTAAGGTTCTTGAAGTAGGCGGGATAACGATTTTCCTCTCTCTCAGAAAGGATAGTTCACCATTTCCAGAGGCATACCGGAGTCGAATTACGGCGCTGGTCGCGTCGACGGCATGACGTGTGAAAAATTCTGTCAAGCAGAGGATCTGGTGGGATTCATTAATGCGCCTACATGCGATTCATCCGTTTTTTCTTACACCTACGTTTTGTGTGAATATCGTCCGCATAAGTATTTCCTGCATTCGAAACACACCAACACGAACGACGTTTACGGTGGAAACAGAGGGCGGATTGGAAAGATTGTCGAAGTAGGTTTATTGTTCCCGGTATGGTCGCCCCAAACGGAAGCCTCGACTATGAGGGGAACAAGGTAGTAGTGCCAGTTCATCTCGTTCCTCGAAAGCTTCTACAGGCAAGAAAAAAGCGAAAAGTCCTCAAAGCCTCGTCGGTCTCTGTCTAAAAAGCAAAAGGAATGTTCGCGGGAGAATCACATTCCGGGAGAGGACTCTGTCACGATTTTAATAAGGAGCTTCGCATGGTGAGGCATAAAGCGAAAACGAAGCATATCCACCAACTGAACCTGTCGAGATGCCTCAACCTGGAAGGGCTTGGTTATATGGAGGAGAAGCCAGCATTGTGTTACAATTTTCAACAGAATAGTCACAATTATGTCACGGTCGAGGTAACTCGATCAACTCGAACGCATAGATTTTTTCCTTCCCTCATCGGGCACTTTCTGGTTTTCGGTCCTCTCGGAGTTTTATCTGTGCCAAATTATGTTGTCTAGTGACCGCCAAGATGACCCATGCCTTTAACCAGTAGCAGGACAGTGTGAAAAGGGTCACAGTCAGGGGAGATCGACTAGGTAGAGCATGGAGTGTGTTCTGAAAGGAGCTAACTTTGCACGGAAATGGTACTCCAGTGACCCCAAGGTCAACCTGAAGGGCGAGGGTGTAAATACAACGCGTACTTATCTACCGAATACCTGATGTTCCACGGACATTGAAATGGTATGTCACTCAGTTTCATGTATCCTAGCCATTCGTTTTGGAAATTTCGTTTAAAATTTTTGTAGGGTAAAACTACGTCTGGCCGAGTAATTTTACACATAGATTCGATCTTTTTCGAACTCCGAAGGGGGCGAGACCGCCGAAACGTTAGTCCTCCAATAGGGTCATACTACCTCGCACCTGCAACAATCAATGTATCAATAAGAGAAGAGTCTGCTATATTAGGAATTTGTTATCCGTATCGAGAGCGCAACGCGGCCATCTGCGCCGCTCAAGCCGGTTTAATTCCTGGAGGAAAGGCTGTGTGTTTGATCTGATACTCGGTTATACATTGTTGACTATTATATCTAGTTAGGAGGTTTTACATTAGGATCCATAGGCATTGTTAAAGTTGTTATTGTTGCTAAAGAAAGAAAGTATCACTGGTCTTATAGGCTGTCAAGACGTCCATGTGGTGTTTTCGCTGAGAATCTGTAATTGTTGTAAATATTAAACCCTTTGAACAAAAAACTAAGCAGACTAAATAAAGATATTTGCCCTTGTCGGTCAGTTGGCTTTACTTGGAGTCCTAATTGTAGAATCGAGGGACGGAAATTTTGCGACCTTGGGTTTCTAATGTGAGTCACACATCCATATAACCCAATTTGGGCTTAGGGTGTGCCTGGAATGGAACGCTTTACGAAGAGTACATTCCACCCAAAGGAAAAAATGGCGAATAAGATCTCGAGCTTTGGTATCTCTTAAAATGGAATTATTGAGTATGGACTATAGTTGTACAATTTCGAAAAAAATGTCAAACGAACGAAAATCGAATTTTTTTCGTTCGAAATCTTTTCGAACGAACGAAAAATGAAAAAATTTCGTTCGAAAAAATTTCGAACGAACGAAAAATGAAAAAATTTCTTCGAAAAAATTTTGAACGAACGAAAAATGAAAAATTTTCCTTCGAAAAAAATTCGAACAAACGAAAATCGAAAATTTTTCGTTCGAAACAATTTCGAACAAACGGAAATTGAAAGAATTTCGTTCGGAAAAATTTTGAACGAACAAGTTTCGAAAAACTTTCGAAATTTCGGAGGTCGAGCGAACGAAATTCGAAACAAGTCGAAATTTCGATTTTTTTCGAAATTTCGTATTTTTTTCGAAACTCGTCGAAAATTTCGAATTTTTTTTTCGAAATTTGTCAAAATTTTCGAAATCTCTTCGAGATTTGTTCGAAAAAATTCCGAACGAACGAATTTCGAAAAAAATTCGAAATATCGGATTTCGAACGATCGAAATATCGGATTTCGAACGAACGAAAATCGAAAATTTTTCTTCCGAAAAATTTTCGAACGAACGAAATTTTAAAAAATTTTGTTCGACGAAATTTCGAACGAATGAAAACGAACGAAAAAAATTTCGAAAAATTTTTCGAAAATTTCGTTCGTGTACAACTATAGTATGGACTATACTTCGGCAACTCAAAATGTTCTTCATAAAATCGACTTCGACTGACTTGGTTTTTCAAATTTCAGAATAATCGAGTTTTCGATTAACTCAGTTTTCAAATTTTGAATCAGTCGAGTAGTCGATCGGTCGATATTAAGGCTCGATCACTCGACTCGACATGAGAATGCTTTGCACCTAAGATTTTTCGAATCACGGATTTTATTGGAAATCAGATTTTTTTACCCAAACAGAAGCTCTTCTAGAGTCTGCCCGAATAAGACTGACCGCCCGAGTCGATAGGGAAGTTCGCTGACTTGCGACTAGATCAGCAAGCACAATAGACCAATAGTGAATAGTGTGTCAGTCAGCTGTTTGCAGCCGTGGGAGGGTTCATTAAAACCCGCGATGGCAGTGCGAGAAGCACGCCGACCGCGTCGGCGGACAGTCTCATTTGGGCAGACTTTACCACAGCCAAGATTGAAGTCATGGGTTACGGCATTCACAGCATGGTAATCATGCCCAGAATGGCCGATACTCAGCAGTTTTGAAGATTGCGTGGACGATGGCTAAAACATGGACGATAGATACACTTTTCTGACACGTTGGTTGAAGGAATTGGCTGAAATAACTTAAAGAAGACCATTTTCCAATAATTTTTGCACATTCCTTGGGACTGGTATTCGAACCGATTCAGCGCGAAATCTCGAAATCGAAATTTCGCCCTGACCCTGTCTTTAACATTCATCATTTTGAATTCAACATGGCAATCGGTTTCTACTAGCATGGGCATTTGACGCTAGTCTTCGAATGAGTGAATAAATCGAATAACAATTCCCGAGATTTTCAAATGAATTGTTCCTTTCAGATCACCCCTTTTCGAAAATCCGACAGCGAGCGAGTTTTCCGATTAATGGGTTTCATAAATTCCCAGTGGATGCAGTTTTTTTTTTCGATTAAGGTTCAATAAATTTTCGAATCGACGCCTTTTTTTAAATGTCTTTTTCGTAGAGAAGACTGACTAGTTCCGGAAACCTAATCCTTACTCGATCGAGCGGACATTCTGGCGACAAATTGGATATCAATTCAATTTCGGAACAAAAGCTCGAAATATTGATTTTCCCGAATATTGCTACCAAAATTTCACCTCATGATCGAAAAAAAATCATATATTCCGTCTTTCTTGAGCAAATCGGATAGCCTGTTCTACCGAATGGGTGATAGTCAGGCTTGAGGCGCCTAGCCGTGAAAGGGACTCGAGAAAAGCTGGATCAAAAAAGGCTGTCAGTTGGGTTCAGCTCAGGGCAACTCGCGCCGCAGCTTCACAGTGCGAGAAGTGGGCGCGTTCTTGAAATGGCGCAGACTAGTCAACAAGCCACACGAGGGACAGGAATGGACGAAGTCATTACCTTCGCGCGGCTTATCGATCGCAGCAACCAGCTCGCGGCCGCCCACTCTAAAAGGGTCTGCAGAGTTGAAGTCGCGTCGTTGCTCGCAGCGACGAATAGCGCTGGGTGATCCAGCATCGATTACATTCGGCGGTGTGGGCGACCGACGCGGCGTGAAATGCGATGAGGGGGCACTGCAGTGCTTTGACGCTGCGACCGCCCTGCGTCACTGCCAGCGAGCGGCAACCGACGCGGCGACGATAATGTTCGGAAATATTTTTGTCGCCGCGTCAGGGCTGACGCTCGGCGACCTCTCTCCGGTCGGTGCAACTCTGCAGTCCCTCTAAAAACCCCACCCCCGCTGTCGTCGCGCAGCATTGTTTTTTTTTCATCCTTCCCACACAATCCGCAACAGCGACGCAACTCTGAAAGCCCCTAAGGCCTAAGGGGTCATACGTCCTACGCCGAGCGGCGCGGCGACGTGCAATCCCATAATATCGATGGTGCCCCGCCGCGTGATCAATATCATTCTTACTTCTTCTTATCTTAATCGGTTGGCTTTCGCCTGACGCGGTCATTCCGCATCTTCACCGAGGTGTGCCGTCCTAGTAGTCAGCCGTGTCCATTTTTCACGGTCTTCAGCCACAATTTGAACACATTCTATCCAGCTGTCACTATTCCATTTCCTGCGAAACGAAACATCGCGCCTGAACTGTCTTTCGATGCCGAGTGACTTTAAATCCTCTTTAACCACATCCGTCCAGAACTTTCGCCTACGCCCAGGTGGCCGTTTCCAGACAGGATTTGGAAGCATTTTTAAAGCGTGTTGTACGAGACGATCCGGCGTTCTTCTTAGTATATGCCCGAGCAGTCGAAGTCGACTTTCCATTGCTGCTTGAGATGGCGTTAGGAGATGCTGGCACCTCCCTCGTGTCAAGCGTTTATGTACTGCGTCGATTTCCTTGTAAAGGTCTTCGTTATGGCATACACGCGGCCAGAAATATCCAAGCAAACGCCTAAAAGCTTCCTCTCCGTGCAATCCAACCTTTCCATCTGCGTTTTCGGTGCTGCCCACGTCTCCGATCCGTACATCATGATAGGGCGAATAGCGGATAGGTAGACGCGCAACTTGACTTCCTTCGCGATGGTGGTAGACCACAAACACTTGGTTAGAGAATTGAATGCAGACGTAGCTTTCGCACATCGTTGTCGAATATCCGCTGCATAACTACCATCGTTCTTCAGCAAACAGCCCAAATAACAGAAATCGTCCACCAGTTCGATACGTTGTCCGTCCACACAAACTCCAGTTGAAGGCCTCTGAGAGACCCACATCTGCTTGCATTTGTCGGGACGAAGACGAAGTCCATAGGCTGCGGCATACTTCGAAACGAAGTTCACAATCCTTTGAAGTTTTGCGTTGTTTTCAGCGAATAACACAATGTCGTCGGCGTACTCCAGGTCGACAAGGGAGCGTCCTGATGGTGTTAGGATCACATCCGCAGGAAACTGTTCTGCAACTCTACGCATGATGTCATCAACGGCGAAGTTGAAAAGAAAAGGTCTTGCAACGGCTCCTTGCCTTACTCCTGTTTTCACCTCGAAAGCTGACGTAAATCCGACAGGTGTACGAACTGCTGCTGTTGTTCCTTTGTTCATGTCCTCGATTAACCGAACATACTTTTCCGGGACTCCATCTGCTCGCAGAGCATTGAGCAATCGATCACGATGAGGAGAGTCGAACGCGGCTTCAAAGTCCAAAAAGCAAGCTGTAATGGCTTCGAAAACCGCTGCCACGATTCAATTACTCTTCTCACGACGAACACTTGGTCGATGGTCGATCTTCCAGGTCGAAAACCGGCTTGCTCATCTCTGGTCGTTCCTTCACGATGTTTGATAAGTCGCTCGAGAATGATACGTTCTAAAACCTTGTACATGACACGAAGTAGAGAGATTCCTCTGTAGTTCTTAGGATCCGTGACGGATAGCTTCTTGTGAAGAGGTACGATGATCGCATGTCTCCACGAATCGGGTATCCTTTCGCTCATCCATACGGCACGGATGGTGTTGGTCATTTCACGAATCCCAGACGGAGGAAGAGCTTTCAGCATTTCAGCAGTGATGTTGTCATCTCCACCTGCCTTTCCATTCTTCATTTTCCGGACACAATCCAAAACTTCAGACTCAGTCGGCGGTTCCTCACTGACATCGTAATGTGCTCTCTGAACATGCGGGAGCTCAGGTACTGATGGCGCTGGACGATTCAGTAGTGAACTGAAGTAATCCTTCCATATTGGCAGCGTCGCATCACCAACTGCAACTCCATTGGTAGTGTTCAAGACAGGAGAACATCTCTTCATCTTCCCGCTATACTGTCGCAGCAACGTGTAGGCTTTCTTCGGATTCTTCTCCTCCCAAGCCTTCTCGAACTCCTTAGCTTTACACGTCCACTCTCGTTCGCGGTCACTTTGAAGCTGCCGACGCAAATTCCTCCTCAGACGCTTCTCCTCCACGAAGTTTCCTGCAGTTCGGAGAGCACATACTCTGTTGTAGGTAGATGTTGTTTCTTCTGAGACGTAGGCGAACTTCTTCTTAGGCTGTACAACCGGGAGTGCCTCTTTCGAAGCGTCCTGGATGCACTTTACAAAAGAATCCGCGTCGCAAAGTTTCTTCTTAGTCCGTACTCCGATGTGAATAGAAACGCGTTGTCGGAAATTCCTTCTGCACTCTTCATCTCTGAGACTTGTCATGTCAATCCTCTGGAGAGGCTGAGCCCCTCGCTTCCTCTTATGAATCCTCGCAGTGAAGTTCAACAGAACAGGACGGTGATCCGAATCGAATGCGACATCCCACACAGCTCTAGATCTTCGAATGTCCGATACTGGAATATTCCTCGTCAGGACATAGTCAAGCTGTAGTTTCAAAGTTGTCATCTTCCGCTTCCGCTGCTCTTCTGGAGATAGCCGGGTTGGTCCCTGCCACGTAAGCTGATGGCGGCGATGATTCCTCTTGAATGTCGATGCAATAATCAGACCACTGCGTTCACAAAAGTCGACAAGGCGGTAGCCATTGTCCGATGTTTGCTCCACTGGGTAGAACCATTTACCGAGTACTTCGGATTCCTGATCAAGTCCCATCTTCGCATTTGCGTCAATCCCCACGACAACAGCATGTTGACAAGGTATCCTGGCCAGCAACGTATTGAGTTCCTCATAAAACGCATCCTTCGAATTGTCTTCGGCGGTTTCAGTGGGCGCATGAGCACTCACTATCCACAGATTGAATCCTCTCTGATCCCGCAGTCGTGCGAATGCATTCCGACACGACGTTGAGCCGAACTCCTTGACCATACCATTGAAATCCTTCCTTACAGCTTTTGCACAGCCTCCCACTCTCCTATCGTCAGCGTTACCGCAGTAGATGGTGTACTCTCCGACGCTGATGACGGGTCTATCCTGAGGCGGGTTTCCTGCAAAGCAGCAAACGGTGCATGGAAATAGCTCAGAAGTCTGGATAGCGCAGTTTTTGGATATCACTCGACAGCGATCGACAGTTCAGGGTGGCGAAATTGTGGCTTGTGGCCAAAGACTCCATGACTCCCTAGGTACGGATCCTAAGGTGTTATGGACCAGAGGCCTTAGTGTGCCGGACGGCGACACCTTTATGCAATGTGCGGGATACTTTCGCGATATAGTTGTGCACGCTATATCGCTCGAACGTTCCCTGTGTACACTCAAACGTCTGCTGGGTTCAGTAGAAGCAGGGGCACCAACGAGCAGGTACCAACAGACTTGTATACACACCCCCATCAATATCATTGTATTTCACTATGTCGCGCCGCTCGGCGGCGATATTATAAGGGCCGAATAAACTCCCGCCGCCAAAAGGCGCGGCAGCGTGCAATGGAGGAGTATTAATCATGCGGCGCCGCACGGTCGATTCCTCTCCATTGCATGCTGCCGCGCCTTTCAGTGACGGGAGTCTATTCGGCCCCTAATCGACGCCTAAGGACCGCTATTGGACGGGGTCCGCTTCGCGCTCTGAATCCGCTTTCCAGAAACCGCGCAGATTGCGGCGGAACGCGGAAATATACGGCCTATTGAGGCTGAGGCAGCTACTCAATAATTTCAAAAAAAAACGCGTTTCCAGAAACGCATTTTTCGGCGTTTCGCTCCCGTTTTCCAAAAACCTGGAAAAATAATCGTGTCGAAACCTGATTTTCGAATTTTTAAAACTTTGCCCCGCTTACTGTGAGAGAACTGGCCACTGTAGTACCGCAATCGTGCCGCAGTCCCCATAGTTCCGCAGTCGTACCGCAATGACGATGCAGTGGGCTCGCACTGGTGTCAAATACCGCAATAGCGCCGCAATGATTGCGGTACTATTGCGGAGCTACTGCGGCAAAATCACAGTGCCGCCGAAGCCAGCCATGCCATTTATCGATCCACTCAACCAGGCTTGCCACGTTTCTCATCCACTCGTCTTCGTCTTTCAGTTCTGTTGGAACAAAAGCGTGTCTCTTGCTTTTCTCAAAATTCATTTCCTCTCTTAGGGAAACACTGACACTTTCATCCTCTTCAGTCCTATAAGCGTTGATGTTGACGGAGTTTCGAATCATTTTTTTGCGTGAAAGTTTAGATTCATTTCTTGAACTCAAGAAGCTTTTTGAGTTTTGAGTTTTTGAATTTATTGAGCACATTCGACCACACTTACCTGAATTCATGAACTTGAATTCAATAATATGCACATTCTGTACCAAGCCGAGGTCCCATAGTTCTCTCGCGTGTGCTTCCAGGGATAAGCGGATTTTTTCAAAACTTTTTAGAGGCTGTGTCCACGATAGAAAGCCGTATTCTAGTTTTCTATGTTTCTCAGTGGGCAAGTTCTCGATGTAGAGGATTATTGGGAAACGTCTCTATAGAACTTTTGAAAGCCGAATAAAAAAGTTCTTTAAAAAAACCATTTATTATTTATTTACGCCTGTTGGTGTGTTCTGCGCACTGCAGACAAAACGTCAAACCAAACGTCGCAAATTAATTTGAGCTTTGAAATTTTTAGGTAAGTGACTTTGCTTTCTGTTTCGTATACCAGAAACTCTTGAAAAATTAAGAAAGTTGAATGCTCATGTTTAGATCTTACAATTTCCAGGAATAAAGAGTATGGCACTAGAAACTATGGACAACTGCCTTATGGCTTGGGCGGGGTGATCCAATGGGTCGACTGGTTCACGAGATTTTCACACAAGTCCTGACCGTTTTTCGAGTTACTTCCATCCCCACTATTCTCAGAAGGACCCAAAGTTTACTTTCCTGCGAAAAACGGGCAAGTTTCTCATCATGAGCACTGCCTTTAAATCGAATTTTGAAAAACGAATGACCATCTCACAAGCAAAGTTTACAAAGCGTAAGTCGGATCTGCGGAAACGAAACGTATGTCAGTATCTCTTGTCTATA
Organism: Aplectana chamaeleonis; assembly: GCA_029168955.1. Taxonomy (NCBI): domain Eukaryota; kingdom Metazoa; phylum Nematoda; class Chromadorea; order Rhabditida; family Cosmocercidae; genus Aplectana; species Aplectana chamaeleonis. Next base: position 181,851 of record JAPDOI010000533.1, on the reverse strand, counting down.
GTAAAACTTTGCAGTACCACGCCCCAAGCTGCTGGTTCCAAAAAGTTCATTCATTCATTGAGAACGTCGTATAAGACAGACGCTAGAAAAAGTCGAAAAAATTCAGAAAACTTCGAATTACAAGCATATCTAAGACTTCAGTAAAATTTTAGCAATTCCTCGTTTAAAGGCAGTGTTCACGATGATTTTCGTCCCCGAGTTTTTCACATAAATCAATGCGTTGGCCCCCAAGTATTACCAAAATTACGAAGAAACGGCGAGAAACGCATTAAAACGTCGTAATTTAGTGACATAGTGACTATCTTAACTTATCAAATTTGATAACGAGTCGTCCGACGTCGGCCGGCAAACTATGAAAGGGGCTTAAGGGTACTCTAGGGTGCTGAAAACGAATCTGGGGTCTGTTTGTCGAAATGCTAGAAATACACCTCCTATTAGAAGTACACCTGTCATAGAGGTACACCAAAAAGACGGGTCTCTGAGAATTAGAAGTACACCCTCTATTTGAAGTACACCTCTAATCGAAGTACGATACCGCCGCTATCTAAGGGAAAAATGGGCAAAGTGGGCAACTAAAGCGTCTTTCGACCTCAACACGCCTCAAAGTGCTCCGTTTTCAATTTCGAAAGGACCCAAATATTCAATGAAAACGCTTTTTTAATATGAAGTTAGTTATGAATTTGATAAGGTTTTCACAAGATAATGAGCCCATTCGATTAAAAACAATCGCACGCGATCTCTAGCATGGTCAAAATGAAAATGTATTCCGCCTTGAAAAATAATGTTGCTCTCTAATTTCGCAAAATATTATCACACTATCGGCTAGATCACGACATGCTGTACATTTCAGCGTCTTCGATATTGAAAACGGAGCACTTCGAGGTGAGTTCTGGTCGAAAGACGGTTTAGTTGCCCACTTTGCAAATTTCGTCCATTATTTCCCTTGGATAGCGGCGGTATTGTACATCTAAAATAGAGGCCTGAGGATTAGAAGTGCATGTACCTTTAAAATAGAAAATCCGGTATATTAATTAGGTGTTGCAAGTGAAAGGTTTACTCTTCTTTGGTTGCTGCCCCCCTAAGTTCCCTTCATTAAGTTGAATATTCACTCGACTTGGATAATACCAAATCTGTTCACTCTCTGGTCTCTTATCAGAGATTTCCTCACTTTCAGAAGACACCCACTGATTACCTAAGCCTGTCCGAATGAGACTCTCCACCCACGCGGTCAGCCTGCGCAACGAGCACACATCAAACCTAGTGCATACTTCCCGTGTTGCGCGATCGCAACTGTGCATACTTTCGGTCGATATAGATGACAAGCAATATCGACTTTCGGTCGATATAGATGACAAGCATTAGGTCGCGTCGCTCGTGGCGATAAGTATGCACTAGGCCTCACGAAGGCATTTTTCAGACGAGCTGACCGACGACTGAGATACAGTTAACTGGAATATTGTTCCCAATTTGTCTGATATTCGTGGTAATCTATTCACGAATCCAAAAAACCTTCGCGGCGGCCGGTCAACACGCCCACCGGCCGCGTGGGCGAGCAGTCTCATTCAGATAGACCTGAATTACCCTGTGGAAGTAATAAAAATTTAATTAATTCTGCTGTGACAAAAAATTGAGTGTAATCGTTCCATACCAAAAGTAAATAGACTTTCAAAATAGCAACAACTTCAGCGGAGAAGAGATTTGTCGGGACAAATAGCTGCATGTAATACCATGTAGCTGTGCTTTCTCGTGAACTATAGTGCCAACGTAACTACATACATAGCACGTATTCGTGGTTTAGGCAGCCGATTCTTTGGCGTCCAGTGTGTGGATAATGCTACTGAAAGGGAATCAAATCTATGGGCCACGGGAAGATATTTTATTCAGTAGAGATTGTGTATGAATCAAGAAGACGCGGTCAATAATGACTTGGTGATTGCAGAAATGGCTTGGAAACAAAATTATAGGCTTAGCAAGAGCGCCAAAGCTGAGACGAAGGCACTATTGCGGTACGATTGCGGGGCTATTGCGGCAAGGTCGTGGCTGCCCGCAATCGTACCGCAATAGTGCCTCTGCGGTGCCGGCCGGCGCCGCAGAGGTACGATTGCGGTACGATTGCGGGCAGTTCTCTTAGAGTATCCCACTGCACGAAGGTTGGGGCTTAAGGCAGCACACACTCTCACAAACGTGGTCGAGATAAGAGCATAAATAGGCCTGCACGGCCCCTACCATGTCGTCAAAGACGTTTGTAGCGCCAAAAACTATCCAAGATGACAATATTTGACAATGTTTGAGCAATCTTGCCTTCTTTGACTGTATTTTCCCACCCATTTGAGTAAGAGAATGAGAAATGAAACTTGAGAAACCATGTGATGAGTTGGGGTGATAGCACTATCAAATGGGAGTGCACGAGAGAAACAGCTTGATTTTCTTGAATATAACATGTCTGCATACCGAGTAACACTCGTCCACTTTCGAGAATGTCGCTCTACTTCGGCTGACTTTTTGAAATGGAGGATTACATCGGTGAACAAACATGTTATTTTCAAGTAAATCAAGATGTTTCTCCCGTGCACTTGATAGTGCTATCACTCTAACTTATCTCATGTTTTCTCGAGTTTCATTCTCATTCTCGTTTTGGAATGGGTGGGAAAATGCAGGCGTGGAAGGCAAGATTGCTCAAACACAGTCAAATATAGTCATCCTCGATGGTTTTTGGCACTTCAAACGTCTTTGACTGCATGGTAGGGGCGGTGCGGGCCCAATTATGCTGTTATCTCGACCACGTTTGTGAGCGTGTATGCTGCCTACAAGTTCTTTCGAGGCAGCATACACGCTCATAAACTTGATTGAGATAACTACGGAAATAGAATGGTATGGCTCAAAGCAAAACGCCTACGCATTTTGAAGCGTCAAAAACGACTCACAAAGACGCTACACGAGTGAGAAATTGGTCCCGCCTTTGTATTTCCGTCCTCCAAAGCAAGGCTTCTGAGCCATTCCCACCGTCGTCGATGTATTTGGTTTACCTATTGTACCTATTCTACCACCCACAAACGTTGCCGACGGTGGGAATGGCCCAGCACCTGTTTTGGAGGAGGACGCAAATACAGGGGGCGGAGAAATACAGGGCGGGGCCAACATCTCACTCGTTTAGCGGCATTTTGGGTCGTTTTTGACGCTTCAAAATGCGTAGGCGTTGTGTTCTGAGCCATGCGATTCTATTTCCGCAATTGTCTCAAACACGTTTACGAGCGTTTATGCTGCCTTGCCTTTAGAAGCGCAAAACACCCAAAAAAAATTTTTCAGATTTTATGCTGGCGTTGGAGAGAGTCACACGCTGATCACAGCGGTATCTCTGAAATGGTCCAATACCCCTGTGAGCAGAGTTGTGGCTCCTTGTAGATGCCTATTTCCACGGTGAAAAGTTGGTGGACGAGTTGTGTCGCGCCTGTATCCCTCCTTATTCGCAGTCGCTGCACGATAGCGAACCAGAATGAGAAGATAGACCGGCAAGGGAGTGAAAAACGGCGACTTGTTGAGATCTCATCCGTCCATCTAGCCGCTATCGAATTCGGGAATCTGGTGAAGGGTGTGGCACGTGGCGGTGAGCGAAGGGAGCAGGGTAAGGCACGAGGTATGGACAAGGCCAATTTTACTCAGACCCTACCCCTCCAGGAGCAAAATTTTGACGATGTTCCCAGACCCTCCACAGAAGCGTTATTTGGTCAGCTTTTTTGTTGTAAAATTTGGGAATAGTATCTCAGACTCTGCGGGGGGGCAAGCGCCGGACAATAGAGCCCGTTTTCGACTTGGGGGAGCGACAGCGCAGGCCTCCCCCGAGGGGGGCTTCAGGGGAGGCCCCTGCTCTCCTCCGGCGCTTGCCCCCCCGAGAGGAAGAGAGGGAAAAGATGGGAAGAAGTCGTAGAAGGTAGTTTACGACAATAGAGGCCAGAGAAGGCATCTATCACGTGCTCGAGCGGTATAAAAGGCGCCTCACCTCATGGAGAGCCGCATTCGGCCCAACAGGGCCGGCCCTGGACGGCGACTTCGAGTCACTGTCAGAAAGGGATATTTTTGGAGGGAAGCGGAGACGCTTTCCGGGGGGGGAGGGTGACGTCACTGCTCCGGTGTCGTGACGTCACTGCTCCGGAGCCGTGACGTCATGGCTCCGGGGCAGTGATGGGGGCTTCAAGGCAGTGACAGGGGGGCTTCAGGGCAGTCACAGGGGGGCTTCAGGGCAGTCACAGGGGGCTTCAGGGCAGTCACAGGGGGCTTCAGGGCAGTCACAGGGGCTTCAGGGCAGTCTTAGGGGGCTTCAGGGCAGTGACGGGGGCTCCGATCAAGCCAAATTGTCACTCCGGCGGTAGCCCCCGATTGGGGGCAAGCGCCGGTGCCCGGAGGGTTGCCCCTGAGGAGCTGCGCTAGCCCCCTCCAGTGTATGAGATGATTGAAACCTTCGTAAAACCACTGAATTTACTCAGCGTGAACCTCCACTCAGTAGTCTCTACTTGGTGTCCCTGCGGAGCTCTTACCCCGTCACCTCAGGCCCCCCTTGTGAGTATCCAAACCTCGCGCCGTACCCTGGAAGGGAGGTCGGGCCTGTGGTGGTCGCGTATATCCCGCTTATTTGGAGGAATTGAGATCTCGAACTTGGCACGTGATATACAGGAGGGGTCCATGACACAATCAAATAAAAATCACAGAATTATTCATGTCTGAGGGTTGACTGTGCCTTTAGGTATCCATCGTGAGGTTGAAAGCATGGGTCACAGCCACTAGTGTGCGCTACATCAGCAGTGTACCGTCGAATCTACAAAAGAGTGTCAGTAGCAAAAGAGTGTCACCACTGAATTTACTCAGCGTATACCTCCACTCAGTATTCTCTACTTGGTGTCCCTGCGGAGCTCAGATTAGTAGTCCTGTTTTGTAGGTTCAGAAATGAAACTGCAAACAATGTTCGATGATACATTCAAAGATTCATATGCTCCAAACATACAAGAAAAAAACATTAGAGAACCCGATACTGAAACAACACTGAGAACGTAAGGAATGTGAGGCAGGAAAAGTCAAGAATCAATCAGAGCTCATGAAACAATCTAAAAATTCTCCACAATATTCCATGATTTTAATATCGTGTAGAGTCTTTACCCTAACAAAAATGAACAAAAGCGGACAGTTTCCACACATAAACTCTAGCGGCACTACAACAAACGGACGCTCCCTTGTTCCACTTGCTGCTGAATGGACAGGAACGGGAGCAGGTGAACTGTTCCCTTCTCCAATTCAACCACTACTTCAGCAGATCTGTCTTGGTAATCTGGTACGATAGCTGCTTCGGCATTCTCCTGCAGCACCTCGGCATACACCTAAAACACAACCAACTATCAGCATAATAATCCCCGTTTCAGCATTGGAACATAAGAATTCTGTATGACGGCATAGCAATTATCAAAGGGAACTCTCGCGGTCAGAAATAATCCAGTTTTTTTGCGAAATACCAAAATCTCGCCCATTTTTGTGACAATGAATGACTGGTAGAAATCCCGGGTTATTGTTAAGTTCAGCAGGGTAAAAGTGACGTCATCGCTGGCACAGACTCCGTCAGACTTACAAGGGAAGTATACAAAGCGTAGGTCGGATCTGCCAGTACGACTAGTGTTGTTAGTATCTCTTGTAGCTCAATAGTAAAACTGCGCAGTATCCCGCCCCGAGTTGCAGGTTCCAAGAAGTTACAAGCTTGAAAAGTTCATTTTTGTGCCTTTTTGTACCTTCCAAAAAGCATGTTAGTCTTCGGAAAATTCGGAAACGGACCTCATAATTGTGTTAAGCGCCCAAAACTACTCCTGTGAGCAAAGTTTGGGTAAAGGCACATTTTCCATACTTTCTCCGGATTGACACCATTTTGGACTTCTACCGATTTTCGGTTGGGCGTTTATTTCTACCAATTGAGGGCTGTGGAACAGTTTTAGAAAAATGTTCCAGATTTGACTTAAAATTCTCCCAGGTGGGTTTTTTTCGGGCGCTGATCACGAATCTCAGTTTATTAGTCGATTTTCTAAAGTTTTCGGCTAATTTCGTTTGAAGCTTCCCAACCGGGAAAATTTTCGAGGGAAAAACGCAACTTTCGAGATTTCCGGTTTTCTACGATAGATATGTCTCAAAATCATTTGCTGAAGGTTATTTGGAGTGCTAAACACGAATCTGGAGTCTGTTTATCGATTTTTTTGCAGATTACGGTAGATTACGGTATACGGAAGTTTGGTCAAAATCTCAGATTTTACTCAAAATTTGTATACGGGGGTTATTCGGGGTGGAGAATACAAATTTAGCGTCCGTTTGTCGATTTTCAAAATACTAAGGTGGGTTTTGACCCCTAAATGACATGTTACCTACCGTAACCTACAGTGAACCTCGAAATTTCGGCAAATTGACTCCAGATTCGTGTTCACCACCCTAGATTACCCCTACATACAACTTTTGAGCCAAATCCGAGAAAACTTTTCGAAACTCCGAAAAAATGCCTGATGGTAGCAGTATCCTTGCCTTTTCGCGAAACTGCTCATAACTCTTTTGAACCTGCGGCTCGGGGCGGAATACTGCGCATTTTTACTATTGAGCCAGAATAGATATTAACCATACTAGTCGTTTTGGCAGATCCGACCTACGCTTTGTATACTTCCCTTGTTAGTCGAAAAACCGACTAACAAAGTAAGTGTTTACAGTGTAAACACATCTGCGAAAACTACTATTATCTCTAGTATCTCTTAGGCCTTCATAGTAAAACTGAGCAGTATTCCTCCCCGAGCTGCAGGTTCCTAGAAGCTACAAGCTTAAAAAGGTGGTTTTTGTGCTTTTTGTACCTTCCAAAAAGCGCACTATCTTCGGAAAATCCGGAAACGGACCTCATAAGTGTGCTCAGCGCCCTAAACTACACCCCCCAGGGCAAAGTTTGGATGAAGGCATGTTTTCCAAACTTTGTACAGACTGATACCGTTTTGGACTGGTACGGATTTTCAGTTGGGCGTTTATTTATACCAAAGGGCTCTGAAAGCGTTTCAGAAAGTTCCAGATTTGACTTAAAGTGCTTCCATGGGGGTTATTTGGGGCGCTGATCACGAATCTGGGGTTTACTAGCCAATTCTCTGAAGTTTTCGACTTGATTCGTTTAAAGCTTCCCATCGGGCGAAAATCTGATGGCAAATCGTGACTTTTGACGATTTCCGGAATGATGCGGTAGGAGTGGCTCGAAATGTTACTCTAAGGGATATTTGGAGTGCTAAACCCGAATCTGGAGTCCGTTTATCGAATTTTGGCAGTTTACGGTAGATTACGGTGGTTTGCTCAAAGTCTCAGATTTTAATCAAAATTTGTATACGGTGGTTATTCGAAGGTGGATAATACGAATTTGACGTCTGTTTGCCGATTTTCGAAATAGGTAGGTTTTGCCCCCTAAATGATATGTTACCTACCCTAACCTACAGTAAACCTCAAAATTCCGACACATGGACTCCAGATTCGTGTTTACCACCCTAGATTACCCCTACATCAAGTACCAGGGGAGGAGCTTCAAAAATTCTACGCAAAAACTCGAACCTTAACTGCAGGCGCTTTTTCTTTATTAATAGGGCGACTCCTGCATTTGAGCGGCTCGGGAGGCTCAAATCCATCCCTGTGAGTCATAAGGCGTTCAGGAAACTTGCAACTGAATACTTCGAGAACGAACCTGGTGAGCGCTAATCCCTCACGGAGCAGTCACTTCTACTCTCGCCATTACGGGCTATGCGTATATCTGCTTTGCATCCATTGCTTTATCTGACCGAAATACTGGTAGTTTTTCCCTCGCTGTTACTAGACGTTTTTTTGTTTGTGATTTCGTATATGAGCTGTTAATTGCACATAAGTCTGGTCCGCAGGCTTATGTAAATAAATATATAATATACATACATGTATTGAGCAAAATCCGAGAAAATTTTTTGAGACTCCCACAAAATGGCTGATGGGGAAGTACCCTTGCTACCCTTGTGAGTCCGGGGCGGAAAAGCCAACCTCGGTTGCACTGCCCTGTCCGTGAGGCGCGTCAAACACCAGTATCGACATCGCAGACAGACTCATTGGGTGGACTTTCTGCACACGACTGTCACTATTTCAGTGCGTATCGATCGGATGGGACTCAGTCGCTAAACCGGCTCTGACGGTGGTCTGACGAGATTGAGTTCTCCAACAACTTCCTGCGCTACTTGCGCTAATCGCAAGCAATTCGCTCAGGGTAATAACGTAGCGAAAAATAGTGAGAGACAACTTGTGGAGCGCCGGCAGAATGCTTCACATTAGGACTCCCGTATATTCTGAAAGCTGGATTTCTTGAGCGTCAAACTCTCTTACTAGGGCTTGTTTTACTTACACCCCGACGATTCAGAAAACAATGTTCTGTATGTTTTAGTTATAGTCCTGTGTATCAATAACCCGCGGCTAAAATTTCCTAAATGCCTCAGATATTTACGAGAAGTTTCCAAAAGTGGGCGTTTTCATAGACAATATTTATAGTGTTAAAAAAAATCTCGCATTGAGCTTCAAATGTTTCCTAGTGGTTGTTTTGGGTGGTTATCACGAATCTGAGGCCCCTTTGTCAATATTTGAAAAATTCCATCTGATTTGGTCCGGAGCTTCTGAATGGGGGAAATTCTGCTCGCCAAACGCGACTTTTGACGCTTTTGAGATTGCTACGATCCAATCGTCTTAAAACTGCTACATAGGGGTTATTTGAGCTGCCTAAAATAAGACTGTGGTCCGTTTATCATTTTCCTCAGACTACGGCATGTGACGTTAGGAATACGGTAGCTACCGAAGTCTCAGATTTGACTCAAAATTTCTTTGTCAGTGTTATTTGGGATGCAGAAAACGAATTCGAGGTCCATTTTTCAATTTTCGAAATTTTAAGGTAAGTAACGCCAGTTAAAAGGCCGTAACCTACGGTAACCCAAGTCTGGCGACAAATAGATCCCAGATTCGAGTTCAACGCCCTAAACAACCGACAGTTGAAAGTTTTAAGCCGAGTCCGAAAAAATTTCTGAATACACCAAAAATTCCTTTTCCTTCAAGTGTTGCGATGACAATGCCATTTTTTGGAATCCCGTGGGATTTAAAGAATTTCGAGCACAAATCATTCATGTTCTGTCACAAAAGTACAATGTCAACCTGGATTTTCAAATCGAAGAAAAAAAGATCCCTAGTTAGTGTGCTGAGCTGTGACAAATTAGCAAAATACAGACGGGAAAGGTAGTGGTTTTTTTTGCGTGCGCGCCTTAAATGCCGTTCGACAATATACCAAACTAATAGAAATCACTGACCCTCTCACACTCTAGATCTGTGACGGGAACGGGAATTCGATGAAAAGAAGGTTGTAAATGACCTGAAAAGCAGAGATCGCTATACGAATGCAAAAAAAAACATTAGAACGAAAATCACTTACCAAGACACGTTTTCGCCATGAGTTGTGCCTCGGTTTTCGCATATCTTTCGGCGAATCTCTTCTCTTGCTCGGACAGAAGTGCTGACTTACCTAGAAGGGGAACTCTGGCGAACATGCTATGGGAAAAGTTACCGTGGTCATACACCATTATCTTAATGGCACTGTTCACGATAAATTTCGCCTTCGTTCTTTCGAAGGAAATCGAAAAATCGGGTTTTCATTGGAGTGATAGGGTCAACAGAACAAACAAAAACGAGCCCGAAAGAGCCCTTATTGGCTCCAAAACCCGCTCGCACTCGACCTTTCTAATCAATAGATATGTACTGATACAAAAACGCGAACGGATTTCGGAGTCAATAAGGGCTCTTTCGGGTCCGTTCTTGTTCGCTCTTTCGACCCTACCGCGCCAATAAAACCCCAATCACAAAATTTATCGTGGACACTGCTTTCAAGAGAACCACGAGTATCAAGCGCACCTTCACTTTGCCTTTCCGTATCCTCCTTTAATGCGCGCCTTGGGTTACTTTCGATTTTTTGCAGTCGTCGTCTCATATAGTCATTCGTAATGTATGTGAGCCTATGCAATTCCAATCGATGCGCGGAGATCCTCATGCTCCCCTGAAATCATGGATACACGAAATCCAGATGTCTGATACTGTTATCACTCTCAAGATCACGGGACAACGCTTTTTCACCCAATTCAAACAGTGCGAGCGGTCGCGCTGCGATAGATCAGCAATCGCCATAAAGGGTCGTTTATACTTCCGCCCTCGAGCGGCGAGGTAAAGTGGAAACCTATAATATCGATCGTGCCGCGCCGCGTGATCAATATCACAGAAATGCACACTGTACCGCGCCGCTTGGCGGTGAAGTATAAACGACCCCTAACGCGACCACTCGCACCTCCGAATCTGCCACTTCCTAATAAAGGGAATGTACACCACAGATGACTCACCTTGTCCGTCCTACCGGACAGATTTTCCTCCATTCCTTCAATTTGATCGACTAAGCATTCAACAATATCGTAGCGATGTGGTAGTAAGCATGGAGCTGCCATCTCATTCTGCCACGCTAACCGCATCTGCCGGAGTACCTGAATACGGCGATACTACACGTAATCGTTCCTTGGGTCAGGCGATGACTAGGGTACAACCCTCCCTCATCAGCAGGGTCAAACGGGACGTTGCGTAATTTCTCGAAATCGAAGCGACCCTCCCTCCCCCCGTCAGAATTTTTTCTAAAATCCAAATTTTTTGCGACCCCCCCCCCGAGGCGCGATTTCTGGGCAGTTTACATTTGATTACTAGAACTGTCAGACTCCGAAATTTCATTAGTCGGGCTGAAGCGTCTGAAACCTGGGAAATACTACGATCCTTCCCTTTGGTGACCAAACATATAGGGAATTTTCGCGATCCCTCCCATTAACCTTCATTTTCGGGCCAAAATTTTTTACGACCCCCCGTTCCGAAAACTCGCAGACCAGAGCTTTCAGAAATCTCAAGTTGAAAACTATATATTTTCAATAATCGATTCAGCATTGAGCAGGCCGCTGGGCCGATTTTCGGCGGAGCAACGACCCTCCCCCTGTTGACCGAAATTTTAGAAAAAAAATTTAAACTCTCAACGACCCCAAGAGATGAAAAATCGCTACAGCTTTTCCGGAAGAAAAATCTTTTCTCTCTCCTTCTAACTAATCAAGTGGTTTGGAGTAGACTTCCTTTCTTTCTCCGAAAATTTTACGAGCCCCTTCCCCAAACCTTTCAATTTTTTCAAAACTTTTACGACCCCCCCCCCGGCGCGCCGGGTCGCAACGCTGCACAACGATGGTTCGATTACAGCCAGATTTCGCTAGCGCGGCACATGACGATGGTCCTTTTGTCAGACTCCTGCCACACTCTCTAATACCAGGAAGAATTTTTAAACAGCTGATGAATGTCTAAAATTGTGAGAATTCCTCTGCAAACAAAAAAAAACAAACCTCATCCGGAGTGATTTCCGCTTCTTCATCCATGAAGGGAGTATCAATTGCACCTGATGATGAATGAACGGACATCAACGAGTCGGGAAGCGCCATGCTGAAATAATCTCAATTTTCGGCCTTGGATAACATCCACGGAGAAATACATCCACAAACTTCCTTGCAGGATACAGACTTACACCAACTTTATTCGAATCGAAATCAATTGCAACTTAAAAGCTTTTCCACATCATTCATACTTTTCATTTAATTCGGTGGTGAACGGGATATGAACTCAGAATTTTGAAACTTGAGAAAATATGGAATTTCTTCGAGATCGGAGATTGGAACAATTATCAAACATCGGAAATCGGGAATTTATAAAACACAACAACTAGATTCGGAAATCGCAACAGGATTCAGAATTACGTGAAATCTGAAATTTTGAAAAAAAAACGGATACCGAAACAGATTCCGAGCACCCAGGTTCGGAACTCCCGAAACAAGACTTGGAATTCGGAAATCATATCAGCTCTACATGGTTGGGAACCGGAACTCGTTCGCGGAGAGCGTTCTATAGTATGGGCAAAGCGCTTAATATTCGAAGCTCAGAACCTGCAGAAATTAGGATTTCCGCTCACTTAGAACATAGGTGCTCAATTTACAGTCGTCCTTCGCCCATACTGACGAAAACTATGTTCCTAGTTAGAAAGGGTATACAAACCGCGTCTTTCACATTTCCACTTAAAGGCACTGTCCAATCTCATGGACGAAATCTGACATTTCTACATAATTGTGAAGTAGACCAACCACATGTAGCACCTACCAAGTGCGAGCTCCCGATCCTCCGAATAAGCTAGATATAGGAGGATAGACAGCCTGGGGCGCCCACATCAGGAAGCCACTTTGGCACGCGCCTTTTACGATCTTTCCAGCTCAACAGTGGATAGATGACCGATGGTTTCCGACCAGTAGCCCCGCTCTTCCCTCCATTCTCAACTTCTCTTATTGTTCAGGTCAGCTCGCATACATCAGTTGCAAATAACAGAAACTACAAGCCTCGGACAACTCGTCCACCATGCTTCAGCAGCTCAATGTTCAAGGAGCCATTACTCCGTTCCCAGGGGTCTTGTGCGATTCCAGAAACATCATTGGAAATAGGCCGGGATCACACTTCCTGCGACAGCGACAGTGTAGATCAGGCATATCGACTTTCGTTCAATATTGATGGTAAACATTGCGTAGCGTAGCTCGTCGCAGGAAGTATGATCCCGGCCTTAGCGTAGGACCGTTTTCAACATAGGAAAAATAAACCGGAAAACCGATTCTAAGGCTGGACGGTGCCTTTCACACCTAGCTTGCTCGGATGAGTACGGGCGGAGTAAGCAGCGGAGCGATCGGTCGTGGTAAAATATAACAATAATGAGATTTTGACATGATAAGCCTTAAATCGCACGGCCCAAAATGAGGGAGCTAGGCTATCCTAATCAAAACTAGTATGATCTGGATTAAAACAAAATTTCGAGAAAGTGCCGAAAAAAATTGCCAATAACAGTCGTACAAAACGGCGGACCCGGAATGAGCGAAATGTTTTAATTAAAAATTCGGAAGTCGTTACTCCAAGAGCCATCCGAAATCGGAAAAAATTGAAATCTTGTAGATATTTCCGATACTTCTCCGCAACTCAAGGCGTTTTTCGAGAATCAGAATCCCTCCTAACACTGCGGGCCGCTTTCCCAAAGAAATGGACATTGAACTGCTCACGAAAACAATTTACTGAAGATGGCCAGAAAGCAGCTGATCGCCCGAATCCGCGCCCACCAGCACACTTCCTATCACCGCCCCTCAACCTTCGAAAGCTGAACTGGATAGCAATAAAGTGATGCGGGAGTCTAGAAAAGAGCGTCGTTCGGAAAGGAAAAATCGCACGGTAAACTCCACATTCTTAGAACCAAGGGTCCACCTCGTTGCGAACGGACGCAACGTGGTGGAGGAGAGATCGTAAAAATTTTTGTCAGACAAAAGTGTAATATTCTTCAAAATTTTAGTGGGGAATCGTTTAAGTTGCAGACTTACAATAAGCTCACCCACAAGGGAGGGAATCGTGTGTAAGAATTCACGATAATTTACGAAAATTTTGGCCACCAAAGGGGAGGGTCGTAGTTCCGCCAAGGTCGGTCGAAACGCCCCATCGGAGCCTGATCCCATCAATCCTAACAGAAATATTTTGACACATTTTTGTTTGTTTCGCACCAACAGATTCTATCGATTCTGATATGGGTGCCAAACGAGCTCCCCACCCATCAAGTTCCGCGTCGCTTCAGAACAAAATCTTGGCATCACCCAGCCTGGCCATATATCCACTCATTTAGGTGAAGGAGGAATGGCAAAATCATTCCCTGGCCCGAATTCCCGCATTCTGCGCTCTTCTCGAAGGTGAACCATTATATCGGGGAAAAGGGAGACCCAAGAGAACCAAATATTCTAACAAGGGAAGTATACAAAGCGTATGTCGGATCTGCGGAAACGAATTATATGGTCAGTATCTCTTGTGGCTCAGTAATGAAACTGCGCAGTATCCCGCCCCGAGCAGCTGGTTCCAAAAAGTTATGAGCATTTCAAAAGTTTCGCGAAATGGTAAGGGTACTTATCAGAAATTTTGGGGTGTTTTGACAAGAAAAAATCGGATTTTGCTCAGAACTTGATTGTAGGGGTAACCTGCTGAGAACGAATCTGGGATCCGTTTGACAAAATTCTGAGGTTTACTGTAGGTTACGGTAGGTGATATGCCATTTAGGGGGCGAAACCTACCTTAATAGTTCGAAAAACGGCAAATGAACATCACATTTGTGTTTACCACCCCGAATGACCCCCGGATACAAATTTCGAGTCAAATCTGAGACCCTGATCGAACTACCGTACCGTAGTCTAAAGAAAATTGGCAAACGGACCTCACTTTCGTCTTCAGCACATCAATTCACGCCCAGAGAATGCTTTTCAGACACATCTATCGAAGAAATCTGGAAATCTCGAAAGTGGCGCTTTGCGCTCGAAATTCCCCCCCCCCCGCTGGGAGCGAAGTAGGCCGAAAACTTTGGAAAATCCACAAACAAACCTTAGATTCCTGATAAGCGCCCCAAAAAAAAACCCTGGGAGAATTTTAATTCAAATCTGGAACATTTTTCTGGAGCGCTTCCAGAACCCCTAATTGATGGAAATAACCGCCCAACCGAAAATCCGTACAGGTACAAAACTATCAGTCCGCGCAAAGTTTGGAAAATGGGCCTTTCTCCAAATTTTGCAAAGATGGCTAGTTTGGGGCGCTGAACACAATTCTGAGGTTGGTGCCCGGATTTTTCAAAGGAGAGTAATGCGCGTTTTGGACGGTACAAAAACCACAAAAAATGACCGTGTTGGGCTCTCGACTTCTCGGGACCTGCGGCTCGGGACGGGGTACCGCGCAGCTTCACTATGTATGCCCAAGAGATAGTAGGAATACAGTTCGTTTTCGCAGATCCGACACACGCTTTATATACTTCCCTTGTAAGTCGTTTAGGCAATTGGAGGCTTTCAGAATCCTCTACATCCTTCCTTCATTTGCCGATGATCAGTATGTCTAGTGCACTTCACATTCCACACAGCAACAACTTCGAACAATTCACGAGGTTTATTACTACAAAAAATACTGGAAACAAACCAGACAAGGAAAGGATGAACAGTACACATTTTGGGGTAATTCTAACTTGAGAGAACAATGAGAGAACGATCAAAATATTCCATAAACCGCTGAAACGCAGAGACCTTCATAGTCCGAAATGAGAACCGGTGGTGTAGAGAGTAAATAACACACAAACGCCTTCTTCACCAACCATAAATCAAATTACAAAAAAAACTTCGAAAATGAATCAGTCCACCTAATTGAGAAACAGTGTAAAACGAAGTGGGCGTTTTCAAACATTGATTTCAAACAAAGCCATGTAAAATTAACGATTAATAAATATGACAAGATCTTCCATTATACATACACACATCACGCTGGTATTCATTCCGCCGGCTTCACTTCACCTGGCTGCCCTGAAAATACCTTATTAAAAAACCAGCAGTCATATCCGTCGCGGACACAGATTGCGGTACATCCTGCCAAGTTTCAAAAGACTCGAGAAGTTTTCTATTCCGGAAAAAAATTACCGAAACTTCGTCAAGGGTTGTGAGCTCCGTTTGAGGGATATTATGATTGCAAAAGTTTTCAGTTTACCCGAAACTTAGTCCAAAGGTGTTTTTAAAGAGCTAATCACGAATCTGGGACCATTTCTCGGCTGCCATAATCGAGGGAAAGGACACTGAATGCCACCAGAATCCTTCCATGACAGAGAAAAAATGATATCGAATGCGTGCTCAACATTTCTATCAAGCCTATAAGGGTCTGCAGAGTTAAAGCGACCGGCGAGTGGTCGCCCATCGTCAACCATGACGCCGCGACAGAAATGTTTTCGAACATTATCGTCGCGGCGTCGGTTACTGCTCGCTGGTAGTGACGCACGACCGTCGTGGCGGCAAAACACTGCGCTATCCCGTCGTCGCCATTCACGACGCGTCAGTCGTCCCCGTCGCTGAATGTAATCGATATTGCATCACCCATCGTTAATCGTCGCTGAGAGCAACGCCGCGACTTGAACTCTGCGACCTCTTTTGGGCAAAGCTTCACCCAAGTTTAATGTAACTTTCTGAAATCAAAAATGCATATTCAGGATTGAACTCACGTTGAATATAAACCATCATGGGTCCGT
Source organism: Aplectana chamaeleonis (assembly GCA_029168955.1). Lineage (NCBI taxonomy): Eukaryota > Metazoa > Nematoda > Chromadorea > Rhabditida > Cosmocercidae > Aplectana > Aplectana chamaeleonis. Next base: position 165,638 of record JAPDOI010000533.1, on the reverse strand, counting down.
TTTCACATGATTACGGAAGTAATTATCTTTTACGGGAGATTATTGATTACGGAGATTACGGAGACACCAGGTAATCTTATCGATGTTTCTTCTCCATTGAAGCTTTGTTTATTGGGATTCTTAAGGACAGTGTTCACGATAAAAACCGTTTTCTAGTTTTCGATGGTTTTGAGTGAGCAAGTCCACGAAGTAGCGGATCATAGAGAAAAGTCCTGACAAAACTTTCAGGTACCGGAGGAAAACCTCTGGAAAATTTCATTGCGCCTGCTGGTGTGTTTCGGGGGACTGCGGACAAAGCAACGAACCTAACGTCAAAAAGAGTTTTGCGCTTCAAAATTCTTGGGTAAGTGAACTGTTTTCTGTTTCTTGCGCCAAAACTGTTTAAACGCAGTGTTCCTGCTTAGGCGGAAAAGTGTTTTCTCGTCACATTCTGCAGTTCTTCCTGACGCTGCTGTCACAGAAAACTTTTGACCTACCATAATCTGTAAGAAGCTGAAAATCCAGGATTTTTCGTGAACACTGCCTTTGAAAAAAAGGGGCCCATGCACATTTTCGATGTTCGAATCTGTCGCGATGAGGAGTATTCCTAGAATCGGCTAATGTTCCTCTGGTGGAACGAACGCATGACAACTGTTTTATGACATGGGCGGGGTGATCCAATGAGTCGGCTGGTTGATGAGATTTTCACCCACTTGCTGGCCGTTTTTCGTCGTATTTTCGTTCTTACTCTTCTTAAAGGGGCCCAAAGCTCAAGATTTTGCAGGAAAAGCGAGTAGCTTTTTCGTCGTGAATACAGCTTTTAAGGCGACGCCACTAATGCAGTAACTATTCCCCAATTTTCAAAAGGTGATAGAACTCGTGATCAACATTTCAAATAAACAACCCGTCCGGTCGAAATCGCGCTCAAATCTCACAAGGGAACCACAATTAGCCATAGTAACCATTCGGAGTGAGATGTATACACGATTGTAGGTCCAGGTAAGGTAGTAAACATATATCAATACTAGCTGCCTAGACCTCCCACAGAGAGCGCTGTGACCCGCCGAAGTTTGCTCCCCGCAGAAGAGGGGACACGTCTACGCGGGGTAATCATTCTACGGTGTGGCAGCCGTGGTATAGTGGTAGAGCTCTCGCTTCGTGAATGAGCTATGGAGGGTTCGATCCCCGAGCCGTGCGAAACTTTTGCATTTTTAGTTTTCTCCTCGGAATTTAATGATTTTCTTACCTTCGACATTTTTAGCACTTTCGCACATATAATCAGGAAATACAATTTTAGACACATTCTCTCGACGCATTGTTGCCTTGATGGAAGAATTGCGTTGTTTTCTCTTCGTTTGGCGTTGAAAATGGAGAGAAAACTTTTTTATCTCTGTTGGAACACTTGCACCCACAATAGAATGTTTAAGTGACTCTAGTCAGGTGCAGTCTGAGCGGACTGTTAATCAACGGTGCTTGTGATATATTGATTAAAGAGATCATGAGATTTTCCCGTTCACGTGCCGTCTACCGCCTATTGATTATTCGCGATGGTTTTCCGTCCTGAAAAGGTTGTTTCTCTATTAATCGCTGAGTTTGGACAGCCTTTCGACTGTCAAGATGCTTGTCGCGAAGAGAAGAAGATTGCGGAAAAATTCATACGTATACTACGCGACTGCATCTTGGCACACTGCGACGCCGACTCGGAAGAAGACCTGGATAGCGATGCTGCCGATGATCCAGACTGGAACGGCGAAGACGATTACTTGGGTGGAAACTCCTCGGTTGAAACAGGCGAAGATGTAGTGATTTTCGGGGACGCTTATGTTCCAACGGCCAGGGTGTGTTTAACTACCACTAATCAGCTTTGAGAATGTTTTTTGTTCCAAAATTCATTTTCCATTTGTACATATTCTAGGTTAAAGATGCTATTGCCTTCTATCGAGCATCAGTGAAGGGTAGTCGTACGCTGAAGGTTATGCAACACAATTTCCGATGGATCAAATGTTGGAATCATTTGACGAAATTGCGAGCGATTGAGGAGCACGACGTGCAGAGGTTTCAGCGGGCCGCAAAACTTAAGAATCTCGCCAATCTGCTTCATGAAATTGTTCAGAGCAAGTTTCAAGCAGGTGTGTACTAATGTAATAACACGGAGAATATTGTCACACAAATTCACTCGAATATTTTTGAAGGAGTATCGCTGCATGATCACGACCTTCGTTCGCTGGCTTTAAACCTCGCACGTCAACAAAACATTGAGAACTTTACGGCGAGCTCAACATGGATTGATTCATTCAAAAGATGTTATGGAGTCGTTTCAAGGAGAATTACAACGTTCGTGACAAGACGGACGTTCAGATCCCGTGAAGATATAGAAATGCAGGCAAGAGAGTTCGTGGAATCCGTGAAAATCGACATGAGAACGCTTCCTTTGGCCTGTTTTTGTAATGGGGACCAATCCGGCTTTGCGAAAGAAATGGCCACCGCTCGAAGTCTGGCACCAGCCGGTTGTAAAACGGTGAATAATAGCTATTGCTTTGATTACCCCTTCAATAAGCCAAATAACCGTCATCTGGCTTTATAGGTTGAAAGAATAGTGGATAGCAAAGCGGCAACCACGCACTCCTACACAGTGTTGCCACTAGTCTACGCCGATGGCAGACTTGGAGACAAGCTGTTTGTCCTTCTGCAGGAAAGAAACGGAGTTTTCCCTCGTCAAGGTCACTTTGAGGCTCCAAACCTCGTTGTTCGAGCTGGTACCACTCACATAATGACGAAAAATCACATGGTGGAGTGGTTGAGGAGCTGCGTATTTGTACCTGGAGGACCTCGTGAGACATATCTCATTGTGGACTCGTGGTCGTCATTTCGTGATGTCGAGACCATAAACAAAGCAGTTCCCGAAGGTAATTAATTCACTCTAGTCCTGTAGGTAAATTCCACTCATGCAAACCTAGTTTAGGCCATCGCGTAGTTGTACGGAACATCCCTCCTGGTGCAACGTCGATGATTCAACCTCTCGACGTCTTCTTTTTCGGGCCATTGAAGAATGTCATGAAGAGAATCCGAGCACATATACTCGTTAACGACATCGATTTCAATGTAGCACAAAGAGACAACATTCTCATGGTGATTTCGCAAGTCTACAGAATGTTTTGTGCGCCGAGATTTGTGAATTTCCTCAAGTACTCTTGGCATATGGCAGGGTACGTAGACGAGCGTCCAGGTCAGTTTGACACTCCGGGAGAATACCTATGCCGGCTTGAGGCCGCAGACTGTTTCGAGGACGGATGTCAGTGTACGGTTTTTATTTGATGCGCCGTTTGTGAACATCATTTGTGCTTTTCCCATTTTTCGTATCGTTCCATCAGTGTTAAAATGAATTTTCGCTCTCCATTTTCAACGCCAAACGAAGAGAAAACAACGCAATTCTTCCATCAAGGCAACAGAATGCGTCGAGAGAATGTGTCTAAAATTGTATTTCCGAAACCTGATTATATGTGCGAAAGTGCTAAAAATGTCGAAGGTAAGCAAATCATTAAATTCCGAGGAGAAAACTAAAAATGCAAAAGTTTCGCACGGCTCGAGGATAGAACCTTCCATAGCTCATTCACGAAGCGAGAGCTCTACCACTATACCACGACTGCCACACCGTGGAATGATTACCCCGCGTAGACGTGTCCCCTCTTCTGCGGGGAGCAAACTTCGGCGGGTCACAGCGCTCTCTGTGGGGAGGTCTAGGCAGCTAGTATTGATATATGTTTACTACCTTACCTGGACCTACAATCGTGTATACATCTCACTCCGAATGGTTACTATGGCTAATTGTGGCTCCCTTGTCAGTCACTGATCTAATACTGTTCAAGTATAAGGCCTAAGAATTGAGAAAACTAGTTTTGTCTATTTGACTTGAGATCGGCGCCAGTGCAAACCAACTATCAATCTTCAACAAGCTACGGAGAAAAACCCAACAAGGAATGACCAAAAGCCAGGGTTTGCGTAATGTTGAAATTGGGACCACGATCGAGCTCACGTGGGTTCGGAACCACCGTATAGGAGAATGCTTGTCGTAGTTTCTATCGCAAAGTTGGCCAAAGGGGTACTGCCTCGCTTTCATACCGAATTGAAGACTTTTTCACTACTTCGTGAACACTCCCGTCCAGAATGTCACAACTACCCGATAATGGCTTTGTGGCATGAAACGACGGTCTTCTGAATCGGTCATCCATCACACTGGTGTAGAACGCCATGAAAGAATCCAAAATGTTGTAGCGCAGATTGTAAATGCTCTTTTCAAGGGTTCTGAAGCTGGTTTTTCTTCACTGATTAAAAATATGGAGAGGTCTTTTCGATATTTTCCTCCATTAGGGGATCCTGCCTACCAGAAAACAGAACACGGACATCCATTTCTGCGAAAGACAGCCGGTGCACCTCAAATTTATACTATCAGGTGTCCATGCTTTAGAGACTACGTACTGACACACAGCGACAGACGACAGCATAGTATAGAATAAGCAAACCTCTCTGCAGAGGGGACATTATACCATTAACCTTGATGCATAGGTGGAGTGGCGGCATCGGCCATATCAAGCGGAGGAGGGTGAGCAGCCTGTGGTGGTGGATATCCAGCTGGCGGTTGACCATATTGCTGTGGAGGGTATCCAGGATGTCCTAAATGATCGTCTATGATGACGTCCGTGATAAGAAATGAATTCATGAACGCTTCCTGCCTTACAAGGGAAGTATACAAAGCGTAGGTCGGATCTGCAGAAACGAATTGTACTGTCAGTATCTCTTGAGCATCTATAGTAAAACTTTGCAGTACCCCGCCACGAGCAGCTGGTTTCAAAAAGTTATGAGCGTTTTCAAAGTTTAGCGAAAAGGTAAGGGCACCTTCCAAGAGAGAAGGTATCCTCTGTTTCCGAGTGTGATATATTTCCGTTCGTCGCGTGCGTCTGCGTGCGTACGCTGCGTCTCCTTCTCCCCACAATTTCTCGCTATCTCTACCCTCGCTCCGCACAGGCGCGCGAGGGAGCAGAGTAAATCTGGCTCGGACCCAGAGGATATAAAACTAGTTACAACTTGAGAATGAACTATAATGCTGTACACATTTCAGTTCCAAATGTTATTTCTGCACTATCCAATGCTTTTCACTCCACAAATTTTAGTGATACGAACAGAGGAAATAGCTTCCTTTGCGTCTCTACCCCGATTTCGGCCTAAACTTTCGCCATCCTTGATGCCCGAGAGATACCAGCAGTACAATTCGTTTCGCAGATCCGACATATGCTTTCTATACTTAACTTGATAGCAATTACCTTGTGGAGGATAGCCGGGATAGCCAGCAGGCCGCTGTGGAGGTGGTTGTGCGGGATAGCCACCAGGCGGTTGTGCTTGGTACGGCTGACGCTGTTGGGGTGGATAGGCGCCTGGTTGTGGCTGTGGAGGGTATCCGGCAGGTCGTGGCTGACCATAGTAACCAGCTGCAGCTTGTTGAGGTGGATAACCAGGATGCGCTGTGAAACAAATTACATTTTAGGCAGTGCAAATCAACATCCAATCGATAAGAAAGACCAACCTTGTTGTGGTGGATATCCCTGATAGGCGCCTTGAGCTTGGGCCTGTTGCGGGTAGCCTTGTGGAGGATAAACTTGTGGGGGAGGTGGATAACTCGGTTGTTGCGCAGCAGGTGGTGCAGGTGGATAAGCCTGGGCAGGCGGTGGTTGTACTTGAGGTACAGGCACAGGCTGCTGTTGAGCTTGTGGAGGTGGTTGTTGAGGTTGTGGAGCAGGCGCAGGTTGACCCGGTGTTGGAGCACGAGCAACGGGTGCAGCTGCTGGTGGCGGTTGTACTTCAGCTACCGGAGGCTCAACTGGTTTTTCAACTGGAGCTGTAAAAATCGAATAACTTGAGGAGTTCTCTAGAGAAAATTCAAGAAACCAGCTGCACTGACCTTCTTGGGCGGGAGGGATTGCCACTTGGACTTGTGGAGTAGGTTGAGGAGGTCCACTCACTTCGAAGCCAGGAGGCAATGCCGGAGGTAGCTTCAAAAATTGAAACATCGATACAATGTCTCCGGGTACTGATAGCCTACATGCTCTTAAACTTGATGGAAATGGCTAACGCCGTTGGAAGCGCCCAGAACAAGCTAGAATGACCACATGTCTGCAATTTGGGAGACCAAGTTGTACATTTCTACTCAAACACATACCAGAATGGGAACGATAACTACCAACCCAGCATTGCGGTTGACTTTTGAATATGGAGCTACTGGTTGTTGACTAGAAATGTTATCACGCGATCAATCAGGCAGTTCATACTACCGACTCGCTTTTGATTGCTCTATTGAATTTGATTATCAGCTGTTCCCAACAGTTCCGCTTGTCAGTCTGTTGTTCCTAGGAGGTAGAATCCAGTACTCTAGAGTCTCCGATTTAATCACGTAAGGTGCCGAGATGTCGTACGTTCGTGCCGTGGCAGTGTGGAGGAAAGAAGATCACCTCCGTGCAAACCGACGTCAATCCCTCCGCGGAGAGAGTTTTTGTCATGAGAGAGGTGCTGGCTGGCTGAGGATTCTTCTACAAATGGCCGGCGTCGAAAGGAATCCAGGACCCGCTAAAAAGAAGAAGTACCCATGTGCCACAGGCGACAGAGATGTCAAATGGTATGGAACCAGCGCCCAATGTTTTGGATGCGAAAGGTGGGTGCACTTCTCTTGTTCGGGTCTCAGTTCTGTGAGGCACCACGATTCTTCCTTTCGTTGTATTGTGTGCTCCGCCTCCAGTAACTCAAATTCCTCATCTACCAACCGCCCTCTATCTATTGTACACATCAATCTAAACGGCCTTCGGACCAAGCTTTCTGAATTATCTCTCTTTGCCCGTACTCATCACCCGGATGTTATCATGGTCCAGAAGACCAAACTCTCTCCCTCTGCTACCTCTATACATCCAAACTTCCCGGGCTATACTGCATAGCATACTCCTAGGTCATCTCAAGGAGGCGGAGTCTCTACTTTTGTTCTGTCCTCTCTTCCCTCTCACATTATACCAAACACTCCATTCGGATGGCACTCTCGAGTACATCCCCATCCATCTACCTCTTAAAACACCACTTTCTCTTAAAAAAAAAATATATATATATATATATATACATATATATATATATATATATATATATATATATATATATATATATATATATATATATATATATATATATATATATATATATATATATATATATATATATATATATATATATCCCTCCTTCTACCTGTTGTCCCTCAACATGCAATCCTATCCCCTTCTCAAGCAGCTGTATGACTGCTCTCTATCTCCCTCAAGTGTCTTTGCGGGTGACTTCAGTGCGCACACGTTCTGCTCGTCGCTTGATTCTGATGCTAGAGGAAATGACGTCGAAGAGTGGGCGGAGGAGTGCGATCTGGTTATCTTAAACGATGGCTAGCCCACTCGTCTCCCTGCCAACGGCCGATCATCTAGCCCAGACATCTCCCTCGTCTCTTCCAATCTCTCTAATGCCTGCTCTTGGTCTACATCCACAACTCTTTCCAGCGATCACATCCCTTTGTCGATAATGATCTCTCTAACTCTCCTGCTCCCTATACAGGTGTTCGTCATCGTTCTTATCTTAATTTAGGCCTTGCAGACTGGAGCCTGTTCAGGGAGGTTGCGCTCCGCCAAGCGGCTGATTATCCGTGGAATGGCTATGTACACCAGAAGGAGCGCCACCTATCTGATGCTATCTTGAAGGCTATTAAAGCTGCGATCCCTGAAGGCCGCGTAAAGACCTTCTTTCCCAATGTCACCAGGGAAACATTGCAGAAGATAAGGACAAGGGACGCAAAGAGAGCCGCAGATCATCTTGACCCAGACATTGCCGAGCTGGATAATGAGATCAGGATGGACCTTGATAGGCACAAGAAAGAATCTTGGGAAAAGTTCACTGAGAAGATGAACTTCAGAAATGATGCAGCAGCAACGTGGAAGGCCTTGAAAAGGATCTCCGGAAAGTTCACCTCCGCCGACAATTCGACGATTGAATTCGACGGCGGAGTCTTCAAATCAGGGAAGGAGGCCGCAAATGCTCTTGGGAAGCATTTTTTCATCACTAGAACCAAAAGAGAGAAGCAGAACAGAACAACTGTACGGGAACTCTGTAAGTTGCCTCTCATAGATGTAGATGATGCAGTCACGCCTGCACAGGTCGAGAAGGTAATAAAGGAGATGAGCAACTCGTAGGCATTAGGGCCGAACGGTTTGAGCCCTGCAGTCCTGAAGAGACTGCCCAGTGAACTACTGCCCATTATTGCTGACGTCATAAATACATCGATTCGTACATGTACTTTACCCCAAAATTGGAAAGTGGCTCGTGTTATTCCACTGCCGAAGCCGGGAAACATCCACGGCTAAAGGGCACCGGCCGATCAGTCTGCTCTCACCCATCGCCAAAATTGCCGAAAAACTGGTCTTGAAGGAGCTTGCCGAGCATAACAGCCAACAGCAGCACCAACATGGTTTCCGTAAATTACATTCCACCACTACGGCCTTGTTGGAGATTGTGAGCTATGTTCTGGACGGTTTCAATGCCATCAAACCCCAACGTACTGTTGGTGTGGCCCTCGACTTAACAAAGGCATTTGACACTGCCAATCTAGGCCTACTATTAGAGAGTCTGTTGAAGTCCACCGTCGAGCCATGGCAGAAGCGGTGGATAACTGCCTTCACTAAAGGACGTCGGGCAAATGTGCTATTCCAGGGACATGTTTCCAATAGCATCCCCGTCGCCGCTGGTGTCCCTCAAGGAGGACTTTTATCGCCTGCACTTTTCAGTTTATATCTAGAAGATCTGCCCGTTCCCCCTCAAGACATCAAGGTCGTTGCATATGCGGATGATATTACTATTCTGTGCCGAGATCGCGACATTAAGGTAGCCGCCAGTAAGATCAATGACTACTTGATCGAGTTGAAATGTTTCTTCGATCGCAAAATGCTCAGTCTCTGCCTCCAATTCATCCGTCACCGTCTTTTCCACTGATAATGCAGAGCACAGTGCCCACCCTATGGCGAAATGGGACAAAACTCAATTGCAGGCCACCCGATTCCCCAAGCTGCTTGGACTCGTGTTGGATCCTTCGTTGAAGTTTCATAAGAACACTGAGCAGAAGCAAGCCACAGTGAAAACAAGACTCAACGTCCTGCGTGCTCTCGGTGGAACGTCCTGGGGATGCAATAAAGAAACGATCCTGACCACGTATAAGGCTATTGTGCAACCCGCCTTGTAGTATGCTGCGCCAGTCTGGCAGCACATCGTGTCGGACACCTCTTGGTCCAAGCTGCAGCGCGTCCAAAATTGTGCTCTGCGAATTGCAACAGGCTGTCCTAAAAGCTCTCCAATTGAGCACTTACACGCCGAAGCTCGCATATTGCCAGTTAGAGACCACTGCCAACTCCAGGCGCAACACATGTACATTAACATCGTGAAGCAGCCGAATCATCCTTCGCGAAGAGTACTAAACCCGGTGAGAGAGAGATGTATCAGGAAGCCTTTCGCCGATGCTCCGTCGAAAGTAGATGTGCAGAGATGGACCGAAGCACAACAAGAACGCCTCCGTCTCTTGCGCGCGAAGCATACCCGATTCGTAAAGGAACACTTGAGCAGTTGCCATAAACTCCATCCTGGGAGTCGCACCTCCGAAGGCCAGCGAGACAGAGATGGAACTTGGCAGGCGTGCCAGGTGCACCCTTGCATCGTTACGCTGTGGACACTCCCCCATGCTTATGTCATATTTGCATAGGATTTACAACAGCAAACCTGACGAGTGTCCTGATTGCGGTAGTCAAGGGCATACTACTGTGCATCTGTTCAATTGCCCGAAGAGACCGACTTTACTAACGACAGTGGATCTGTGGACGAACCCAGTGCTAGTGGCCGAGTTTCTGAACCTATGACAGAACCCCTCTCTGTGGCTGCAAAGAAGAAGAAGAATCACGTAAGTTCATGCTACCTCCTCTGTAAGACTTCCAACGGCGTTTGCTTCCTGATAGGATCCCTACGAGACTATGTGTCATGTTATCTCAACGATTTTTAGAAGCTTATATGCTGCCTTTAAGGAGAACAGGTTACCTGTCCTGCAGCTACCATTTTGCTATGTGCCTCATGCTTCGCCCGTTGCTCTAGGTATCTCAGTTGGTCCATGTGGAAAGCTTGTCGCTCAAGAATCAGCTGCTGCCGTTGATACTCCAGCTGAAACAACATGTTACTTTGTCACTTGTCACCCATGAAACAATATTATCCCAATAGAATTTGACCTTCCCTATTGTTCATAACCACTTCAATACAATCGTAAACACCAAGGTATCAGGGCTGACCTTTCGCGAGAGTTATCAAAAATTTCCACATTGAATGAAATCAATCTGGACTTCGTGGAAGAAATGACCACTTGATTCTTGAGCCTAAGTTTAGCATAAAGACAGAGCAAGAAACGTACGGCTTCCCGCTCCTTATCCATAATCTGCTCCAGCTCATCAAAATGCCGCAACTTCATTTCCAACTTCTTCATCTGTGTCTCGACAAGCTGAGCAACTAGTGACTTGATTCGTCGTTCCTCAATCGTAGCCAGGTGCTGAAAGGAAATATATTATAGGTTCCTTCCTAACTTGAAAAAGCATAACAACCAGGGTCTAGAGGAATTAGGCCTGGACACTAACTAGGGACTGCTGTCAACTTCCCGAGGCGAATTGGAAAACCATATTGTCGATGCTGTGGGTCGGTGACAGTAGATAGATTACCCGTGCTTAAAATTCGCTAAATGGCTGCGTGAATTCAGAAAATGCCATTTTCATTGTTTCACGAAAAGGTAAGGACCAACCAGGGCATTTTTAGTGTTCAGAAGAAAATTTTCGAGTTCCGCTCAAAAACTTCAACTTGGGGTTATTTAGCCCGAATATGGGGTCTATTCCTTGCCAGACTTAGGGTTACTGTAGGTTACGGTAGGCATGTCTTCTAACTGGCCGCACTTACCTTAAAAATTCGAAAATCTAAAAACGTACCTCAAACTCGTGTTCAGCGAGCGTTCCGTATAACACCCATAGAGAAATTCTGAGTCAAATCTGAGACTTTGACCAAGCTACCATATACCCGGCGTTACCTACCGTAATCCAAGAAAAATAGATAGCCGGCCACAGGTTTGTGTTCGGCAGCTCAAATAATTCCTACCAGGGATGAGCGGAGTTCCGCGTTTCGCGATCCGAAACCCGCAGTTTCGCGCATTTTCGGCATTCCGGGTTCCGCATTCCGAAAACCGCAGAAAACGCCGCGGAATGCGAGAATATCGGGTCATCTGGGACGTAAGAAAACACTAGATGATTTCCGACTGTTTCCGCATTTCGCGTTCCGAAAACCGCATTTCCGCGCATTTTCAGGCGTTTCGCGCCCGATTTTCGAAACCCGAGAAAAATTTGTTGTTCCGAAACCCGATTTCCGAAATTTCATATTTTTATTCCGCTCATCCCTGGTCCCTACGTAGAAGTTTCAAGAAGATTTCTTCGTAGCATTCTTAAAGTCGTGCCAGCAAAATTTCCCCCATTTTGACGCTTCGGATCGAATCAGATGGAATTTTTCAAATATTAACAAAGTGGGCTCAGGCATCTTTCATAGCCCTCACCGCAAGCGCGGCACGCGCGGGACGAGCGGTGGACTATGAAACTTTTCACCACGCGGCACGCGCGGGAGGCCACTATGAAATCTCCAGCGGCACCGCCATGGCGGTGCGGGTAAAAGTCGGGCCTTAGCGGGGACTTGTACAGAAATTCCTGGCTTACATATTTGCGTATGCGGTGGCGCAGGATAGTCCCAGAATTATTCATGTTGGAGTGGACTGAAATCGAGAAGCAACTATCGAATGCAACGGTAAAACCGCCACGACGGTTTGGGCGGCGCCGCTATGGCGGTGTTGATGGACTATGAAAGTTCTTACCGCGCGGCAAGAACTTTCATAGTCCTCCGCCTTCCCCGCGCGTGCCGCGCTTGCGGTGAGGACTATGAAAGATGCCTCAGATTCGTAATCAGCACCCAAAACTACCCTTAGAAACAAGTTTTAAGCTCACTCCGGGGCAACTTTTCAACATCCTAAAAATCAGCATTCGTGTACCCCTTTTCTCTCCGCAAGTCTATGAAAATGCCCGCTTTTGGAAACCTCTAAATCTGAGGCATTTAGCGAATTCGGAAAACGGATTATCAATGCTGGGTCCCATACCTGCAACTATCAACACAAAGTTTTATAAAAGCTCACGAGAAATGTAAGGTAGGCCCTAGTAAACGTGTTAACTGCGGAGAAAAATTGAAAGCATAGAGGCCGCATCGCGGGAATTTTGGGACCAGAACCATTATTTTGAAAGACGTTTGGTAAGTTAGAAGCACCTATAAGAACTTTTAGAAGAGAAATCCCGAGTTTTTTGTTTGAAATTGTGTAAAAAGTGTATTGAGGGTTCCCGCGAAGCCAAAATACGGATCCAAACAACACTAAACGCACCTTTGCCTTGACGGCAGCGGCCGCGAGGGCAGCCGCTGCAGCAGCTTGTACGGTTTCGCTTATAGCAGCCTTCGCAGCGCCTTCGGCATTTGCCTCGTCCGTCTTTTCTTTGACCTCATCCGTGTCCATTTTCTCGTCTGCTTTCTCATCCTTCTTGTCATCGCTGGCGATTCCAGACTTCGTAAGGCCAACAGTTCCATCGAGCACGCCTGTCTTCTCCTGGTGAGCCTGCACGTTCTTAGCATGCGATTCCAGCAGCAGTGGGGGCACCTAAGAATGCATATTCCCCAGATCAATCACATTTGACGGGGAATGTCAGGTGAAAAGCTACCTCATCCTTAATCTTCGCAAATTCCTCGATTGCGGCCTTGGTTGCCACTTGAGCGACTTTGGGATCAACGACAGAAGCCAGGAATGCAACGGTAGACATCACTGGATTACCAGATTGAGAGAACGGCAGGGGTTGATAGGCCAGTGGTCCTTGAATGAAAACATTGAACTGAATGTGAGCAATCCACAATCCATAAACACCACCTTCCAAAACTACAAAAATATCACTGACCCAGAACGGAATCCCCAGAAGCGGTTCCATTGGTGTCGTCCAAGCCAAGGTACGGGTCCTGTACAGGCAACTGCAGGAATCGCAGAATACACTCATCCTGAGTACGAGATCCAACGTGGTCCGACACCTGAACGTAGGACATTCAAAAGGCAGAACACAGTTGGCTAATATAGTTGAGGTAGCGACATTTATAGACTAACCACAACTCTTACGTAGTTGAAAGCGTATGAAGAACAAGCCAAAATGATCGCATCTGAGCAATCGAGGACCTACAAGACAAGGAGGCAGGGTCAAGCAGCCCGTTAGACAAAGAGCTTTCGTTGCTGCGACCCCCTCCACTCGTGGCAAAGCTTTGCGACCCCATCCCTAACGATGGCCAGCTGAATTCAAAGTAGACCCGCCCATTTTGATCGGAGATTTGAAAGCTCGTCAAAATTGCAGATATCTAAATAGCAAAAAAGTGTAGAATGAGAAATAGAAAGAATCGCCCGTTGGAAAAAGTAGTATAACAAGGCCCTTTTTTTCAAATGACCTTTTCTGCCATGATTTTCACTTTGAGAAGCGGCCATGATTTTCACTTTTAGGGGCCGCATTGGAGCAAAAGATGCATCTACTGAATGTTATCAACAACTACATTACCTGAATTTTTCCTAATTTTTTTTTCTGAAATTTCTCACCTCACTGTTTTCACATGAAGGGGTAGAAAATCACGACGAAATTTTTTTTATAAAAAATCCAGCTAATGTAGTTTTCGATAGCCATTCAGTTGGTGCAGCCTGTTCCCATGGATTGCTCGATACGGTAATGTCAGCTCGTTCCTAAGGGACAGGGGCTGTCTACATACCGAGGGAGGAGTTGTCCCGTTTTTGCAGTTCGAAACGTCACGCCGCTCAACGTGGGCGAAGTGGTCCCGAACGGAATTAGAGCTGCAAAAGGCACGACAACTCCTCCCTCGGTGAGTAGCCAGCCCCTATCCCGTTCCTGACACTTTTAACAAGGTAAACGTAGTGGTCCAGACTCTTCTAACCTAGTAATGTCGCCCATTTTTCGTGAAATCATCCAAAAAATAAGAAAGGGGAACCCATTTATAACTATAGTGAAAACATAAGCCACTTCACCTTATTCCAATCGTCCTTGAACATTTCTAATCCTTCAAGTAGGAGAAGCGTCTCTTGATCTGTCCAATCACGTCCTGGCGCTGCTCCCTTAGTCTGGAAACAAGAATATACATCATTTCATGAAAATATTTAGGTTGTCAGAAGTTCTTCAATCTTTCCGGCGTTCATAGATGCTTCTAACGGTATGAAGGTGTCTATCTGCTATCTAATGCTTATTTTTCCTTACAATATAACCACGCGGCTTTTAAATTTAGTAATGGAACTATTGAAAACTACACCTTCACGACTGAAAATTTTTGAGCACTTTCATTTGCTCTGGGAAAACCATCAAAGCGCTTTATCCGATCCGTTTCAGCAGCGAACTCTCAGGTTAAGCATTATAGGCATGACCCGACTCGGTTGTGAACATTTTGCCACTTATCAATGTTTTTTAGTCGATTTTTGCAACTTTTGTCAAGCTTTCTTTCACACAATAACCCAAAATTGACAATATAAATATTGCTGAGTAAAGATTTGCCCATGAAACACAACTTTTAGACTAGTATGCTAGCAAACAGAGCTGTAGGCGGCTTTGCAGGTTTGCCAGGATTTCCACTGAATTTCAGCATATAATTCAAGATCCACGAGATTTTCTTACAGTTTTACTCTCAAGTACTTGACATTTACACAGAAAAATTGAAATGTATTGGGGAAAAAAGTGCATAAATGAGCAGAGCTCACCTTCATAGCAGCCAGCTGCTTCTGGTACTGATCCGTCTTCAGACCTACACTTGACAATTTCTCAGGCGGTGTCTGCTCGGACTCTTCTGGTTCCTTCTTCACCGTCTGAAACCAACACTTGAGCGACTGAATACAGCAAACGGGGTACGAGTGAATATACAATACAACCTACCGTAGCACTGGAAGCCACAGGGCAGATCGGCTGAATACCCGTTGGTGTGTCCGCCAGCACCATGAAATGGCTGGTAGCCGGAGGAGCAATCGGAGCAGGACGGGAGTCCGAGTCCACCTGGTAGTTGATCAGGCCCCATTGCTCCAAGAATGAGTGCACTCTGAACATAATGATCCTTATTATCAACCCGCTACAAAATGTGGTTCAAAGGCAGTATACACGCTCACAAACGTGGTCCAGAGAACAGCATAAATAGGCCAGCACGGCCCCTACCATCAGAGTTGAGCAGGCCGTTGTGGCGATTTTTGTCGCGGCTACGACCCCCGCATTTTCCTTTTTTTCAAAAACAAAATCCCAAAATTTTACGACCCCCTGGGACCAAAATTTTTAGTGTCTAATTGTCAATCTTGTCAAAAAAAAACGTCAATTTTCTAAACAGCTTCTCTATAATAACCTGCTTTTATACTGTTGAAAATGCATAAACCTCGCACGCGACTGACTATTCCTACCTCATTTTACCTTGTGGTTTGAAAAAATCCTATTTTTTTCCCAAAAATTTTACCCCTCCCCAAATTTTCGTTTTCCCCGGAATTTCCAAAAATTTTACGACCCCCCGTTGTGACCAGTCGCAACGCTGCTCCTCCCTGCCTACCATGTCATCAACGACGTTTCAAAAACCATCCAGGATGATAATATCTGACAATGTTTGAGCAATCTAGTCTTGCACGCCTGTATTTTTTCACCCATTCGAGTACGAGAATGAGAAATGAAACTTGAGAAAACATGTGATAAGTTAGAGCGATAGCACTATCAAATGGGAGTGCACGAGAGAAACAGCTCGATTTACCTGAAAATAACATGTTTGTTCATCAATGAAATCCTCCATTTCAAAAAGTCAGCCGAAGTAGAGCGGCATTCTCGAAAGAGGACGAGAGTCAATCGGTATGCAGACATATTGCAATCGAGTAATTCAAGATGGTTCTCTAATGCACTCCTATTTGATAGCGCTATCACTCTAACTTATCACATGTTTTCTCAAGTTTCATTTCTCATTCTCGTACTCGAATGGGTGGGAAAATACAGGCGTGGAAGGCAAGATTGCTCAAGCATTGTCAAATATTATCATCCTGGATGGTTTTTGGCGCTTCGTTGACGACATGGTAGGGGCCGTGCGGGCCTATTTATGCTATTATCTCCACCATGTTTGTGAGCGTGTATGTTGCCTTTAAAGAAAAACAAAACAATCAATCAACATGAAATTCATAGCTCCAACTTACTAGGGCTTACCCCACATTTCCTGATGGCTTTTACAAAACGATGTTTTGATAGTTGTAGGTATGGGACAGCATCGGTAATCCGATTTCCAAATTCGCTAAATGTCTCAAAGCAGAGATTTACACGAGATTTCCAAAAAGGCGTTTTCATAGCTTCGCGAAGAGAAAAGGGGTAAACGAATGGCAATTTTTAGGGCGTCCAAAAAAATTCTCGGATTTAGGCTCACGCGTAAGGTGTGAAGATCATCGAGGGGGGTAGCAGCCTTAGGCGTCGGGTAGGGGGGGGGGGCGCAGGCCCCACTCTGACATTATGCCAAAAACTTTCCTCCTACCGTACCAAGCAATTTTTTTGCAAAAAACGGCGGATTGCGACAATTTTGCAAAAAAAAAGCGCAGCATAAAAAAAGCGCATAAAAATACCCTTAGATCATTTATCAGATCGCCAAAAGAGTAAACTACTTCGTTAGTCCTCCCAGCAGCCAAGCAGCCGATTATGAGTGTGTGAATGGGGGCGCTGAAAAATCGGGAAACCGCTGTCTGGACTTAGACGGCCGGAGAGGACGAAAAAATAATTTCTCTGGGTCGGACTACTGTAGGGTTTATTTTAAAGAGGTTCATTAAAGAAAGCTGTCGGCCGAGTCCCAGGTCGATCCTACCATTTTGAGCCAATTATGGCCAGTGTGACTCGACCTATAACGTCCGTTTTCGCTGAAAATCGTTTGGAAGCATTTTTCGGAGAAGACCATTCAAAATGGCTAACACAAAGAATGGGAGGGAGGGCCGCACCGTATCCAGAGCTGGAGGAGATGGGGTCGCACCTCCCACGGGCCGATCACAACGCTGCGCCATACCCTGATCGGACTGAGCTTAAATCTTGTTTCTAGGGGTTGGTTTGGGTACTGATTACGAATCTGAGGAACATTTGTCTATACTTGGGAAAAATTCCGTCTGATTTGATCCGAAGCTTCAAAATGGGGGAAAATTCGCTGGCAAAACGCGGCTTTCGACGATTTCGAGAATGCCACGATCAAATCGTCTTAAAACGTCTACAAGAGGGTTATTTGGGCTGCCTAACACAAATCTGTGGTTGGCTTATCGATTTTACTTGGATTATGGTTTGTAACGGTGGGTATACGGTAACTCCGTCAAAGTCTCAGATTTGACTCAAAATTTCTCTACGGGTGTTATTCGGGACGCCGAACACGAAATTGAGGTTTATTTTTCGAGTTTCGATCGCCGCCTATAGCAACCCTGCCAAGCGCAAAATCTCAATTCGCACAAATAAGCGAGAAAAAGCTAGGAAAAAGTCGACCACGCCCCTTTTAAATAAGAAATGGGTAACGCACCCTACCAGGCTTCCGACCTTAATAGAGAAGAGACGCGCGAAAGATTTCATTCAAAACCTATGTTCTTCGATGAGTTTTTGGTCTGACTATATATTGACTGCTTCAGAACGATGGTTGCGAATAACGAGAAAATACAGGCTCGAGACAACTCGTCCGCGAACTTTTAACCGTTCAAAATTAAAATTTTTGAGGAGCTCTAACTCCGTTCGTAGTGGGTTCTCAGCGATTCTGGAGACACCATTGTGATCAGCGTGAAATTTTCTCCAAGATAGGCAGAAAACTTGAAATCGATTTCGAGGTTGGACTGTGCCTTTAAAGGCCTCGGCATAGTGAAAAATCTGCGAGCGAGAAATGATGAAGGGTGGGGAGCAGTACGCAGTTTGACCGTGCACGCGACCGCACCACGTAGGCTGCGACGGACAGGGGTGCGCAGAGTGTCTTGCCCGTCGCGGAATTCGCAAACTCGCGGCGAAGCTCGCTGCGAAATGCGCGAGACGATTGTGATTTTCGAGCGATTTCGCGAGTTACTAGCGATTTTCAGTTTCTTTGCTAATCTTTGCGGTCAATTCACGATACTAATCAATCATAGTATTCAACATTTCAACTCTGCCAGCACCATCATTCAAAGTTTTGAGAGCTATTTAGTTTATTTTGCTTGCAGTTTTCCAACTATTCGTCATTTCCTGCGTCTATTTTTAAACAAGAACACTAGTGTTCAGCCGTGAATGATGCAAACACCATCAGTTGTACGTAATAATTTAATTTTTGCTGTCATTAGGTTAAAATGAACAAATATGCACAACGAAGATGGTTTGTGTCACACCCGGTTACGTCCAGGGAATAGAAAATTAGAAAAGCCAACAGACAAATAATGAAAACAACAGATTCCGAACCAAAGCTCACCAAAGTAAAGAAACGAAAGTCTCCAAATTGCGTCCGCGCTCAAATCGAAAACACTCTCTGCGGGGATGCCTGCGACCCCGCCGCAAAATTTTCAAGGCCACGCCCCCACTCGCTCGCAGACTTTCCACTATGCCGACGCCTTAACACTTAATGGACCGCGTGTCCACACTGCGCGCCCACCCCAAAAACTTGATTTTTTCGTTTTAC
The DNA here is from genome assembly GCA_029168955.1 of Aplectana chamaeleonis. Lineage (NCBI taxonomy): Eukaryota > Metazoa > Nematoda > Chromadorea > Rhabditida > Cosmocercidae > Aplectana > Aplectana chamaeleonis. Next base: position 146,804 of record JAPDOI010000533.1, on the reverse strand, counting down.
ATTCTTTCTGATTATTGCTTTTGTATCTCTGCTTAATACAACTTCCATAACTGGTATGCAGATAATAAGCCCCAAATATCTCCTTTTGGTATAGGCAATTACAACAAAAAATAAATTTAAAAACTCACTAAAAAGATTGGCCGTGTAGCGCGCGGTCTCTCAAGTGTTAAAAGGCATTGTGCCTACCGTAAACTACAATAACCCTCACCCCAAATAACTCCCAGTTTGAAAGTTTGGAGCCGAATCTGAGAAATTCTTTCTGAACATCCCAAGAAAAAACCCTGACGAGGGTACCCTTTCCTTTTTGTGGAGCAGCGAAAATGCCTTTTTGGAATCCCCGGAGCCATTTAGCAAATTTCAAGCACGGGCCATTTATGTACTGTCACAAACCTACAGCAACGACAACATGGTTTTCCAAACCGCCACTGGGTGGATAAAGCAGTCCCTAATTAGCCAATCTTGGCCCGCAGACCGGGTACACGAAAAGGAAGGAGCCTGGGACGAGTTAAGCTGTGTAAACACGAAAAGGGCGACGCCGAAGCGACTACGTGAACGCATCGGCTTTATACCGCGCGTATTTCGCTCAACCAGCCAAAGTCTGCCGAAGCTCCCCCTTCCGTGCACTCGGCCTACAAGCGGCTGATCTCAGAAAATACTAAATTTCGACACATTTGGATGACTCTAGAGCCTGAACCTTCTGCTAACCTCACAATCGAACACACATCACCAGCCAAATTCCTCCTGCATGCCGTTGCTGAGAGATACTCGAACGGGTTAAGGCGATAGGTATCAACCATGAAGTTGCGATTCGCGATGTACCTAACACATTCAAACTATGCATACAACAAATCGTTACTAGAGCTATAAATCCCAGCTTACACTTCTGGCGTTTTGCTCTTGTTGCGCCCATTGAAAAACTCCGGTACAGCACGCTTTTCGATTTGATGGACGGCGTTGTAGTCGAACCACGAAGCATACGATGGTATCACGATGTAGTGGGTTTGTTCGATCACATTTCCTTCGCTTTCCTTCAATAGTAACAGTTGAAAACGTAAGCCACAAATACGCACAATTGATAAAAATGAATCGCGCACCTTCCCAGCGCTGTGGTGAGACTCGTCGTCGAGATCAACAAGCTTTTGACCTTTCGGAGCCGAGAACTCAGGCTCCTTTTCACGTCCTGAAAGATCACCATATTGCATCTAGGAAATATTATACATTTAAAGGAATACTACTCAGGGAGAAGGTCAAAATATGCAGGGAAACGAAAAACGAAGGTTCTCGCGGGGGACGCCTGTAAATACTTTACGTTCCCTATTTCGCGGTGCTGCGAATTCGTGGCACATGTTGTAACATATGACACCGAACTTTGCGCCAACGCACAATAAGGAACGCAAAATATCACTGCGATTCGCGCCGACAGTAGAAACGGCTAGTACAACAACGCTAACACCATTAGAAACGCAGTCAAGGTGACAATACTTCTGCGAATCATTAGGCGCCAGCTAGTAAAATCTCACTCTTACGAATACAGAACAAGGTATCAAACTTCAGAAAACAGTCGATAATCAAAAGAACTGGACTCAATGAAGGCAGTGCTCTCGATAGATACATCCACTCGCAGAAAAACTGTCAAGAGCGATCCCCAATCAGCTACACGCGGCCCTAAACTTGAATGTCCCACGCCACTTAATCCAGTCGTCACGATCGAGGCAAACATAAAAAAAAACCAAAATCATAAAAACAACCGATACACAAATGAAAGGTTTTTTCAAGGTCAAAAACGGTGGACTATAGCCATCCGATAATCAGTTCTTTTTTTTTTGAAGTAGCTTTTAAGTTGTTTCTTTCGGCTGGTGACCACTAAGTGTGTAGCAGACGCGGTCCCGAGAGGCGTTGTCACCAATATGGGTAGAGCTGCGGTCCTTTCTCGGTAGACCAAACTTTCAGTAAAATGTCGTTTTCAACACTTTACGAGCATCCTCATTGCGAATAAAATTTTAGTCTATAATTCCTACGATCCTCCCTTTTCGAATTTACAAAATATCATTTTTTTGGGGGGAGAAACGTTTACGATCCCCCTCATCCACCTTCGTTGGGCTCGTTCATTGGACCCTGGTGGCAGGCATGAGACTTTCAGGTTTTGGGTCATGTCAGGCTGATTGAGGCTCGTTCTTGACCCCTTTTGCGACATTTTTTTTGCCGAAAAAAGAGCTCCAAACCTTCCAATTCTAGGATAGGACTCGGCGATTGCTCTTAAGATAAGCACTGGACGTTTATGAGATCAACCACCTAAATTGCTGCGACATAAAATGTCCACTTAGCGAATTCCTTCGTTCTCAAAAATCGGGGAGGCGGGCGTTTAGGCCGAAGTGAGAGTATATTGTTGTTGTTCCCCATCATCCACCATACACACTGATCCTGGAACCAATTTCCGGCATATAGACGACGCCATCGAAGCAACGTTGCAGGGATTCACCTCTTTGGAGAAGCCCTGGGTGGGGCGTTTTTCGACCCTTTTTTTCATAATTTTTCTCTTCCTTTTTTTCTTAATTTTTCTTTTCCTTTTTTTTTATTATTTTCAGAGTAAAGGCTCAGATGCAGCTATACCTTCTATTTACCATTAGAGGCAAAAGAACGACGAACGCTCCATCAAGTGTTGACAAGTCTGAATTCACAGCACGACGCGATCAAGCTAACAGCCGAAAGTCCGGGCCCTGACGACTACCTACCATTTCTAAACACTCAAATTAGAATCACCAACAATCAAGTTCAGACTGCATGGTATACGAAGCCTGCGTCAAAATCAATCGTACTACACTCGCGTAGCTGTCACCCATTGTTCATGAAGAATAATGTGATCAGAAACTTGGTGCGTACCGCGAGAAATCTGACAACTCACAAGAAGGAGGAGGTGGAGAGAAAAATAGCGTTAGTTTTGAATGAAAACGGTTACACGGGAAACACCATTCAAACCTGGCGACCGTATAGGCATCCCCTGTCTAGCACTGCGCTAGTCCTTCCTTTTGTTAATGATTCGTTTGCTAAAGATGTCACTGTGGCGGTCCGCACGTCAAACCTCCCTCTACGCCTAATATTTCGCCCTCCTCCCACGCTGCGTCAGCTCCTGACGTCTTCGAGACCACATGAAGACCGATGTAAGAGACGTGATTGCAGTTACTGTGTTGGAGATGTGAAAATCTGTCAAATGCGGGACTGGGTATATAGGATAGAGTGCGACGCATGCGGAGAGTTTTACATCGGCGAAACAGGGAGACCTCTACGTTACCGGCTTGATGAACACATGAGAGCGCTAAGAACACCTCAATCCTACCCGAACAGCGCGTTCTCAAGGCACAGGACATCACGCCATCTTCACGACAGCATCCCGAGCATGACTACGAGCATCATGCACAAGAATATCTCAGACAGTGCAGAAAGGAAAATCAGGGAAGCTTTGGAGATAAGACGTTTCTCGCCGCCCATGAACAACCGAGAGGAAATGAGAGAAGCTTTGAGATTATTGACATCGAGTAGTGATTAGAGTTTGATAAGCACATTTGACATCGCAGGCCACTTCCGTCGCATTGCTGTCATTGGTTGTCCTAGTGGGTCTCTAGTAGAGTGTTGCCCGAATATTCGTTTATTCGAATAATATTCGAATAATTCGAATATTCAAAGGAGTGGATTATTCGGGTTATTCGAATAATCGAATATTCAATGAAGTGGAATATTCGTTTATTCGAATATTCAAAGAAGTGAAATATTCGGTTTATTCGAATATTCAGCACGAATAATTTGAACATTCGACAAGATCGCACTCCATTTTGCCCTGATTTTACATTTCAAACATCTTAGCGTAGTGACTACTAATTTCTCACAATTCTTCGGTACCTCATAAATATAAAGTTAGTGTGCTTATCTGGGTTAGATTCCATTCCGCAATTGCGTCTCGACACGCTTTGCGGCTGCACGCGCTCGAGTCAATCAAGTTTCCAGCTCCACGATATGGCTTTTTTATGCAGTTTTCTTCCATTTTGTTTAGTTTCCAGTTTCTAAAACCCACCTAGAGTCAACAGATCCGTGCTGCGGCGCTGGAAACTCGTCCGACTCGGAAGCGCGCGGCCGCAAAGCGTGTCGAGACGCAATTGCGGACCGGAGTTTGACCCAGATAAGCACATATAGCAGGTATTTCCAATATATTAAATCGCTCGCAGGATTTTGTCAAAACGCTAGAAATGCCCATTTCACCTTTAGTTATAGAGAAAAAAACTGAATCTTGAGCGGCTCATAAGTATAGCAACACTTGAGCAACATGGAAATTTCTTACGATGATGGCCAGAATGAGCCATTTTCATGTGTATTTTCATGAAACTGGTTTGAGGTGTTGCTATCTGTCTACTTCCCGGTGAACGTCACCTGAATTCTGACGCAAAAGCCCAACTCTGCCAATGCGTAGCTAGATGCCTCCGAGGGCGCGGCCTGAAACGCCGCCCCATTCCATGTAGCTAGAATTCACGGGTTTTAGCTATGATAGCTAAAACCTGCATATTCTTGTGTAGAGGCTACAAGGGTGCAAATTCTGTGCGTATTCTACGTAAAAACGAAGGCTAAATTCGAAACATTGATCTCACTGTCGCTAACCCCGTATATTCTCGCTATAAAATTGTAGCGAGAATCTACGGATTTAGCGACAGCCTGTGTTGTAATGCAATCTTAAACCCACGCTGGCTACGCGGAACGCTGGGATGCCGTTCGAACAGTGTTGGCCCAGTCAACTCACAGAATGCTTACTTGAAAGACTGTGGCTCGTCGTGGAGGGTGACCCCGTGTCGCTCTCTGGAAGACCTTGCCGAGGATATTTTTGGCCGCTGGGAAGGTGCATGCCGTGAGGAAGAAACAGCGTTGCGGTCGATCCCAGAGAGGATCGCCTTTCTAGTACGGATCGGGACTTATTGAGTCGATCGACCGTGGGCTGTATCGAGAATTTACGCAGAATATGCGGATGCTGTAACGAGAATTCACGTAGAATATGCGGGCGCTGTAGCTAAAATTTCACCAATTGAGGCTAAACTTTCCGTAATTTACGTAAATTCTCGTGTCAAAATTAGACTAGATGTCTCCGAAAGCCTGGGCATCTCCGGTTTCCGTGTGAGGCATCTAGCTACGCGCTGGACGAAAAGTTCTCTCCTTCCATAATGCTGGACGTGGAATTCGATGGTTTACAGCCACCTAGGACGACTAGCTGGATGTAGTCTCAAGTTCGCGCCAGATCCTGAGCCACTCAACGTCTGTTGTCGCCCAGACGTCTCATGGAGCTGGGAAGCGAAATATTACACGGCGAGTTCCCAGTGACATGGTGTCGGTCTCAACGACTAACTACGAATTGTCGCTGAGTTTTTTCGAATTGCCGCTGAGATTCCGGAGTAGGGCACGGCTAAGCAGCACTGGGAAGTTCGCCATCGCATAAACCGCACATAACTCAACTGAACTCAACTAAGCTAAACCAAACTAGACCGAAGCAGACCACGGATTTGGCGGCAATTTAGCGGGGGCCCCGCCCCCCGTATCTGCCCGCCCTTGCATTTGCGTCCTCCTCCAAAAAAGGGGTTCTGGGCCATTCCCACCATCGGTGACGCTTGTGGGTGGTACAATGAGTACAATAAGTGAGCCATACACATCGACAATGGTGGGAATGGCCCAGCACTCCTGTTTGGGGACGGACGCAAATACAGGTGCGTGGCCGACTCCTCAGTCGTGTAGCGTCACTTGTGGTCGTTTTTGACGCTTAAGAATGCGTAGGCGTTGTATTCTGAGCCATGCCATTCAACTTCCGTAGTTAGTATCTCAACCACGTTTACGAGCGTGTATGCTGAGCTTAAGTGATAAGAGTGCAGCCGGTTCAATTACCCAAGTATGCAGTACATTGGCCCCGCCCAGCATCTGGAAGCCCTGCCCATCCGGTGGCGGCCTCAGTGAAGGTTGGGCGACCCAGCCGCGACGCGTGGGTCTACCGACTACGCTTCGTGTCGGTGTGTCGACCGCGACGCGTGTCGGTTTGCCGACCGCGATGCGTGTAGGTGTGCTGACCGCCATGCGTACCGATGCGCCGACCGCGACGCGGGTCGGTGCAAAGTAGTTCCTAAGCCACATAAAAGTCTTGCTGGATGTGAATCGCTGCTAAATAGGGCGCTAAACGTGACAGGTCAAAATGTGAAGTCAAAATGTGAACAGACCGAAAAAAGGCGGACGTCGCTGGGCAACGGGCAGTTGTCAGGCTTACAATGCGAGCGATTTGAGTTGTCAAGAGGGTGCAGTTTATGAGATGACAACTTCTCAACCTGTTGTCGACGCCCCAGTTTGCCCGAGTGGATTGGATGGGATAGTACGCAATAGTGTTCCCCAAATATTCGTTTATTCGAATAATATTCGAATAATTCGAATATTCAAAGAAGTGGATTATTCGGGTTATTCGAATAATCGAATATTCAAAGAAGTGAAATATTCGTTTATTCGAATAATCGAATATTCGAAGAAGTGAAATATTCGAATTATTCGTTTATTCGAATATTCAAAAAAATTATTCGTTCCAACACTCTAGTCTCTAGCCGGTTGCCGAAGAAAGAACACCCTCCAGCTCCACCCACTTGTGCGTTCTCACTCTGTTAATCTTTTTGAACGCTACTCAATTTGACGTGTATTGATGTGGTGCTTTTATAGTTGCCTGATGAAGGGTTGATAACCCGAAACGTTGCGGATAAAGAGAATAATCAATATTTGTCGTCGCACAACAGCTTCTTTATCTATTATCATCGATTACAGGCAGCATTCACGCTCGTAAACGAGTTTGGGATAACTACCGGAACAGAATCGTATGGCTCAGAACACAAAGCCTACGCATTTTGAAGCGTTAAAAACTACCCAGAATGACGCTACTCGAGTAAAAAATTGGCCCCGCCCCTGCATTTGCGTCCTTGTTTGTTTTTAAACTTTTCAGGCCTGGGTTAAGCACTCTTTTTTCTCCTATGGATAAACTTTGCTGCATTAAAGTCAAATCAGCCCACCCAAAAAAAAACATAGGACTATGCTAACAAAACGTACCTTTGGGAGGCTCTACCTTCACGGCAACGCCACTTCGACTGTCATCGTCGTCACCTTGCATGGAAACATCACCATCATCCTCATCACGTTTCCGTTTGGTACCACTTAGAACAAAGAGAGTTCACATTAAGAAAAAAACTTGGAATCACACTTTGAGAATCAATAAAATGATACTTTATGAAACATACCCCTTTCTCATTCTGCCCGTTGGTCTATAGAATCAACCCTGTTCTGAAATAAACAGTCTGAGTGACAGAATTAACCAAAATAGCAAAATTTTACAGCAAAAAAACAACAGAGGCGTTATGAGCTGAAGGAACAGCGAAGGGAGTTTGAAGAGTCCACATTGGTGTGGTTCCTCTCTAAACAACCTGTCTAGATTTCCGAACACGCAGGATAATTTCTGATAGTCTGCTACAGTTATAGTCTACAGCAATGGAAGTGGGACCTGGTGAGGTTGCGGACTCTTAATAGCATACTGTAGTCTGATTGTGTTATCATTCAATTTTTCGAAATAACTGAAATTGGTCGGTGAGTTTTCATTTCTACTCTCACACTTTCACCTGTTTTCATTGCTTCCACAGATGTAGTCATATCGGTGAAAAGACAGACTCACCGATCTATCACAGCGGTTTCGGAACAATGAGTGATACCACTAACAAACTACCGTATGTTAGAACGAGTCCGCAACCTCACCAGGTCCTACTTCCACTGCTGTAGACTATACTTTTTTCAAAGTAGGGTTATGGGGCGATTTCGTCAGAGATGTCAAAACAACGATCAAATTAGCTGCTAAGAAGTTCGGAACTTTTCCGAAATAGTTGGCACACTGGCTGTGAAAATTGATTATTTTAACAAATTCGTGGATCGCTTTTAGTTTCTCGGAAGAGTATGTTACTTTAACACTTAAGAGACCGCCTGCTCCATGGCGAATTTACACAGCCGACCAGTGCGCTTCACAGGCACACAATTCAGTGCGTTTCAAACTGAATTGTGATTTAAATGACTATGTTAAAAGGAGATATACGGCGCTTAATATCTGCATGCCAGTTATGCAAATTGTTTTAGGTATGAATACTCAAGCAATGATTAGAACGAAGGTGCTATGCGAAGTGGTGGGGAGGGGGGGGGCACTGTGGCGCAATGCACTTGGCCACGCCCATTTCACCATGCCGCACTAAAGTTGATCACCTACACGGGGTTTCCCTCCCCTGCCAAAATAAGGAGCCACTGTGGCGCGGAAAAACGGTGTGGCCAGGTGCGATACAATAGTTTTTTTTCGAAAGAGTACGATATATTCGGAGTCATTTAACGACCTTAACTGGACTTGTGCTCGTCACCCTAAAGAACCTCAAGGGTGGAATTCAGACAAACTGTAAGCATAGACCCAATGCGGGGGGGGGGCGGACATTGCTCACCCGTGCGTGCTGCGTCGCGGTCGGTGAGCGTCGCACGCGACTAGATGTGCGGCGACACGAAATCTCCGCTTTTTAGTGAAATCTAATGAATTGACATGCCCTGGGGCGTAATTGACTTCCCTGCGTTCATTTCTTGTCACAAACAATGGCTACTTACAGGTATAAAGCGCTGATGAATACTTTGTACGGTGGTGGGTATTGTGTGCTCGCCGCGCGCGCGACACTCACCGGTCAGCGACGCATACGCACGCGGGTGAGCAATGTCATGGAGAGCCCAATGCGATGGATTGCGTCGGAACTCGTCCGAGGACGCGGTTTTCAGAGCTCTAAAATCTAGGTTCAAACTCAATTTAGAAATCTAACTTTGCGCGTAAATCGCACTTCTTAAAGCCCTCATCTCTCTTGATTTTGGAAGGAGAGGGAAACCCCGGGTTGGTGCGAAGTTTGCTGGGTGTAAAAATGACGGCGCGGAATAGTCCCGATGAAGCCAATGCGATGTGAGTACCGTAGCCTACGGCAATCTTTCGAGGATTAAAAACGTCCCACACGATGTCTTAAGCACCCACTGCTCTACAAAAATTTCCTTTAGATAATGTTTGGGAAAAGGCCATAAACATCTCGACTTCCACGCGAAAAGCGGAAACGAAGCAGAAAGCTCTAAAAAAATTAGGCATTCTCGAAAAAACATAGAAATCGAAGAGCTGCAAATGATGACAATCGTCCTCGGGTTCATTTCAATCCAGTGTGAAGCCCGACCAACTTCGTGGCTATCCTAAAATGAAAAATTAGTGAGGGGGGTCGTAAAGTTCTCGGAAATGTAAGGGTGTTTTCTCCCTTCTGTAGCTCTGGTAACAGGTTTCGCCAGATTTTTCTCAAAGTTATTGGCAAGGAGATACCAAGCTCACCTTAAGTTTGAATTTTCTGCATCTTTATCACTCGAAAATAGCTAAAGTAGTCTTTCATCTAAGGTGGGGATCGTGAAATTTTTGGAAATTGTCACAAAATTTTGGTCAAAAAGAGGGGGGCAGTAGCTCCAAAAACAGGCGCCACGGCCTGCTCAACTCTGCTATAAAAGCACCCCAATTTCACCATTTCCTTAGGATTTATACATGTAAAAGATTGGCTTAATGGCATTGCTCACCCTTGTGCGTACGCGTCGCGGTCAGTTGAGTGTCGCCCGCACGATAAACGCTTAAAACACACCACCGTTTAGAAGAGTCTTCAGGGCTCCTTACGAGTAAATAGCTATCGATTAAGACAAGAAGTGAACACACGAAAGCTAAGCACGCTCCAGGACACGCCAATTTATATGATTTCACCTGAGAGCGGGGATATCGCGTCTCCGCCCATCTCGTCACGCGCGACGCTCACCGATCGCAACGCAGCATGCACGGGTGAGCAATGTCCGCCTCCCGTAAAAGGTTAATAAAAATATGTAGGGGCGTCAGAGCTTATGAAAAGTTGCCTTTTTGACTGTTCTGAAACTGCTCTGAGACTATCAATCAGGGTCAAGCGGGGTTGTGAAATTTCCCAATAGGGGGGGGGGTCGCAAAATTGCTGACCCGAAATTGAAGATTAGGGGGGATCGCAAAATTTTCGGGCCAAAAATAAAATTTTGTAGAAGCCAAAATAATAGAAGTTGCTTTCCACCACCAAAAAATTTTAAGATTTTTTTTGCAGAAAAAGTGTCAAAAATTACACCTCGGGGCGATCGCAAATTTTTTGTTTTTCTTTAGAAGATTTGATAAAGAGAGGGGGGTCGCTTCGATTTGGGAAAATTACACAACGCCCCGCTTGACCCTGCTATCAATGACTAAACTAATCCTTGTAAAGAAAATTAGGTCAATGCTTCTATATACCAAAAAGGCGCCTTCATGAGCTGGTTATATTCAAATTAGGATGACTTTTCGGGATATTTAACCTACGATGTTTAATCTTGGTACAGTTTACACGAACAGATTCTACTAACCATGTCTAAAAATGATGATAGGTAGTGAGCTTGTTTTTTTTGTATTGGCTATACTTTCCCGAAAAGAAGTTTATAAAGTATAAAACCAATAGTCAGGTTTGGATAAGGATGCTATGTGGGAAGGGGGGGGGGCACTGTTGTATCGAACTTGCCCACGCCCATTTTTCCGTGCCGCAATGACTCTCCTGATTTTGGCAGGGGAAGGAAACCCCAGGTAGGTGCACAAATTTAGTGCGGCACAGTAAGATGGGCGTGGCCACGTCCATCGCGCCATAGTGCCCCCCCCTTCCCACATAGCACCTGGATAAGTATGTTGGCACCACCAGATTTTTATTTATTTGAATAAGATGCTCCACAAGAAAAAAATCAAAAATCCACGAAAATTCACAAAACATATTTCTCGTGATAAAAACCTTACAAAACAGTACCGAAAACTACAACACTAGAAATAGAATAGCATCTTTAACTGAATGCATCTCATGTGTTTTTCAGGAACACAAGAAACAGTAAAAAAAAACTAAAAACAGCATCAATGAGGGGAACACTTTTGAAAAGTGCGAACGCATCCGAGGCGCGAGGCGGACGCGTTGCGACTGGAACAGAGACGGAGAGTGCACGCGAGAGTTGACGGCAACTGAGGAGAGAATAGAGATTGCGCGGCAATATTTAATTATGAAACCTCGAGCGTGGCACAGGATTACAGGTAATGTGCTGTGATTAACGATAGAAAGGTATGAATAACGTGCCAGGAAAACTCTAAACGTTTAATAATAACAGTTCCTGCCAAAAATGGACTAAAATGACGACAGCCCAGAAAACTGTTGCGAAAAAGTTCATGAGAAGACGGTGATAGAAAAAACGCCTCCATTTTTTTAAATAAAACAATCAGCATTTCCTAATAGAGAAATCTTGATTGATGAACTTCTGAGAAGATTTGAAACCAAATCGAACAACTATTGGAATGCTCGATTATTCGATTCACTCAGATATTCGAATAATTAGTTTTTAATATTCGCTTTCTTTGAAAATGCTAGATTTTCTTGCTTTTTTCAAATATTCGATTCATGAGAAATATTAATTATTTGATTTCTCGGGAATTATACAATTCGAGGCATTTTCATTTCTGCGCAAAGCGAATAGCTACTTGATAACTGGTATAAATTTTCGAATACTCAATTGATTGGATCTAGTCATTCAACCAAAAATATCAAAAGTCAGAATCACTAATTCAAAACGAAGTTTAGGGTCGAATGCTAGTATCTAGTGATTTTTGCACAGACATGGGCATTCCGGGTACACCGCCGTCGAGCGGCGCAGTATTGATTTTGCCGCGCCGTATTTGGCCAACATCATAGAATCGCAATTCACCGCGCCGCTCGGCGACAGAAGTAGAGACGACTACTTCGACGGCATTTAAAAAAACAAGATTTGTCCGAATGAATAATTCAAATGATGGGTTCTAACAAGACTTGCTAGCGGAAGAGTCGCTTCGCATCATCTTATAAAGAATCCTGATTGAACGACTTGTTTTTTCGAACAGGATCTCTTTGAAATTTCGGATCAGTTTTCAAATGATTTATCTTCAAAATCAGAAGCGAAACATCTTTTGCACATATTTTCGAGCAATAAATTGCATAAGTATCGATTTCCCGGAAAAAGGTATTTTTTAAACAGATTCAAGTTAATACTCGAAAACGGTTGAGCAATCTTTCTATGATCTATCAGAAAACACCCAAAGATTGTCGACTGCAACTATAGCCTGTGTCAGCACAAAATTCCCACCGCGCGTGCGTCTGCACGCGACGCTGCTCCCTCCTTCACCCCTCCGTTTTCTCTAACCTTCGTTGTGCTAGCACGAGGTAAAAACCATTGGAATTTCGGTTTGAATCAGACTGTAGCTGTATATTGGAAGAATCCAATAATTTTATTTTCCAAAACAACCGAATACTCGGATAACCAAAGTAAAGAATTCCGGAACGAAACGAAAACTCAAAAAAGCAAAAATTACAACCACCGAATGGCCCGACTTTTTCAACCACAATTTTCACGCATTCTGATCTTGAACAAGTCGCTTCTACTTAAACTTTTTTCACACTGTTAAGGGGTCTGCAGAGTTGTACCAAACGGAGAGTGGTCGCCGAGCGTCAGCCTTGCTTCCAAACAATACCGTCGCCGCGTCCGTTGCCGCACGCTGACAGTGACGTCGCCGCAACAGAACACTCTAGAGGGTTCTGCAGAGTTGAAGTCGCGGCGTTGCTCGCAGCGATGAACAGAGCTGGGTAATGCAATATCGACTACATTCGGAGACGAGGGCTAGCGAGCGGCGTGAAGGACGAAGTGGGGTCACCGCAGAGTGTGTTGACGCCGCGACAACCCTCCGCCACTGCCAGTGAGCGGCAACCGACGCGGCGACGATAATGTTTGGATAATTTTTTGTCGCCGCGTCAAGTCTGACGCTCGGCGACCAGTTGACGGTCGGTGCAACACCGCAGACCCCTTGAGAAGCCCTTTCGTCGCGCTTCACGCCGCGTCGGTCGCCCTCGTCGCTGAATGTTATCGATGTTGCATCACAGCGCTATTCGTCGCCGCGAGCAACGTCGCGACTTCAACTCTGGAGACCCTTTATCTGGAATCGCCGCGACAGCATGCTTCGACTACGGATTGACTTGCGATGCGACCTTCAGCCAATCTGATTTGCCTGTTACGTCTTGAATTGAAGATATGAAGGAACTCTGCTTTTTTTCTCTGTTGAGACATTTACTTCTTAATGCAGGTACTCTCGAGATTAATCTTTTTTTCCAGAAACAGACACTGGTTGGTTCACTTCATTTCATTAACATTAACATATACATAGACTACTTTCCTAGGCTTATTATATGTATGATAACTTAGTCTACATATACAAAACATACTTCAACCCTTCGAAGAACTCACTGAAAAATACTACTCACATTTTCGCAGAAGTATTCCGCCAGGCCGACATCGTTTGACAACTGGTGCTGTTGCCCGCCGTTTGTCCCGAGACATCACTTATGGATAGTTATTTTAATGTCTGATTTTTTTAATAAGTAAACCAAACGGAAACCCGCTAGACCGTGCGGAAAAATCGCACATTATTCGAAACTTTTGTTCGCTATTTCAAAACGATTGACGAATTCCCAGCAAACAAATGGCAGTGGTCCCACGCGTTCAGGCCAGTCTCCGTTTGTCTCGAGGCAAACGCTGCGAACTTCGCTGCAAACAACGCCTGTTTCGGGCAGAGTCAGACGTTCAAATCACTGCCAATGGGCGATGTCTGGGAATAAACGACAAACGTTTCGTGGCAACAACGCCGGTTTTCAAACTACGAGAATCTCAGTTAGCATAACTATGTACGAGTTAGTGAGCACATATACGAGGCCGTTGGCCTAAGAATCAAAACCGTTCGGAACAGGATATTTTTCGCAGTTTTTTCTTCATGGGTTGATGAGGGGTGCAACAAAATCTACATCTTCACTTGTAGAATCTTTCAAAAAGCTTTCGCATTGAAGTTTTTTAATGAAAATAATGAGGCTCCAAAGTTGAGCAATCCCCATTTTTTTCCGTAGATCTTCAACAAAAACGGGATTTCTTGGTATCCAAATGCGATTATAGGTCATCAGCTGTCAGCAATCGACTGGCGTTATTAGATTTGTGAATTATCCGCTCCGTTAAACTATTTCTGTCAATTTTCGATATATAATTCCTGCAGATTATGACCTTGCTAAAAAGATGCGCCGTAGTCGTTTCAGTCTCCTAAGAATAAAAATTTGCGAAAATTGACCCTAATTTTTTTAGCCGAATATAACGCTGAAAAAGTAAATAACCAACGCTGAAAAACCAAACAACAAAATACAAAGTTTGTTTCTCTGGTACACAGTTTCTTTCCCAGCTTTAATTGGAAAAACGCCTTTTATTGAAAAAAGTGAGTGATTGGGCCAATTTTTCTCAGATTTATTTTTATTTTTTATAAGCCTAGAACGACCACGGCAAATCTCTTGATCATGACTCTGCAGGAAATACCTTCCAAGAACTGAAAATTTTAAGATTTTGATCTGTCAAAGATTTCGCAAATACAACAACGCCAATCTCATAGCTGATGACCTATAATTCCATATTGATATCAGGAAATTCGTTCCCATCAAGGACTAAACGAAAAGAAATCTCGAAAATGGCTCAACTTTGTAGGCCCATAAATTATGTATGAAAGAATTTCTCTAATATTCAAGAAAAAGAGGTCCGGATTTTTTTGCACTTTCTATCGATCCATAACGAGAAAAAAGCAGCGGGTTAAAATCTGTGTCCCTAATCTTCTCGATTCCTAGGCGAACGGCCTCATATATTAGGTTGATGCAAAAGTTTCCGGACTTCTCACGACTTTGAATGAAAAAAAAACATTTATTTCAAGAACAAACAAGGCTCATACAACAAATTAATTTCCATCACATTCAAGGATTCTTAGTCACCGACTGAGCAGATCATGAATTCCCGACACGGAGAACTCTGGCTGTTTCGAGTCGAAGTATTCTTCTAAGGCTATTTTGACTTCGTCATCGTTATTGAATTGTTTTCCATCAAGGAAGTGCTGCATCGAGCGGAGCAGGTGGTAGTTGGAAGGGGGAAGATCTAGGCTATATGAAGGGTGAGGAAGAACTTCCTAGCTCAGGTCTAGCAGTTTCCGTTGAGTTATCCGAGATACATGTGGCCGAGCATTGTCGTGAAGAAGGCGAACAGTGTTCATCCCAAGGCGATGAACCTGGGCTGGGAAGTTCTTCCTCACCCTCCATATGGCCAGGATCTTGCCCTTGCGACTACCATCAGTTCCGCTTGATGCAGCACTTCCTGGATGGAAAACAGTTCACTAACGATGACGAAGTCAAAATGGCCGTAGAAAAACACTTCGACTCGAAACAGCCCGAGTTCTACGCGTCAGAAATTCATGATCTGCCCAATCGTTGGCGCGGGATCCTTGAATGTGATGGGAATTCTTTTGTGGGTGAGCCTTGCTGGTTTTTGAAATAAATGTTTTTTATTCATAGTCGTGAAGTCCGGAAACTTTCGCATCAAACTAATAAAAAGATGCGCCGTAATCATTTTAGTCTTGTAGGGATAAAAAATCCCATAAATAAAAATAAGGGATTAAAATAAGATAAGATAAGAGATAAAAAAAAGTTAACCCCATAACCCTATTTTTCAACCGACTTCATTTTTTGGAGGATTATTTCTTGCTCAAAGAATGCGCCATAGAGACTATTAGGAATGAAAAATCTAAAAAAATTGACCCAGCCACCCTCATTTCTCAACCAAGTACAATGTAATAGAAAAAAAACCGCTGAAAATGTAAATAACCGAATGCAAAATCTGTTTCGCTGGTACACAGGTTTTTCCAAGCTTCAATTGGAAAAAACGACTCTAATCGAAAAAGAAGTGATTAGATCGAATTTTCTGAGATTTGTTTCCTTTTTGAAGGCCTAAGACGACTACGGCAAATTTTCCGACCTTGGCCTTATTCTGCAGAATATATCCTCCAAAAATTGAAAATTTTTATCGGTCGACGATTTCACAAATCCAAAAACGCCAATCGTTTCCTCCTGGAGGTAACCTATAATGACGCTTTGATATCAGGAAACCTCGTTTCCATTAGGGATCTACATGGAAAAAAATCGTCAAAAATTGCTCAACTTTACAGGCTCATAACTTTAATCGTCTTTTCGAAAATTCTGAAATTTGGACTTAATTTTTTTTTGCACCCACTATCAATCTACAACGAAAAAACCGCAAAAAACAAATTCGTGCTCCAAACCGTTGCAATTCTTAGACGAACGGCCTCATATGATAAGACGGCAACAAGAAATAAGCATTTTATTTACAGCACTACACCTGAATGCAGGCATTCACTCTAATTACAGATAAAATCTTGAAAGATAATAGACGATTCAGTCCTACGCATATAATAAGGAATGTTAATCAGGGTAAATATAGACTATTATGAGATTCTGATATCCACACAAGGCATCTATAGCTAATTCCACCCAACCCAATCAATGCATTAACAACAAGATAAATAAATGTAACAGCAAGTTTGAGAGGAACTCTCAAAAGAACAGTTTAGTCCAGCTCCCAAGAAAAGGCCCTAGAAAGGCGGTCCGACCGCAGACTGAAAGGCGATCGATCAATGCACGCTAATGGCCACAGTGCGCCCAATCGCCTCGCCATGGTCGCATGAAGCCGAGACTTTTCTCACAAACCAGACATGTGCCTTATCTTCCGGGTTAAACAATCACATAAATAGAACAAAGGTCAAAACAACTTGAAGTCAAAAACTAGAGATGCTTATTCGCTGGTCGAAATGGAGATCGTGTTTCTCTGGGCGTTCTCACAGCCGATCGCGGTGAGCCCTTTTTACTAGATCCCATTCGCGGCGTTGAGAACTTCGGTGAGGAGTATTTGGAGCCAGAGAACTTTTTGCATGATCCCATTCGTGGTGTTGAAAACTTCGGTGAAGAGTGCTTGGGACCAGTCTGAAACTCCAACAACTGACACTATCCAGAGGCCAAAGAGCCAAAACTCAAACCTTTAATCGCTTGGTTGGAGTGATTACGCTAGGGGTTGATGCACCCGTTGAGTTGAAGCACGGACTGAGTGAATTATCATAATGAAGGCGCTGAAATATGCCAATATGTTCAATCGATCACTTAGAGAATGTTGGTCGATTTTTGCAGTTCTGCTTTGGCCCTTACATACCCCGATTTCCGCGGCTCCAAACTTCGCGTGAATTAAGGGGACAAACTCTGAATGCCAATCGATGCAGTACCCAAAAAAAACCCTGGGTACGATTCCTCATGAAATTAGAGCAACTAGTAGGAAACTGGCAACAAAAATCGACAAAAATGGCAGTTGCAAAATTATATGACATAGCTGACGTTCTCGCCGAAATTTCAATTCTACACCCTCTGTATCAGTTCGTTCATAGTAAGGATCATCAGAGACATTAAGTTAATAGTCTTCAGAATTGTCTTGACGCAAAACCCCTGGAAAACTCTGTTTTGCATGTTTCAACCTAGCTTTTTGTAAACACCTTTTTCAATCTGCGCCATTTCGTTTAGGACGGCCAGTTTAAGCGGAGCCACGCGCTTGTATTGTCTGCTCTGGATGTAGACTCAACGCCCAAGAATGCTCACAAGTTTTCCACTGGATTGAGGTCCTGCAAGCCGGCCGGCGGTTTCAGCGTCGGCATGATCGGTCTGAAGCCAAGCCTGCGTGGTCCTACTGACAAGAAGTGAAGGCGGATACGAACTAGAAAGAACTGGAATAGATTTTCCGACACAATCTGATAATCTATGAGGTTCATAGGTCATGTCGCAGAAACCTGGTCCAGCTTACCACACCACCTGAATCCTGGTCGACACATTATTCTTTCCACATATATTCTCCTCCAGATTTCCTACTCGAGGATAAGTGTCAGTCCTTTTGTAGATCTCCCCAATGCTTAGAATACTCAGTCAAAATGAATAACTAGAATAGAATTGGTCAGGTCCGCTCGGAATGAACTTGCGTTTGACCGATAAAAATGGATGTCGAAGGATCTACACAAGGGCCCGAACTTATTCTCGAGTAGTAACTTTGGAGGAGAAAGAATAATGTTTTGGTACGGATTCAGAAGATATACAGTTGACCGCAATGTTAATAGGACATGGTGCGGTTGCGGACTAGCACTAAAACTACGGTAGACTCTGGCACTTTGCCAGATTTCGTCATCGATCAGCGCCACAGCTGATATTCTCGTGAGCAGAGAGACGACGCTTGGCGCCGATCGATGACGAAATCTGGCAAAGTGCCAGATTGTACCGTAATTTAGTGCGAGTCCGCAACCGCACCATGTCCTATTAACATTGCGGTCAACTGTAGCAAGCTCCAGCACGTTTTTGCGACAACAACCATGAACTTTACAGATTATCAGAATGTGTCTAAAAATCATTTCCACTTCTTTCTAGTCCGTATCCGCCTTCACTTCTTCTCCGTAGGACGTCGCAGGCTTGGTTTCAGGCCGAACATGCCAGCTCGCTAGAATGGCCGGCCAGTTTGCAGGACTTCAACCTAGTGCAAAACGTGTGAATATTCTTGGACGTTGAGTCTACATCCAGAGCAGACAACACAAGCGTGTGGCTCCTCTTAAACTAGCCGTTCTGAGCGAATAGGCGCAGATTGAAATAGAAGCGTTTACAGAAAGCTGGAGTGGAATAAGCGAAAAAGAGTTTTCGAAGTGGTTCTGCGTCAAGACAATTTTGAAGACTGTTAACTTCATGTTTCTGATGGTTCTTACCATGAATGGGTTGAGACAGAGGGTGTAGAATCCCAATTTCAGCGAGAACATCAGCTATGTCCAATAATTTCGCAACGGTCGCTTTCGACTTTCATGGCCAGTTTCCTACTAGTTGCTCTCATTTCATGAAGATTCCTACCCAGGGATTATTGAGGGTGCTGCATCGATTGGCGTTTACTGTTTGTCTCCTCAATTCACGCAAATTTCGGAACCTCGGAAATTGGGGTATGCCATATATTTTTGCACCGCACTGTATTCGAATCAGCAAGCCCGAGAACCAAACTAGCTGTACTGATGATGCCGGGAAATACGGCAAACAAGGTTTAAAGTAGAATTTACGTTGAAATCGACTATTTCGTATTTAAATAAGACCGTTCGCGTGAGAATCGAGATGAAATGGGGGGGGGGGTCGGCGGAACAGGGAAAATAAATATGGTTTTCATTGACTAAATCGATAGAGCATGGTCAGAACTCTACCTGCCCAGTACTTGACGGGCTCTAAATGATCCAATGGCCTGCTGTGACCCGCGGCTGAATGCGCCACAAATGCTTTCAAAAACCATAATAAATTTGGATAAACGTATTTCGATGATTGAAGAATGAAAATATACTATATCGGGGGTTCGGAAGCCGAATTTGCACTAAGATTCATTGGATCTCGCTGATATCACCATGTCCATTTTTAAATTTCCATTTTCAGGGTAGGCTCCGAAATTGAGCATTACGCAACTATGATAAGGAAACAGAACGAAATGAATGACTGATTGATAACACTATCAATAGAAATATCTCCATCGAGTTTTTATAATAGGTTCTGAGAAGTATTTGTAAGGATTTCGCTGTTGGATATCTCAAATACTAAAAACCTACCGCCTAACGCAATCAACGCGATTGGAAAGTTACGTGTGCCAGAAATCAGATTCGAAGACTCAATGGAATTCTAACACGCATTAATGAATGACATAGATTTGATGTAGCATATCGTTGAATAACATAAACCTTTTTCGACTTCGGCGTGGGACAGTCGACTAATGCTCACCCTTAAAATTTAGGAATTAACTTAATTATATCAGCGAGATTCAAAGAATCTGAATTCAAATTCGGTTTCCGGGCCCCCTGATATTGTATATTTTCATGTTCAACCATCGAAATACGGTTACCCAAATTTATTATGATTTTTTGGAGCTTTTGCGGCGCTTTTAGCCGCTGGCGCAGCGAGTTAGCGGACTATTTAGAGCACTTGAAGTTCTGAACGGGTGGGTTTCCGAGAATGCTCTACCGATCCAGCCAGAAAAGCTAGATGTTTCCTGTTCCGTCGTCTCGATTCCTACGCGAAAGGTCTCGTATTACGTTACAAACAGTCGGATCGTCCAGTTCTATTTCCGCTGTATGGTTAAAAGAAAACGGCAACTGATGGGGCACCCAATAATTCAAGCTTTCTCTGAATCCGTTGTTTTTATTGGAAAAACCAAAACAACACGTAATCTTCAACACGGAGATTGATCTCTGTAAAGTTATTCAAATTTTAAGCGCATACCGAAGTTAATCATTCTTCGTTAAAGTATTTTTCCTGAAACTGAATACACATAATGAAAATATAGCTAGCTAAAGCACTAGCTAAAACTTTTCTTACCACATGTCTTTCGCTCAAACTGGAGCTGGAATTCGTCAACTGAAAACTATGAATTACATCGGCACGCCAAACCCACTGAAAGCCCATGGTTCTTAAAACTTGGTTCAACCTTGTGTACAGTCCCGTTGGAAATTCTAGTCCACCTCCTCAAAAGCCACGCAGCTGCCTGTCCAAACCGCACAGGCTCCACCGCCACAGCTGATCACGATTGAGCAGTTCAGCTGGCTGTCACGTATTGCACTTAGACGTTCGATCCAGGACAGCAGAAGTATTTAGAGAGACGGCCCAGAATTTCCGACGCGACTGTCCAAAAAATCCTCAGTTTTTCCACAGAATCTTAACAAAAACCCTACCTCTACGTCATAGCAAGCTCCTTATATCTAGCTGTAGCTGAACCTTCAAAATGTAACAGAAGAAGCGCGACCTCACCTTGCGAACATGATCCAACTTTGAGGAGCTGGCAGGTTTCTGTAACAGCTTCCCGCGGGTCGACTGTGGCGTGCGCGGTGCTTTTAAAGCACTTGTTGAGGCCATTCGTTGCATTTGCTGCACCAATACGTCATTTATATGGAGGCCGCATCATGATTCAATGCACAGAAAGCATACAACTTGCCCTGTTTTTCTTCTCAATATCCTTGCTTCTATTATATTCATCCATCACCCATTTAACATAATCGGGAGGTACGAGACCATCTACTCTGGAAGCAGTAGAAATGACTTTTTTGGCTTGATTACATCAATTGACTCATTGTTAGGAGACTCACCTAATCTCATCACCAGGATGCGACTCGCGATATTTCTCATAAGCCACGATCAGCGTCTTAGTTAGCTTCGGAATGGTGTATTCGTTTAGAGTACGCTCAACCTAAAGGTTAATCAGGTGCAGTCTAGGAATGCAATGACCTATCTTAATGCTCGTATTGGAAGAATCTAGTTGTTCTGAGGTCTGACCAAGAAGAGTTTTCAGTGGTAAACACATCTGCGAAAACAACTAACATTGTTAGAATCTCTTGTGGCTCAATAGTAAAACTGCGCAGTATCCTGACCCGAGCTGCAGGTTCCAAGTGTTTTTCAAGCTTCCCGAAAAGGCAAGAGGGTACCCATCAGGCATTTTTTTTGTTTCAGAAAATTTTAGGAAAAATCGTAGGTATCGTAAAACTTTTCAAATCTTTTTTTGTGAAGAAATTGTAAAAAATTTAGACCAAAAATCGAGTTTCAAAGATGTAATTCCTAAACATGAATCTTGAAAGCTGGCCGTCGCAGCTCCGTCTACGTAAGACACACCGGCCCGTTTAATCACGGCATCTTTCCCAGCCCAAGGAACTGTAGTCCCCTTGAAATGAGAAAATTAGGGCCCTCACAATTGGTTATTATTATGCACGAGGTAGCTTCTTGTGAAGCAATGGTGGATTTAACTGACCCAAATTCACCATAAAACTGATATCTTTACAATACGAAAATGTTTCTCTTCCACCACTGCTATTTTCCTTACAAAAGTGCCCAACCCCTCGGATTTTGCTGCGGACATTTGCGAAAAAAAATTATAGCCTGTCCAAGTTCGTATTTCCTGCAGCTGGGGCCGTATGAAAATTTCTCCCCGAGCGTCCCAGTCCTCGCGAAGGCTATCCATGAATGGTCAATTTCGTCTGATAACCAATCACAGAGTAGCTTCGCGTGGACGTTCGGAGATATGCATACGGCCCTGAGCTGAACACGACGTTTGTAGTTCCTGGATGAATTTGGCTAAAATCTTCAATGAAGGGTAATTCGACGTACTGAGCTCGAATTCTAAGTCGGTTTCTTGATTTTTAGAAAAATTTTAGAAGAATCAACTGAGAATCCATAATTTACAGATTTGAAAAAGCTGAAGCTGAAAGCCTCTAACTTTTATAAAGCACCTTTTTTTTCTACCGAGAACGCGCAATAGTGTTTGGAAAATCCGGAACCGGACCTCACAATTCTGTTCAGCGCCCAAAACTACCCCACTGTGCAAATTTTGGGTGGAGTCACCTTTTCCAGACTTCGCACAGACTGATAACGCCTTGGACTTGTACGGATTTTCAGTGGGGGTTTTATTTATACCAATTACAATGCTCTGAGAGCGTTTCAAAGAAAATGCTCCAGATTTAACTTAAAATCCTTCCAGATGAGTTAATTGGGGCGCTGATCACGAATCTGGGGTTCAGTTTTCGATTTTCCAAAGTTTCGACTTTAATCTCTCGAAGCTTCCCATCGGGGGAAAATATAATGGCGAATCGCGACTTTTGACGAATTCCGGAGTGCTGCGATAGATATGGCTCAAATTGTTGCTCTGGGGTTATGGGCAGTGCTAAACACAAATCTGCAATCCGTTTATCGATTTTTGATAGATTACGGCAGCCTACGGAGGATGTACGGTAGCTCGGTCAAAATCTCAGATTTGGCTCCAAATTTCTCTATGGAAGTCATTTGGGAGGCCGAACACGAATTTAAAGCTTTTTCGGATTTTCGGAATATTAAGGAGCAGAATGGTACGAATGGGGAAACAACCGCTCCGCTCACATCATAGCGAAATAAAAACTACAACGCAGCTTCCTGAAGATAAGATACAAACCATAGAGTGTACAGGAGAACTTCCGGATTTGGCTCGAATTTTTTTCTGAAGAATAATTGGGATCCTAACGCAAGAATTGTTGCGACGTTTTTAAACACAATTTCAAATCTGTGAAGCAATTTTCCCGATCGAGTCACGGAGGGGTTTCCTCAGTAGGGTATAGAGCAGGGATGAGCGGAATAAAAATATGAAATTTCGGAAATCGGTTTTCGGGTCTCGGAACGAAAATTTTTTCTCGGGTTTCGGAAATCGGGCGCGAAACGCCTGAAAATTCGCGGAAATGCGGTTTTCGGATACGTCCCGAATGACCCGATGTTTTCGCATTCCGCGGCGTTTTTTGCGGTTTTCGGAATGCGGAACGCGGAATGCCAAAATTGCGCGAAACTGCGGGTTTCGGAACGCGAAACGCGGAACTCCGCTCATCCCTGGTATAGAGGTAAAGTGAGTAAGACGATTCTAGGGTATTCAGAACAACTCCTTCCAAATTTATTCAGTGCGCTTTCCTGGGAGTCATCCAGAGTGCGGTATGCGGGAATGAGGTCCATTCGTCGATATTCTAAGGCTTACGTAGGGTTAAAGTAGACATGACACCATAAAGCCGGGTGAACCTAGCTTAGTAGTTCGAAAATCGATTAATGGACTTCATATTTGTGCTCAGCACCCAAAAAACCCCACAGAGAATTTCACGGCTAGATCTGACACTGATCAAACGACCGTATACTCATCGTAAGCTACCGTAATCTATTGAAAGTCCATAAAAAACTTCAGAGTAATCAAACGGACCCCCCCCCCTCAGCACTCCAAATAACCTCGAGGGAAAAGTTTTGAGGCAGATCTATCGTAGCGTGTTGGAGTTCACCTCAAATCACATTTTGCTCCCCATTGAGAGCTGTAAACCTGAATATGTTGGAGTTTTCCGAAGATGGATGGATAGGCCTCAACTTCGTGTTCAGGACCTCGGACAACCCCAAAAAAAGTTTAGGGTCAAATGGGGAATTTGTTTTCGAGCATCTTGGAAATCGCCTGATCCCTAGTACTGCCCCTATCAGAGCGAAATTCCGGTCTTCTGTTGCAGCACGCAGCTCGAATGCAATCGTGGCGAGACCTTGTGCTCCAGGCATGACTACCTCTGCTCCACTTAACAGGAATACAGAGAAAGAAAACTGCAAAAAAAAAACAAGATCGCCTCACCTTGGCATCCATATAAACATTATTCTGCCTTCCGCGATCTTGGAAGTACTCGGGGCACTTCTTTTTTTCTTCCAGAGAAATCTTCTCGGCCCATTTCTCTTTCCAGCTGAACAACACTGTTAATAACATACTTTGAAAATTATTTTCTCTTTTATAATCTCCAAATAAGTGTTTGATTAGGCTACTACGGACCATGGTCTTACCGCAGGCCGTGGAGTAGGTGCTCTTCTACGCCATGGTCTGCAGTAAGAAACCCATCTCCAGACATCGGTCGGCCGAGGTCGCTGGCATAGGATCGCTCAAGGGCAGAAAAACCAGATTGCAGCCAAGAGGTTGCCTGCGGACTGCCGGCTATAAGCTGTCTGGTTTTTGCAAGCCAGGCCAGCGCCGGCAGTCCGCCAATCCCATATCTGGCAAGGGAACTACTATGTATTAGTCAGATAGGTCATTCCAGATCAAATGTATTTCTCTAAAACCGTTTTTGACGTAGAATCCGATATAGTCTTTACAGCTGCCCGAAACCACTCAGAAAGAAGTAATAGGCTTTTTTCGGTAAAGTTTCGTAACTAATGCACCTTCCAAAACGCGTATTGGTCGTTGAAAAATCCGGAAACAGACCTCAGAATTATGTTCAGCGTTCAAAACAACCCCCGGGCAAAGTTTGGGTGAAGGCACCTTTTCCAAACTTTGCACAGACTGATAGCGATTGGACTAAGACGGATTTTCGGTTGAGCGTTTATTCGTACCAATTAAATAAAGGCTCTGAGAGCGTTTTGAAAAAAGAAGTCCATATTTGACCCAAAACCCCCTTAGATAGGATATTTGAGGGGCTGATCACGAATCTAGGGTATATTTGCCAATTCTCAATGTTGTCGACTTGATTTGTTCAGAGCTTCCCATTGGGGAAAATTGGATGGCAAATCGCGACTTTTGACGATTTCCGAAGTGCTACGATAGATATTGCTCAACGTGTACCTCTGGAGGTTATTTGGAGTGCTGAACACGAATCTAAGGTCCGCATATAAATTTTTGACAGCTTACGGTAGATTACGGTGGGTACAGGCTATAAAACAGCGAAATTCACATGGCTCCTACGCGCGCTGGCGCGTAGCGGAGTTAGAGACAAAGAGAGACGGAGGGCAGACGAAGTCTGCAGCATCGCGCACACCGCTCGCGCCTCCAATGATGAGAATTGCGACGTTTCATAGAGGGCATGCGGTAGTTTTGTCAGTCTCTGACGACCGCTTGTCGATTTTCGAAATACTGAGGTAGGTTTTGCCCCCTAAACGGCATGTTACCTACCGTAACCTACAGTGACCTTCAAAAATTTGACAAACGGACTCCAGATTCGTGTTCAGCACCATCGGCTACTCCTGGTTACAAGTTTTGAGACAGATCCAGAAATTTTTTCAAAACACGCTGAAAATTTCCTGGGGGTAGACCTACAGGCTTTGAAAAATGCGTATAACATTTTTCAAAGTGCTTTTAGACAGCTGTGAGAATCATAATCGGATTCTAAGCCAAAAACGGTTCTAGAACTGTAGATTTCATTCGGAATGGCCAGGCTGACTAAAAGTAGCTCCACTGTTAGCATAATTAAATAGAATATCCAAAACTCACTTGGTCAGGATGTCAAATACATCTTTGCGAGCAGCGTAGAGACTTTCCAAACGTGAGATCTCAGTTGAAATTTTCTCGATGTCCTTGTCGCTATGCTTCTCTGCAATCACGAAGGTAACGGAATAAGAGCTTGAACTCCGGTCCACAATAAAAGAAGGATATTTCAGCCCTACCTGGATCATAATTCGGCGGTATCATCCGCTCTATATCAGCCACATGACATGACTCCCATAACTCAATGAGTTGAGAATACAATTCGAGCCAACGGAATTCACGCTCCTCTACATACTCGCTGAACCTGAGACGTAACTGCAAAAAAAAACGGAACTCTCCAATCGTTTAACACACGAAAAAGTGGACCAATTACCTGATTATAATACGTTTCAACTGTCTCCTCCAGCTCATCAGTAAGGCAAGGGTCATCACTCTCGAAGTCGAGCGCCATTATTGCACGCAGATTTTCATCATCCGACAGGGTGTCCGGGCCTATCGAATAAAGAGTCAGTGAGTAAGAAGACAAAAACTTCGCATTCCCATAATGGAACGAAGAAAATTTACCGAGTTTAGCTAGAATCTTCGACATCTGTTTTTTCCACGCCGTCAGCTTCTTGAGTCGCTTCTGGACCTTGTCTTCTAGTTCCAAACGCCTAGCCTCTAGCGCTCTGATCTTTTCAACGGGAGCCAACTCCTGGAAAACGAAAATTATGACAATCACCTACTGAACGTCCATGCTCCTATCAGTGACAAGCGCACCGTTGTCCTGAACCTCGACGGACCTACACCACCTCAGTTCACCCGATATTTCCGGAAATTTTAGAAAATTTCAAGTCTCCCCTAGGTGAAATCGTTTCTGAGGCTGATGTGGGACGACCCGAATCTGGACGCGGTCACTTTCACGGTCTGGAAGCTCAACTCAAAACAAAACGAACAGAAAAAGAACCTCTACTCCTGTATTCAAAAACGATTTGCTCGCGGCTAAGGACCAGTGTAACTCGGAATCTCTTCACTTTCTGTGCTCTCTGCATCTATCTCGCTCCTCCCCGAAGACGCGAGATAGAGGTAGAGAATGCGGGAAATCCCGAACTTCATTTACTCTTACCTCACTGAGAAACTGCTGGTGAATACGGGCCCGGAGCGGGGTTTCTATGAAAACTTTGCATTTTTCCTCAGTTTGAAAACGATGTAAGCAGGATACCCAAATGCTACTGAACCTCTCCTCGGACTTTGAGGAAAAAAATCCTGCTTTCAGGTTTAGTTCAAGAGCGCGACTCGGGATCGCAGCACGTTAAAATAGGTTTAGGACGAACAATATCCATCAGATTTAATGGGATGTCTTGAAAAAAAAATCGAAGTTTGCTCGAAACTTGTATGAAGAGGTAATCCAGAGTGCTGAAAACGAATCTGGGGCCCGTTTGTCGAAATACTGAGGTTTACTGTGGGTTACGGTCGGCAAAATGACATATTTAAGGGGCACAACCTATCTCAGTAGTTCGAAAATCGGCGAATGCACATCGATTTCTTATTTACCACCCCGAATAACCCCCACATACGAACTTTGAGTCAAATCTGAGACTTTGATCAAACTACCGTATACCTACCGTAATCTACAGTGTTCTGTAGAAAATCGGCAAATAAACCTCAGATTCGTGTTATACACATGAAATTACCCTTAGCGGATGATTTTGAGATATATAACCTATATCGAAGAAATCCGGGAAAGTGGCGTTTTGCCCTAGGAATCCCCCCCCCCGCTGGGATGCTTCGAGCTCTGAGGAAACTTTGGGAAACTGACAAATAAACCTCAGATTCGTGATCAGCGCCTCAAAAAACCCCCTGGAGAAATTTAAAGTCAGATCTGGAACATTTTTCTGAAGCGCTTCAGGAAACCCTATTTGATGTAAGTAAGTAACCGCCCAACCTAAAATCCGTACAAGTCCAAAACGCTGTCAGTCCGCACAAAATTCAGAAAATGTGCTTCCACCCAAACTTTGCTGCTCAACAAGGTTGCTTTAAGCGCTGGACACCATTATGTGGTCCGATTGTCGAAAAATCACTGAGCGTTCTGGAGGGTACAAAGAGTCCAAAAATGACTGTTTCGAGCGTATAACTTCTCAGAACCAGTGGCTCGGGACGGGTTACTGCGCAGTTTTTAAAAAGATGTCCAATAGATACTCATAAAACGGTTCGTTCCCGCCGATCCGACCTACGCTTTGTATACTGCCCTTGTGAGAGCTAAAATCTTAGCTGCTGTTCGAAAAAGTATTATTACATCGTTATGTGATTTTATGTGAATGTTCATTTTATTTTCTACAAGTCTATTTTTGTGAGATTTTCGATTTTTAAGAATTTTCTTATTCTCATAAGAGTTTTTTCTTCCACTAGAAAATCACTCGAATCTTGCTTTCTGACTCCAAATTCTGATTTTTTTTTGAATTTTCCCACGTTTACTCCCGTTCTCCCGACGGACAGTAACAGCTTGACCCTAGCCGCTATGAGTAGTAAACAAAGCCTAGAAAAGCCACCTTGTTTGTCTTCATAACCAAATATCTGATGCTGAATAGCAGGCCTCTACCGACCCTGACCCAATAATGAACCTCAGCATACAAAATTTTGTCCTTATGAATGGGGCGGTCCAATCGCATAATCTCGGCCCTTTGTTACGAATTCTGCGTTTTTTTTTACGATTGGCACTCTGCGCTGAACTATGTATAGAGCAGCTTGCAAGCGTTCGCAGTCAAAGCTGCATTCAGGAAAAGGTCAGTACACCTCGAACCTGCCGCCTTCCAATGAACTAACTTCCGCTAAATGTATGTTAGCTGTCAAATGGTTTCCCAAAAAAAGTTATTCTGAAAATTTAGCTTCCTGGCAAAAGTAACGATTTGGTAATGGTGAAAAAAAAGTTTCAAAAATACCTTGAAATATCTTTAAAATGATTTGGCGTAAAATAGCTTGGAGTAATAAAAAGCTAGGAAATGAAGTGAAATAACCAAAAATGCGATTTGGTGGTCGATCATTTCACAAGCTTCTCCGTTGAACTTATCAAAACGAAATCAAACACTATATGGAATGCAGATCATCTAGCTTGACCTATGCTGATTTCCTTATTACAGCTTTCAAAAATGGCTTAATGTTTCCGTTGCGCGCTTGATTTCGTTTTGATAAGTTTAACGGAGAAGCTTGTGAAATGATCGACCACCAAATCGCATTTTTGGTTATTTCACTTCATTTCCTAGCTTTTTATTACTCCAGGCTATTTTACGCCAAATCATTTAAAAGATATTTCAAGGTATTTTTGAAACTTTTTTTTCACCATTACCAAATCGTTACTTTTGCCAGGAAGCTAAATTTTCAGAAATTTCACATATTTTTCCCGAAGATTCCCTTTCTGACTTCAATATTGCTCAGAAATTTCCATTTTGGAATGATGAAACATCTAACAAACGATATTGCGGTATGAGTACAATTTTTAAAACCTATGACCCAGAACCATAAAAATACCACTCAATCCCGCATTTTGTGCAACATGTGAGAGCTCGATATTATTGATCATTAATATTTGATCTTGCCTGATGAGAAGAATTTCCAAACAAGTGAATTCATTAATATTTGATCTTGCATGATGAGAAAAATCCCCATAAAAGTGAGCAATAAAAAATCATTGCAGCATTTTGTGCAACGGGCGAAAAAATCAATATTATTGATTGGTATTTATCGATAATGACCGATTAGCAAAATATCCCAACCAAGAAAACCAATCCGTTCAGTAATCACTACTACTGGCCGCATATACTGCAGAAAGCGCCAAAATCGATAATATTGATTATCGATCGATGACGCGTCATGAGTACGAATTCTGACAAGTTCAGTACTTACCTCCGACGACCTGCGTTGGTTGGCCGCAGATTCACCCACCCACCACGGTCTCCACAGTCGTAGCAGAAAGAAGCAGCTTTCGTGCTCCACGGCTAATTTAGTATGTAAACACCACGATTTTGAGGTACCTTTCAAAGTTGAGGTATCAAGTTCAAAATGGAATAGGAGCGACCTGCATCCATTTCCAGCCTCCTGTCCAAAAATGAGCTCCCTAGCTCAATTTTAAGTGTACCCGCAAGATCGTGAACGCCGTCTGAAAAAAGGAGATTAACAACAAAAACGCGCGGTCTTTCAATTTTTACTCGAAAACTAGTAAACCATTCCGAACCATTTTTGGGTTACTATACCAACTTTTTGCGCTCTTTTCAATGCAATTTAGAGCTAATTTCTTCGTTCACTCTGAATTGAGATTTCGAAAAACGGGTCGCGCGCATGGCCAATTCAAAACCAAATCTGGTGCGCGCTTCGCGCGCACCACAATTGCCAACCCGTAGCTCCAATTGTCTGCCTAGTTATGAATGAGCTCGACTGGACAACAAATGGGGAGCCTTTCGGCTTTCGAGAATGTTTGAGCATCCCGACCGACACCCAAAATAAGCATAAGAATGCGGAAATTCTTGGGGAACATCTTCAAGACTGCAACTTTTACGACCTCCGGAGGGTTTTGACGTTCTAAGTTGTGCAATTTTTCGAAAAAAAAACCGTTGTTTCTGCTAAATACCAGAAATAATGTAAATCATTCTGAGATGCGGAACAATTTGACAAAACGGAACGCTAAACAGCATTCGAAATCAATGAATGGGAAGAAATTTATCAAGAAGTTGTGATTTTTTGAATTCAGGAGGCTGAAAAAAAAACATCAAAAATCGGAACGCATCCTTGCGGAATCCTACTCATGGCTCCTTCCTACAGAGCCATGAGTAGGATTCCGCAAGGATGCGTTGTTTCTAAGGCGAAAAGTTCGTTAGGGTTACCCCTGAGACGAAAATCAGAGATCGCAGGAATTTTCGCTAGGAAATCCCCCAGATCATAAAAAAAATCAAAAGTTCAAAACTCTGGTCACCAAAAAGGTGTCATCGTAGCTCCGGAGGGATCCCGCATAGCGGTACGCATGAAACTGCCTCTGACCACCGGGAAAGGATGAGAAAAGGGAGCGATCTCGGTTAAAATGAGCCATAAACAGCACTTTATAGCATCAGAACTTAAATGCGGCATGCCGGCCCACCTCACTTCGTCAACGACCATTGAGGAAGAGAGCGAGGACGGCATGCTACATTCAAGATTAGGTGCAGTATAGAGCTATTCGTCGCTCTTTTAGTCGTTTTTTTTTTTCGACAACGATGACGCAATGGCGTCTGACCTTCCTATTGTCGATAAAATCCGGAAACTGTTTCTATCACGCACACTGCTTTCAAGGATTCGTAATGACAACATAATTGTAAATCTTACTCCGCTGTCTTTCGGAAACTGAATCTCACAGTTGACACCAAGACGCTGTGATAGAGTCTCGACCACATCAGCCAGATCTTTCTGCTCATTCAGACGTGTTTCGAACAACGGTGTCAATTTTCTCAGTTC
Source organism: Aplectana chamaeleonis (assembly GCA_029168955.1). NCBI lineage: Eukaryota > Metazoa > Nematoda > Chromadorea > Rhabditida > Cosmocercidae > Aplectana > Aplectana chamaeleonis. The sequence continues at coordinate 115,487 of JAPDOI010000533.1, read as the reverse complement.
TTCCTGTATACAGTTACGCTGAAATCAAACAAATCATATATCACAGCCTGCAAACAAGCAATGGTTTGGAAAAAATCTCATTACCAGTTCAATCGATCCCAAAGGAGCACTCGTATTACGCCAAGGGTCCATTCCCAGTTGAGATCGCATGCTGTTGATTTTTCCAGTCCCATTCTCAATATCGGCCGCCACCCCTGCCACCATCCTCTCCTCTGACGATACCTTAAGACGATATGGACGGCTTACAACAGATGAATAGCAGTTTCTAACGCTCGAACAATGTCAAGAGCGAGAACAGTAAATCGCATGAGATACCATATTGCTTATGCTTGTATGTTAGTTAGCCTTCATATAAACCCTTTCCGGAAATGAAAAAATAGCCCTCATCTCTCATAATCTAGTATCATTCGAACCATCCCTTATCGCTTCGTGCTCTGCTTGGAATGACCCTTGAGCAACACGAAGCTTCAGGATGGCCTTGGAGTCAGAGACTTTTACAAATCATCGGGCGGGAACGATGCTGTGATCGCGTGCCTAATATACAGAGTCGCTAACCACTATGCCATGACACCTCGATCGGCTGACGCGATAAACTGATGAAGTTAGATAAACAATGTTGACTTGTCGCGAAGACAGATGTCGACAACTGCACTATCGCTCCAGCCGCTTTGCGGCTTGAGTGGTTAGGCTTTGCTTGGGCTAGTGATCTACCAGATATTAATGAAACAAACTTTAAAGGGTGATTATTTGAACTTCCTTTTGCTTATATATGGGGAGACAATAGGTTCACTGAACAACGAAATTTCGCCCAAAAAGTCCTTCCATCTATATTTTGCTCTTACCATGTGCCCGTCCGACCACAAAACCATAAACAGCCCAGGAGCACACTTTTCATTTGATCCTTTTTCCTAGTATGTGCACAGTTGGTTTGGTGGTTACGAGACCAATATATGAGATGAGGAAGGTAGGTGCGGTATTCGTATTCTCAAATACGCTTTCCTCTTTACCCTTCTACGGGAATCCATGGGCCAACCTAGAAGTCGTCACTGTGGTGTAAATCGCTTCTCCATTTCAAGGTAATGTAGTGTCCCAATCAGTCTCCAATGCGTCCCATTCGAATTTTTCTGTGTTGAAGTTGAATGGGCGCGCGAGTCGAACAGGCGAAAATCGATGATGAGGGGGTCGGTGAAGGGTCGTATTCTTGGAACCCTCAAAAAGCAGCTCCGAAACATTCGTTTCATAATCTTTTGTGTGAGCGTAGCATAGTCAAACGATATTTCTGGTGAGAGTAAGTTCCGAATACCGTGCGGTACCGATCGCCACAAGGGCATGAAATGATGATGTTAGTTGCATTGCTATATCAGACCAGTTGACGATGACCGAGACACCACAATGAGGATGAACGTGTTTATTCACGGCGGGGGGGGGGTTAATATAGTCTCTATTATCACTGTCCTTATCCCCTTCCTACCGTATCTCATCCTACCACTCTACAACCCCCCTTAGTGACCATGCGGTCACTCCCAAATTTCTAAAGGGTTGTAGAAGTCCTATCCACTTCCTACCGTATCTCATCCTACCCCTCTACATCCCCCCTTGGTGACCATGCGGTCACTCCCAAATTTCTAAGGGGTTGTAGAAGTTTTGGGACCGGTTACAGTAATATCGTCCAAGTAGATCAATACACCTTCTATGCCTGCTAATGTAGTTTCCATAATTCTTTGAAATATCGCGGGTGCGGACGCTATCCCGAATGGGACTCTCGTGTACTGAAACAACCCTTTCTGGGTGTTTATCGTAGTGTACTTCCTGAACTCCTCTCCGAGTTCCACCTGTATGTCTGCATCTGACAGGTCCAGTTTGGAAAACTTCTCTCCACCATTCAACATGTGGAAAAAGTCGTAAGGCTTAGGTAAAGGATATTGGTTAATGTCCAACTGTGGATTTATTGTAACTTTATAATCACCACATATCCTTATTTTGCCTCCAGGCTTCGGTAACACGACAAGTGGTGTTGCCCAATCGGCGTGTTCCACTCTCTTCAGTGTGCCGTTGCTCACTAATTCTTCCAGTTTGGCCTCCACCTTAGGCCTTAGGGCTATTGGGACTGGTCTCGCCCTGAAAAAAATTGGTATCGTCTCCTTTTTGAACTTCAATTCCGCTTTCGTTGTTGTACAGCGACCCAATCCCCCTGGAGAAGTTCTTTGTTCTGCGATAGAATACGTACTATTTCTTTCTTGATTTCTATATTGCTCAACTTATGCACATAATGAGCGTTTCCGTAGTAAGGCCCGCCATCTATTTGCAACGCCCTTATCATATCTCTTCCGCAAAGCGTGTGTTGCATCTTTAAATATGTACATGCACATCCAACTCGGCCGTTCTTCCTGCGAATTTCACGACAAGCCGAAGTTTCCCTTGGAAGTTTATTTTCTTATTATCATAAGCCGTCGCCTCTACTTCCGATTGTCGCGATTGCGGTTTTCCTAATTTGCACCACGTCTTCTCATCTATGATTGTCATGGAAGCGCCTGTGTCCAGCTCAAAAAAGATTTTCAGGCCGTTGACTTCCATTTCTAACACTCGTGGTGGCTCAGTGGCTAGTCCATCGATTTCAATTGGAGATGCACCTCCTAGCGCCCGTTGATTTTCTTGGGTTAATGCTCTTTCTTCCTGGAGCATGCTTATCTGCGCTCGACAACCGTTATGTTTGTGTAGGTTCACCTTCGTTGTTTCCGTACTACACACATGACTGGAGCACCCCAACACTATTTTTCTCACCGGGTTAGCTGCTGTACGACTGTGAAGTCGGCGGCGGTTCATCGTCATGGAGACCGCATTCACGCCTTGGATTGTCCACTCCTCTTCACTATCGGAGCCCCCGGGAGGCTCAACGCACCAGTGTACCTGGCGGGAGACTTATCCTCTAATTTTCTTCTGTTTCCTGCACGTCTCGGGATAATGACCCTTCTTCTTGCATATTCTACAATATGCTCTATCCTTCTTGAAACACTCGTATCCGACATGCCCCAACGCACCGCAAACCCAGCACTTCATTTTGTCCCAAGCAGGCCCCCCCCCGGTTTCCTTACAACTCTACCTTGCATTTGGGGGCGCGCTGGTATCTGTCGATTACGGTCTTCCCTTCTGCTCCTGACTAGGGCCACCCCCATTTGTGCAGGTCCTTCTTTTGAATGAGGGGCGTTCGCCCCCACCCTTTCGTAAGATTCAGCCTGCTCCAGTGCTTCTTTCGACGTCAGTTGCTCTTTTTCGAGTAACCGCTTCCTCGTCTCGACGGAAGTCAATCCGCCTATGAACACTATTGTCATAAAATCATCTCTGTGATTTTGGATGGTATCAAAACCACACCCATTCGCTGCCTTCTGCAGTTCGGCGTAGAACTCATGCAACGCCTGTCCAGGCCTCGGGACTTTGGACATGAGTCCAAATCTTTCCGCTAAAACTAACTTCTTTGGCTGAAAGTGTTTTTCCATTGCTGCCCTAAGCTCGATGAGTGCGACCTCCTCAAGCTCACGGCCCTGCAAGAGAGATTCCAGAAATTCATAATTGGACCCGCCTATCTCTTGTAGAAAGTTGAGCCGTTGGTCCCTCTCTTCAGTAACTTTTCTCAAAACAAGAAAATTTGAGAACAGCTTCCACCAAGTGCGCCACGACGTGCCCGGTACGTACGGCACGGGTGTGCGGCCACGGTAAGGTTCTTGACCTCCGCCGTCCACCGTCGTGTGCGACATGGTGGACAGCTTCATCTCCGTACCGCCTTGTGCAGTGTCCTTTTGCGCTTGCCGATCCATCTTCCTTCTTCTATTCTCTGTTCAATGCCGGCGGCTTCTTGAACTTCTTTCTTCGATGTTCGATCCTGATCGCCAGTTGACGATGACCGAGACACACACATTGAGAATGAACGTGTTTATTCACGGCGGGGGGTTAATATAGTATCTGTTATCCCTATCCTTATCCCCTTCCTACCATATCTCATCCTTCCTCTCTACAAGACCGACCGACTCAAACTCTCAAATGAAAATTGCAGAGTATTTTGAGGCTCTGTGGCAATCGGTACCGCACAGTATTTTTCGTCTAGTTCTGATGAGGAGATTGGAGGTGAAGGAGCCTTCATTTAACCTCATTCGAACATTCATTTAACAACCCAAAAACATTAGTTCCAGTTGATTTTCTTTTGTTTAGGCGTAGAATGGCCGTGGTTTTACGTATAGGGAGCCGAATAGAGTTCCGCCCAGGAAAGCGCGGCAGCATGCAATGGAGAAGACTCGATCCTGCGGCGGCGCATGATCGATACTTTTCCAATGCATGCTGCCGCACCTTTCAGCGACGGGACTCTATTCGGCCCCTAAGAGCGGTGACTGGAGATGAACGTTTCAGTGGGTCGTACTGTTAGAATCTTCGTGAATCAGCTTAAAAACATTCGTTTCGCTAGATTGTTTTCTGTAACTTAAGGGGGACACAAAAATTCATAAATACCTACCATATCATTTAGTAGATTGCAGATATGTTCGAAGGCAGTGGTAACACGAGAAACCCTAAAAGCGTTGAATGAGTAACGAAATCTGTTGGAAGTGGCTTCTCAGACACGCTGACGGTTGTTCAGCGGGGTAAAAAGGCTCGTCCGTGCGACGGCGGGAGCCAAAATGGGGAGGGGGCGAATTGTCGGTTGTACCGCAGACAGAGAGAAATTCAATTCACGGAGACGGTTATTTGGCGGTGGAAAAGGGGTTGACGGTGCAACGGCGGGGACGTGCTCTACCGTCAAATATGTGACACGTTCCGCAACTCGGACCAAAAAAAAAATGGGTGAGCCGGCATCAACATGTTTAGACAAAAGTATTAACATTGATAGGGGTATAAAAGGCTCCTCATCTCACCGTGAGCCTCAGTCAGCTTTTCGGAGCCGGACCTGGAAGCTGACCTCGAGTCACCTTCCTCGAGTCACCTCGAGTCACCTTCCGGAAGATCCACCAAATACCGGAGGATCATTTTTGTCTCCGAGGGGAGGGGGCTCCCCACGGCTCGGGGGGGGGGGGGGGGACCCAACTGTATGGGGGTCTCCTCATGGTCCGCAGTAGGGTGCACCCCACCGTGGAACGTGGGATCACCTCTTTTGTGGGGACCCCAATAGAGATTTCCCCGGAGTCCCCTCTGCGGACCAGGGAATACCCAGGATGTATTGGAAAGCGCGTGACCGCAAATCTGGTTCGGTTGTACCGCGGTGTGATATCGGTCGAATGGCGGTGGAAGATCGGTTGTCCAGCAGATGCCCCAGCCGATCAACCGACGTTTCCCCGCCGAGTAACCGCCCATGAGTCTGTGCGGTTGTACGGAGGAACAGTATCGGTTATACGCTGGATGACCAGGGAGGGGCAACCGACATTCCCCCGCTGAATAACCGCTTCCATGCTTGAGTTGGTGAAGAAAGCTGATACCTGGCCGACTCAGACATGTGAATTTCATCCCAGAGTTCGTTAAGCCTTGCAACTGCTCGTCTGATACTGCCTTCAACATCGCGAAACGAATCATTGACACTGAGCCTAGAATCCATACTTCAGAAAGAGGCATAAACCAAAATATAGAGCGGCTAACCAAACACATGGATTTACCTTCGCGGATTCACCGTCCTTCCTACACGGAAAGGTGAAGTCATAATCTTGAAGGCGGAGTAAAAAGTTGGGTAAGCAGGTTAATGTATCGGAACTGAAATACAAAGTCGAAAATGTGAAAGAAAACGAAAAAATGCAATAACGGCAGTTCGCGGCACTATAGATCGATACACATCGTTTATACATCTGCAGAGACCCCTGAACCTCACCGAATGTTAACAGCCGTCCCCGCTTAGTATGAACGAAGCCCCCATTATCATCGACAGGGAACTCACCCCGAAAAAGTCGACCATCAACGTCTAGCCCACATTACAAAATGAGTCGTACAAAACCGCTGCTATAGCTCCCCTCAAAACAGGTATAGCCTAGCTCCCTCATTTTGAGCCGTTCGAAATAAGGCTTATCGGGCTTATCATGTCAGAATCTCCTTACCACTGCTATATTTTGCCATGAACGACGGTGAACATCGTCTAGGAAGCATTCGGCCGAAGCTGGCCACACCTGATGAATACACCCTCTTCCACACTTACAGTTAGATACGCAACATGAGGCCGGATTCATCATTGGTCAGACCTGGGTTTGTGAATTTGGGTTGGGTTCAGCGCCAAAATTAGCGCGTTTGTGCACGCTCTAAACCCAACCCAAACAGGCGAACCCAGTGTTAACACAATTATTAATTCGGCCCAAGTGGATGAATCGGCCAACTATGATGATGTGCTGAACCCGAATTTGAAGTCCGTCAATCGATGTTCAGAAAAACTGAGAAAAAAAGTCCATAACTGGTCACAGAAATCTTTAGCAGCTACAAAACAGAATGAACGAATTAGAACGTCACTGGAAGTACTTACATTACCTGAGATGAATTCTTGCTGGAAACGGCGTATTGGAGCGAGGGTTGCGAATCGGCGCAACGGGGGTCGTAAAAATCTTGGAAAGTAAAAAAAAAATTGGAGGGGCTTGTAAAATTTTCGGGAAAAAGGGGAAATTTCTCTATGCCACTTGGTAAGCTGAAATGAGGTAGTTGTTCCAGTTCTGTCACTCAAAAAAGACAACTTTTTATCTCGGAAGGGGGATCGTACGTACGCCGACAATTGACGCAACGACCTCCTCAACCTGGACTGGACCAAATGTGATTCCCTTGTAAGCTGGAGCCCGATGTGAGAACCCGCAACACGCCCGCGTTTTCTACTGCAGGTGATCACATGCAAAACATGAACGATTTATCCTTGGGCGCTGTTTCAGACAATGGGGTTTGAGTAAAAGTCGTCGCCAACCAATTTTTACCCACGCATTGAACACTACCAGACTTTCGTAAAGAAATGGGAACCATGGATGAGCAAAAAAAGAATTTTCTTCGTTAACCGCTAAGCTAAAAAGGGCCGGAAAGCAGAAAACTGTAAACAACGAGGAAAATAAGAGCTAGCGCAACACCGCCAGTTGTAGTTTTTTCGTTTTTTTTTTCTCCAAACTGCCGGAAAACGGAAAACAGGAAACGGACGAGCAGAAATGGCCGAAAGGCGAATATTTTCGTATATCTCCGGTGGGAACCAAAGATAAGCGGAAATTTTTTGAATTGTGGAAATCGGAAGGACCATCTCAATTTCGGAAATCGGAAAGTAAAAAACCATCGGAAGTCGGAGCTTCGTTCAGCAAAATTATTAACCTTCCCCTGGTGACAGGGCCTACCAAAAAAGGAGACAGACTTCGAATCCAGATTAAAGGCACAGTACACCCTCGGGATATGAATTTTGAGATTTTCGTTTAATTGTGCAGAAGACCCCTCCTGTATAACACGTGCCAAAAGTCAGATCTCAATTCCTACAAATAAGCGAGATATAAGCGACCACCACAGGCCCGACCCCCTTCGCTCACCACCACAGACCCGACCCCCTAACAGATTTTCGAACTCGATAGCGGCTCGATGGATGGATGAATTCCAACAAGTCGTCGTTCTTATGTCCATTACCGGGCTATCTCCTTATCCTGGCTTGCTTTTGCGTAACGACTACGATTGAAGAGAAATACGGGCCTGAGACAACTCGTCCACCAATTTTTCACCCTCAAAATATAGGCATCTTTGAGGAGCCATAACTCTGTTCAAAGGGGGTCTTGGACGATTTCAGAGATATCACTGTGATCAGCGTGTTACTCTCAACAAGGTGAGCATGAAATCTGAAAATTAATTTCTTGGGTGTCCTGTGCCTTTAAGCGCTTGAAATAACCCCTTGAGGATTTGGCAAACAAAAGTGTATCTCAAAAAATCTAATCTCGCGGATATTTCCGATTGCTTCCGCATTTTCAGGCTTTTTTTCGGAAATCGGAAGGTCCCAAATCATCGGAAATCGGAATTCCGGCCATCCCTGCTGCGTCTGTTATATAATAGATTTTTAGCCAACAAATGAATTTTAATTTTTTTGAATAATGATTTTAATCAAAGGGTTGGATTACTCGACTTCCAAATAATTGATATTTTCGGTCACGATTTCCGGACACTAAACTACTGAGAATAGTGTTCCAAATGAAATGAAACGAACATCCATTCGCATATTCGGATATATTTTTGCCTCAAATCGAATAACGGACAGGTTTTCAAACTTACGGCTCCTTTGAAAAATCTAAAAATCCATATTTGAAAGCGTCGTTCGTTGGAAATTCTCGAAAAGGCGATAGCCGCGAAACTTATCAACATCGTTTTGAGCTCACATTCTTTTTTTCTACTAAAATTCTTCAGATATTGCTAACTTAACAGGAACCCAACTCCTTTTCAATGCCTTAGTCATGGCTGAATAGTCAATAAAACACATTTTCGAGAAAAAACCAGACAAATCAGCAAGCCAATAAAGTTCAAAACATAAAAAAAGCACGAATGTGAATATGCGACAATTGGTCCAATAGGATGTTTAACTTGAATAGAAGTAGCGATCAATCTTGACAAGAAAATAGCAAAAATTTAAACCTAGAAGTGGCCATAACGGTACTGATCGATGACGTTTTGCTTTGTGAGGTCGGAGCGCCGCATTCAAATCGCTCCGATTCGCGCCACAACAGCATGCGGCGCTAATTTCGAAAATCGTGAAATAGGCGTTTCATGAGGGAGAAATTCGCAAAACATCGCTTAAAACATTCTTATATCGATTTGTAGTGCTGTAATACGATTATCAAGTATATGATTGTGTTGATTGACAATAAAAAGATTGTAAAATACGCCACACGCCCTTGCGGCTTTAGGGCTTCTAAGTAAACTTGGGACTTGATCGAATAATTACCCGGATTTTATTCGAAATATTGTAATGCTCGAGTATCCGAATTGGTGCTATCTCATAAGGCCATTGGTATACCTCCCTGTCGCTGCAGCGACAGGTTCCGACAACTATCACTCATCGTGTCGGGACCAGCACCGGCGCTATGGCAGGGTAGGCCGTAGGATCAGTTTGCGTGCGCCCGTCGCGGGAACACGTCGCTGAGGGGTGTTATAGTTATCAGTGACGTAACCCTGGTATACTCCGTCGCCGCAGCGACGAACCGTCGCTGTGCTGCGCACAGCGACAGGCTGCCGCTGGCTCTCCTGGACTCCACAGATTCATCTATTTCACGCTGTTTTACGTGATTTTTGGCATATCATGGACAGCATAGTGACATAAAAAGGGATAAGTTTTTCAGTGTTTCGTTAAGGTTTCAATTAAGGGTTTATGTGCTGTCATTATCTCAATAAATTACTTAAAGATCGTTCTTTTATTTATACATTTGTCTAGGCTGTCGAATGCACGGATTATATCCCAAGCCGACGTATTCTGCCTCTTCTATGACTACTTCTAGATTTTCCGCATCCTAGAATTCACCATTTCGTCATATGCGCTTTGTCTGCACTAATCCACACTGTTCTTCACACTATTTAGCATTAAACGACTGTCACGGAATCACACATAGACTGTGATGGCATGACCATAATCGATTTTTTCTGTTTGTTGTGCAGATGCGCGTGTGCGGAAATTTCAGTACGCAAAAGCGCGTTGAATTCAATGCGGCGACGACGACTCTGTCGCCGTGTCCGTCGCCGGCGACCCGCTGTCGCTGAAGTATACCAATGACCTAAGGGTTGGGGGTGCACTTGGCCACGCCCATTTTCCCGCGCCGCCGCGCAATTACAACACCAACACGAGGTTTTCCTCTATAATATGCCAACGAATATTCCGCCGAATGACCGAATATTCGATTAATTCCATTATTCGAAAGGTGGTTATTCGAGTAAGTCGTTTATTCGACTTACGGAGCTTGACCTTTTGGCTCCTGGCAATGTGCCAGCAGTGTGTTAAGGTAGTCGTTGCGGGACCGCAAGCGCGCGTCGGCGACGCACCTTCAGCCTTCGCAATGCAATTCTACTTATCATTAGATCAAATTTCATCCAGAAGGAAATATAAATGCTTTTTTTGATTAAATCATTCATAACTGGCATCTATGGCCTCTCAAAAAAAAGTTATAAAGGTCAAAACTCGCCCTCTGACTAGAGCTATTGTGGAATTGCTCTGAATTGACTGAAGCCTGTAAGTTTCATTACTATGAAATGCAAGCTCAATATGCAATTTTTGACAGATGACGCATAAAGCTAGAAAGCTGTCCTAAAAATCCAATTTTCAGAAATAGTCAAAGAATAAGTGATAATTTGTTTTCATTTTTCAACTGTGGTAATGATTGGTAATGATGTCGTACCCTATGGAGCTCCGAATCTCCGGGAAATATACGGGAAGAAACCTGAGCGCCTTCCAGGTTCAGAACAGCAATGCTATGCTTAAAGGTGCGCCGCCGACAAGCGGCTGTGGTTCCGCAACGACTACCGTAATCCACTGGTGGCGCATTGCCAGGAGCCAAAAGGTCAAGCTCTGTAAGCTACAGCTTTATTCGACTATTCGAAGAGGTAAAATATTTGAGAAATTCGTTTATTGACTGTTTGAAAAAGCCAATTATCCGAATAATTTGTATACTCGAATATTTGATGAAGTCAAATATTCAAATCCCTAATTTCGGGAGAGTCGTTGCGGCATGAAAAAATGGGTGTGGCCATGTGCCCCCTTCTGCGATTTCCACCTTCGAATATTAGCTTTGTGTGAGAGTGTCAATTTAGGTTCCTTTTTCGTCTAAATTATTGGTATTTTCGAATATTCAATTAATTCGTAAAACTAAATTATTTTTTTAAGCACATCCGATTGATTCTGAAAATTGATTTATTTGGTTTTCCGAATACTCGATTCATCCAGGATCTTGTTTTATTCGGTTTTCACCTAGGATTTTGGAACGAAGTCTGTCCTTATGCGACTGTCCGCACACGCGGTCGGCATGCGTGTGGAGCAGCTGTCGCAGCGGCTGGCGGTATTATTTAGGATGAACCTTTCCATGGCTGCAAATAACTGATTGAGATATTATTCACCGTCAAATATTTCTGCGAATCGATTTTCAAGTTCGAAAAATTCTTGCAATTTCCGTCATTTGCAACCTATTTATGCGTGCGAGCTTGAATAAAGAGAGAGGCTGAGAATGAATGGAGGAACGGGGCTATTGATCGAAAACTCTGAGAGTTTCGGCCGAGAATTAGCCGTGAAATAGCCGCGAAATGCATGCTTGCCGCGTAATAGCCGATAAATAGCCGCTAAATAATGCTCGTCCTCAAAATAGGCGGCAAGTAGTGCTCGCCGCGAAATATCCGGAAAATAATGCTCTCCAGGTAGGTAGGTGTACGGCGCATTCCAGAGGCGTGATTCAGATGTCAACCCCTCCGTCGTTTCAGTTACCCAAGTTTGAGTTAGTATATTTGGACCTCGTTCACCCTCTAAAGGCCCCGACCAAACGTCCTGGATGGTGGCTCGGCGAGGCGGCGACGGTTACGTCTTGATTACTTTTGGTTACTTCTCGTTATTTCACGATTATGTCGGCTATTTCTCGGTTTCTTCTTTTCGTTTCGTGAAAGGCCGAGAAATAGCCCACCAGGAGCCGCTGCGTAACCTGGTGGGCTATTTCGCGGCTATTTCTTGGGCCAAAACTCAGAGAACCTCCGCTTATCTTGCCACTGTTGAAGTCGAAAGGTCGTCAGAGGGGGGGGGGGGGAGTGTGCCAAAGTGGACTCTTGTTGTGGGAGCGCTAAAGTGGCTTCCTCCTATATCTCGCTTATTCGGGGGAATCGGAAATTCGCACTTGAGCGGTGTTTTACAGGGTAGACCCACTTCGCAACTATTTGAAAACCTCATATTTCGTCCCAGAGGGTGGACTGTGTTTTCAAGTACCACATTCCATTCTGTTACTCGAAGGGAGGAGAAACTAGAAGGGGAGACAGGTTAACGAAACATGATGTGATCACTGGTTTTTTTCAGTGCTTCTAACTTCGTTCACGGTATTCATGCTAATACATCGACTTCTATCTTTATGAGCGTGTACGCTGCCTTTAAAGGCACACTCAAACCTCAGAATTGTTGTCCAGCTTGTCTGCTCAGCTTGGAGAGTCTTTTCCTCTGACCACAATGGTATCTTCAGAATCGCTAAGAACCCACTACGACAGGAGTTATGACCCCGCGATAATTGTAATTCCGCAGACCAGGCATTTCGTGGACGAGTTGTCCCGGTCCTGTATTTTCACGTCATTCGCAGCCATCGCACTGGAACGTATTGAAGTATAAAGCTGTACCGATAACAGATGGAAGAACATTGAGTTTGATGAAACTCCACCGCAGCTTTGGTTCTTATTGAGGTCGAGAGATTGTCAGTGGGCGTTACCCATTTTTTATTCGCTGGAGGCGTGGTCGATTTTTCCTAGTCTTTTCTCATTTATTTGAGCAAATTGAGATTCCGCGCTTGGCAGGCTTGCTGCTCACGGCAGTCGGACCATAATATCAAAAAGTACCCCTGGGGTTGGACTGTGCTTTAGAGAAATGTTTTACGAAAAAATATACTCATGTCAGACGAAAGGCCGCTCAACGTTCAGCTAGAAAGCCGGCGTCGTAAGCGGGATAGTGGCGGTGGATTCCGAAAGTTAAAGTTTTGTCGCCCGCGGTAGTGGTTATAACGGGCGAGGAGAAGACTGCCGCGGGCCGGTAGCCGCTTAATACCCGGGCGACAAGCTGCGCTTATGACAAGCGGCTGAAGCTGAAAGGCCCGGGAGACGAGTCCCTTTGAAGGTCATGGGCTGAGCGTGAAGACCAAGACTATAAACGCACCGGCACGCGACGCGGTTGACACATTGACACACGACACGGCCGGCACACTGGCACGAGACGTGACCATTGCCTTTAGCGCTAACTGGGGTCGCCAGCGGCTGGGCGGGGCCAAGTACCTTGGGTAATTGAACCGATGACACTCTCGAGACCTGAGCTCTGCCTTAAAGGTGCATAGTACGCTTCCTTTGGAAATAAGCGGCTGACCTCTTTGTCGGGTGCGCGCCCACCCGGATAAGCACCATCCCGTCCTTCTTCACGCGATAAACATGCTCTCGTGTCGGGAGGGCGGGCACGTGGTAATTGCGTGTCTCTTGGAAAGTGGTTTAATCGGAGTGGGCGTCGACCTTCTTTTTTGTCTGAGTATCTCGACTGTGAACATTCAATGTCTTTTTCTACAATCTTCAGCCCGAATTGGGAAACACTTCATCAGTGCTGAATCGGAAACAACAAAAAACAACAACTTTGCGTTCTGCATAAAACTTTCCACATAAATATGTGATCATTTAAAGTGTGCCCGAATGAGAATGGCGACCCACGCGGTCGGCGTGCTTGGCAGGCGGCCGTCGCATGTGTCGCCCTCGGACGAGTGTTGGATTTCAACGAAGGCCGTCCCCTCTCCCACTGATTGATCGGCGCACTGCTTGCTGCCAGCCGGTGCCGGCCCTGTTCGTTGTCGATGGCGGTGGGGACTTTTCGCATGCTCGTCCGAGAGCGGCGAACGCGACGGCCGCCTGCCAAGCACGCCGGCCGCATGGGCCGCAATTTTCATTCGGACGCACCTTATAGACAGGAGTCCTCCCAACAAATTCTTGGCGAGGACGAATGAGCTTCTCGATGTTCAATCTACCACTTGGAAGTGCGGAGAGCAGCAAATCCTGGTTTGCTTCTCGAATCCACAGAGTTGTAGCTGCCTTTTCGCCCTCAAACACAGGACATCCGCCATGAAGGCTACCGCGGTGCTGAAAGCTCATATTTATGTGCTGTAAATAATAAATGATCAGTTGGCCTATCATGTTGCATCTGACGAAACATTGAATTCTATCACCATCAAGAATTACCCTTTGTCTTGCAGATTCAAATTATTCCAAAACACAAGATCACCAGGAAACCCATTCACCGTCACATTGAGTCTTGGAAAGACTGTACCTGAAAAATATGGTCTGCTTCTGAAGATTTATGCTCATTTTCACACCGTTGTACCGAGGATGCCTCCACAAAGTGGACAAGTTGGCTATGCATAGCGGGGTGCAAAATCTGACTCCGCAGAAAGTGGAATGGTGACAGATGGATGTATTGTGTTCATATTACGAGTTAAAACTAAGGCGGCTGACTACATCTGGACCAACGCTGTGCCTGACCCTGCGAGTTAGAACTGCGCTGAGCTGCCACAGGATTAAAGGCAGTGGTCACGATGAAAAACGTTATCGAAAAAACTACAAAAATCCGCTTAGATATAAAACAGCTCAAAAACTATGAAGGTAGCGCGGGGAAAAACGGGCTAGAATTAGAGTTATTAAGACCCTAAATTCCCAGTCCGTGCACACGTGCACAGAAAGATCACAGTCTCATGCCAAGCAGTCGAAAATAATTGACATTCAGAGGAAGAACTAAATGCAAACTTCTCTAATAAAACAGTTCAACAATGAAAGCAAGCACTTCAACCAATGTTTTTGGCTAGATGTGTACATAAATCCGAAAGTTCATTGGTTGAAATTCAAGTTCAAGCCAGCTGATGTTCTTGATATTAGAGATCATCGATGCCCATGATGTGGGGTGGACTCGTCCACCATCAAAAGACAAGAAAGTTCAGGCTTCGAATTTGACCCAAAACAGCTATTTTTTCGCGATTTTTTCTTATAGGTTCTACTACACTATACCCAGAGAAGGGTTTAGAGAGGAAAAGAAGACGAGCATATTTGAGCGCGACCACTGCCTTTAATTGTCGTGACGGGGATGGTTCCGAGGCGAGAGTGGAGACACTTGAGAAGGGAGGACAGAGAAGCGCTCGAGGCCTTCTGGATCAATGGCAACCGGAAGGAAGAGGGTATAAACATAACGCGGTAACTACAGACCTACATAGGAATAGCCTTCTGATTTGGTTGCTAATTTCTGATGTTTCGGTACCCACCATTTCTCTATTTTTCCAAATAACCCCCAAGAAAAACGATTTGAGCCTCATCTGTCGTCACACTCCAGAAATCGTCAAAATTAGATTTTGCAGTCAATTTTTTTGGTTGGCGGAAAGCTTTGAACAAATTTAGTCGAAAACTTTGGAAAAACGAAAAATAAACCTCAGTTTTGTGATAAGCACCCCAAATTACCCCCAGGGAGAATTTTAGCTTAAATCTGCAATATTTTTATTCAACGCTTTCTGCACCCCGCAATTGATATAATTGAACGCTTAACCGAAAATCAGTACAAGTCCAAAACGCTCTCAGTCTGCACATAGTTCGGAAAACGTTATTTCACCCAAACGTCGCCTAGGCCGCTTGTTTTGGGCGCTGAACACGATTATGAGGTCAGTTTCCGGATTCTCATAAAATTATTGCGCTTCTTGAAGGGTACAATAGGTACGAAAATCAGAGAGAAAACGCCTATAACTTTTTTCAGAGTAACTCTAGGCACCTGCTAAAGGCATATTCGAGCTCTACATACGTCGAAAAGGGTTTCTAGAAAAGTACATTTCGATCGAAATGGCCAGGATGGCTAGTAGTAGTTTCCTTGTCAGCCATTTGTTCGATACTTATGTCTGGAATAATTGTGCGGAATCATCCCCCCCCCCTAGCCGTGGGGGCAATCCCCTCAGCTGCCAAAAATTATTCTTCGGCTTCTGAGTGATGCCTCAAAGGTGACTCGAAGCCACCTTCCAGGATCGACCTCGAAATGCCGAGTGAGCATTCAGTGCGATGGAGCGCCTTTTATACCCCTCGGTTTGTTTACTCTGAGCATGATACTGATAACAGAAAAGAACTCGTCAATGATTGACAAGTTTGAACGTGTAAAATTTGAGCGGGCGGATCGCTGCACCTCATAGCTCAGCGGGCGGATCGCTGGCAGGTTGCGGGCGGATCGCCGCTTCAGAGCTTGCCGGCGATCCGCCCGCTAGCGTGATCAACTTTTCCAGGTGCCGCTATCCGCCGGCCAAAACGCAGCGATCCGCCTGCTGGGACGACGAGAGGCAGCGATCCGCCCGGCGAGGTCACGATGAGCAGCGATCTGCCCGCAACTTGCCAGCGTACCGACCGGAGAGGCCTTGATTGCCAGCGGTCAGTCCGCACATAGTGTCTGAGCTGTCATACTCCTTCGCCCCTGCTACAGTCAACTGTCCCAACAAATGCCGCCGGTTAACTCCAAGGCGCATAAACAGAAAAAGATAAATCGCTTCAGCCACCGAATACCACAATTATCACTTAACATGCCAAGAAAAAGAAAGTTTATAGCCAATGAACCTCCTAAAAACATGACAGCAAATAATGGAGCACAAAAAGGTGATACGTGCACAAGTGTACCGGATAGGCAACCAGCCCTTGTATTACCCTAACTCAGATCCAGGCGGGGCCTATCATTCAGGGACAAGAGCGTTAACAAAGGCAAAATTGAAATAAGCGCCGCAATCCTATATAAGCGAAAATCCTAAATTTAAACTGGAGAATACAACGATCCTTCCCATTGGAAGAGTCCGGTTGAGCGTGCAACTTGAACCCTTTCCAACTCCGATGACCACCCTTTGTGTTTAGCTCAAACCCACTCTAGTTCTCTCAGTTTACGCACCCAGCTTGAGGAATGGTGCCTCCTGAATGAATAAGAACCCTTCTTCAACACTATTGTACTCCTAACCACATCGCCGGTGGCGGTCTCGGAGTTACGTAAGTACTATAAGTGATGCAGCTAACACAAGTGGCACATTAGGGAACTAAGCAAACCACGTAAAGTCTTGAAAATGACTTCTCAAAACATTCTAGTCTTTCAAGATCGACCAACCTCCTCCTTTTTTGGCCGGTTGAAGAACAAGGAATGTTGTTGCGAATCGATTTCTATATGGACCGAAACGTGATTTCTTTGACTTCTCAGAGGGGACGAAGTCATCGGAATGTGGACCATAGTGTCCGCCATATTGATAAGAGAGGATCTGCAATTGACTCGCGTTTTCCTGAACTAATGTTTTTCAAAAAAACAGAAAATTAACCATCCACTCCTCACTAACTGTGAAGTTAACTGATGGCAGCATTCTTTGAAGTCTTTTGAACATCCTAGCGATCGCAGGTGTTCTTTTGTGAGATATCCATGTACCGTTCGTTACTCTTGCAGTGCTCTGTTTTGAAGCAGCGTCGGTTTCCTTCTGATTATCCACCACAAGCTAAAAAGAGTAGAATTTCTGAGCCGAGCTTGACAATGCTTAAAGGTATCGTACGCGCTGAAAACCACTCACCGTTTTTTGAGTTTGAATCATTGGCTGGGCCCGCCTGAGTAGGTGGGTAGAGTTTGTCGGATCACCGACGCTTCATTGGGAAGATATGGGAGGTAGAATGCCTCGAATTCCACCAAAAGAGGCTGGTCTTCCGACAGCCATGTGGCCTCAAATGAGAAGAGAAGGTAGCTTATCAACGAATGATACATCAAATTCCACTCATTTACGCGATATAGCTTGTTGAAAACCTTCTTCTTTTTTATTTTATGCCACATGGCTGTCAGAAGGCCGGCTTCTTTTGGTGGAATTCGAGGCATTCGATCGCCCATATCTTCCCAATAATGCGTCGGTGACCGGCAAACTCTACCCACGTTCTCAAGGGGCCCAACCAATGATTCAAACTCAAAAAACGGTGAGTGTGTCTCTGCGCGTACGATGCTTTTAAAGCGCCGTGTTAGAGTGAAGCTAGGGCTCTGGAAACAATAGACTAGAGAACGTGGCAATTTGAGATGATACGTCCCCGATGTTAACGAACATGGGAGACTGCGATCTCATCTTGGATTGCTCCTGAAACTTTAGTGTTCTTACCACTCAACTCCTTGTGGAAAAGCATCGAGAAAAGCTAAACAAAGGCCATTTCGGATCACTGTTGGGAATCAACAAGGCTCCGCTCTTTTTCCTCTGTCATGGATGCCATTACCAGACTTGCAGAATTCAGCTCCTTAGATACTTTTGTATGCAGATGGCGTTGCGTTGGCCAGGACGATGAACAAGATCTCCAAGTGCAAGTTTAAGATTGACACGATAGACTGTCTGAGCTTGGTGGCAAATTTCATTCAAGTTGACAACAAGGTCTGGCCAGAAGCAAGCATTTCCCGATACCTTGCATCGTCGCTCAACTGTTACGGATGAAGCGGCCGAAAGAATAAACGTGCTCGGTTAAAAAGGCGCGTGGGGAGTGGGGTGCTCTGTGATCGAGAGGCTAGCGACAAGCTCAAGTCATATATTCAATTTTGTTTGTGAGACCTGCGTGTAGCGTGTTGTCCCGTGAATAAAGGAACTGGAGATGAATATCTTCTAAGGTGATATATATTTATATTTATATAGGCTTATTCTTCCACTCATGTTGCGTAATCGATATAGAAAAAGCATAAAATAAAACAGTCGAGTACCGACTCAATCACAAAATTGAAGTATGGGCACGTCCTGCCAGCTGGATAACACCCCATAGGGAACGCGGATGTGCAGCCCCAAACGATCAAACGTGCAACGTGTGTAAAGATCCTGCACAGCTTAATAATTTTCGCAAGCCTCTATCCCGATAACTTAAACGACAAGGTCAAATGGCAGCACCGTTCGAGAAAAGCAAACCTTGCTGCGATGTGCGGCAACGACTGAAGAGAAAGGATAATAATCCTGGAGCCTTGTTCCGTGCCTTTTGCGGGATAGCACAGGCTCAGTTTCCCACCCGCACTAACTCCTACCGTAATGTACCGTCGTTCTCGGAGCCCAATTCCGATCAGCAATAGCAGACAACGGCTGCTGTATCATGCGATACGATAGAAATCGTGCTGGGAGAAAGGCGAATCGCGCCGGGACCTAGTGGTCCCAGCACGATAACCATCCTATTGTGTGATGGAATAGCCGTTTTTCGCCAATGCAACAACCGTTGCTCGCAAAAGTTGGCCGGATATCGGCTCTAAAAACTACAGCACCAGGGCGACGTGTTCTGTGTCGAGCTCCTTCTCAAATGTTCTTCCCCGCTCCATGAACCACCCATCGCCTTTCGCATCACAACCTTTCTATTGACGGTATGAGATGCAATCACGCGCTGAGGCAAAGAATATCCTTACTTTTCTCTTCATTTTAAATTTTTTAAATGTTATGTTGAAGGCACTGTCCACGATAAACTTCGTTTTTGAGTTTTCAATGAAAAGGAATTGTGGTACCTCTCAGAAGCAGAACATTGTTGAAGAAACGGATTCAAAAGCCTTCCCAGAGGCAGAAAACGGTTTGAAGATTATCCTAGTGAGAAAGGCCGGCCCCCTGGGGTCTAGTTGTTGTCATAAACACCGACACGGCTCTATCACTGCCACACTTTGACCTGCGATCATGAGCAGTCGTTTTTATTGAACTAGGCCTCGAATTGAACAGATTTTTGCCTGACGAAGATTGACGTGTGTTTTCAAGTACCAATTTTCGAATCTAATGTCTCTTTCAAGGAAAAAACCACTGCCGATGATCCCTGGTCAAAGCGTGGCAGTGAGGCAGCGTCCATACGTTGCGAGAGCGCGCAATTACGCAAAATCGATGGTCAACGAGGGCACATGATTTGCTAGGCGCTCACGCCCGCCCTCGCTCGCTCTCTCTCTCTCTGAAAGAGATGTAACATCTTCATTCCTAAAGCACCAAGTCTCGAACCTTGTTCAAAACTAATGCTCTCGCATCCCCTAGACCCACCACGGCTGTCACAAACCGTCGTACAGTTCAACTCCGCATTGCCGTTCAGTCCGCAAAGTGCGCGCTGATTGCGAAACAGTGCTGCGGCGCGGTCGCGTGTACTCTTAGACACGGATTTGGGATGACCCGGGCGGTGAGATCACCCGGGCACCAAAGGCGATCCCACATCCATGTCTGAGGATACTCGCAACCGCGCCGCAGCACGCTTTCGCTATCAGCGCGCACTTTGCGGACTGAACGGCAATGCGGAGTTGAACTTTATATGAGGTGGCAACGAGTCGAGTCGAGTGATTGATCAACAGGTCAGTTATCAATCCAGTAAACACGAGGCAGGAGAGGAATGGCCGGTCTTGTCCATTGGTATAATCTTTAAAACAGTCTTTTTTGCCTCTGGGAAGGCTTTCGATCCGTTTTTCAACAATGTTCTGCTTCTGAGGGCTACCACCACTGTTTTTCAAAGAAAACCTAAAGGCAGCATACACAACTTAAAGGCAGCATACACGCTCGTAAACGTATTTGAGATAACTACGGAATTAGAATGTTATGGCACAGAACACAACTCCCACGCATTTTGAAGCGTCAAAAACGACCCACAATGACACTACATGTGTGAGAAGTTGGCCCCGCCCTGTATCTGCCCGCCCCCTGTATTTGCGTCCTCCTCCAGAACAGGGGTGCTGGGCCATTTCCACCGTCGGCGAAGTTTGTGGGTGGTGGAATAGGTACAATAGGTAAACCACGAACGTCTCCGACGGTGAGAATGGCCCAGAACCCCTGTTGTGGATGAGGACGCAAATACATGGGGCGGGCAGATACAGGGCGGGGCCAACTTCTCACTAGTGTAGTGTCATTGTGGGTTGTTTTTGACGCTTCGAAATGCAAGCGCGTTGTGTTCGGTGCCATACCATTCTAATTCTGTAGTTATCTCAATTACGTTTACGAGCGTGTATGCTGCCTTTAAGGACGAAGTTAATAGTGAACAGTGCCTTTGAATGACATCATATTGGGTTAAGGTTATTGTGTGTGAAGCTTTGCGAGAGTTCGAGAGTCGCGTATGGGTTCCGACCCTCGGCTGCCGTCCTGGCGGTGACGTCATAAATGGGAGGAGCTGATTCCGCTCCAAGGGATGGTTCGCCGGACCGGTAGTGTAGCTTTCTTACATCAACTAAACAAGAGCAGCAAATTTTTCACACAGCATTTGTGTACACAAATTTAGTTAACCAATCGAACCTAGCAAAGGCTTATAGGTCTTTTTTTTCTGGCATCTCTTAGGAAACTCGCGATCTGCCTCTTTGTCGCGATTTGGTGAAAGATAACGAGAACTGGGTCTTCACTCAGCACCTCCGTGTTCAGGCGCTCATAGTTGAGAATGCGCGTGTAGCAGAAGAGTGCTGGAAGGTTGTGAATCAATTTATTGCCTTGTTTTCTGCAAGCTGTCCAAAAGTTCTCCGGTTTTTCGTTTTCTTCCTTTTTTGGCAGAAAAAATTAAAAATTTGAAAATTTTTGGTTTTCTCTTATCCACGGGATGCGACGTGTGAAGTTGATTCGCGATCCATCTCAAGATGCCTACTTGTGATGGTTATGCTTCTGCAGCAATTTTGGACTCCTCAATTTTCGATTAGCATCGAGTGCCGATCAGATCGTTGTTTATGTGAGCTGACACCGACAGATTATACCAATTTTCATAAAACAGCTCTTAAAATCAAATTCGGAGTGAAATTTGCTGCCGTTGATCGCGTGCGTGTGTGCGCGCATGCTATATTTCCTTTCCTCCACCTTTTCTCGCTATCTCTACCCTCGCTCCGCACAAGGAAGATAGTCAATTTGGCTCCGAACCAGAAGATAACTGAACAAGTCCTGACTCACACTGGTTCAGTTTTCCGCCACTATCGCAAAGTTTTAGATCCGCTTTCTTCCACTTTTCCTTGCCATCAAATTTCGCGTTGGCCGTGGACTCAGGCGTCTGTCTTCCTTCCACACAAACAAGCATGAGCAGCAGAAGCATGGAAGACATTTTCAGAACGCGCCTGAAGGCATCTGGTATTGAAATTTGCGTTATCTCTTCCTCAAGACGGTTGTGGTGCTAACAAGGGAACCACAATAAGTCATATTGACCATTACAAATTAGATGTAGTTTTCTAAAACCATTCTCGGACGAAAAGTCCGAATATGCCCATCGCAGCTGCCTAGACCCACTCTCAAAGAAGTTACAGGCGTTCTATCCCTGAGTTTTGTACCTATTGTACCCTCCAAAAAGCGCATTAATTTTACGAAAAAAAGCGGACCTCATAATGGTGTTCAGCGCCCAAAACTACCCACCTAGGCAAAGTTTGGGTGAAGGAACATTTTCCAAGCTTTGCGCAGACTGACAGCATTTTGGACTTGTACGGGTTGGGCGTTTATTTATACCAATTAGAGGGCTCTCGAAGCGCTTTAGAAAAAATATTCCAGATTTGACTCTAAATTCGCCATGGGAGGGTAGTTTGGGGTGCTGATCACGAATATGAAGTTCATTTGTCGTTTTTCCGAAGTGTTCGACTGAATTTGTTCAAAGCTTCCCAGCGGCAGAAAAAATTGACGGCGAAATCGAGTTCTGAGGATTTCCGGATTGTGGCTACAGATGTGGCTCAAATCGTACTTCTGGGGGTTATTTGGAGTGCATAACACGAATCTGATGTCAGTTTATCGATTTTTGACCCCTTACGATAGGTTACGGTTGGTATACGGTAGTTTGATCAAAGTCTCAGATTTGTCTCAAAGTTTTTATGTGGGGGTTATTTGGGGTCCTGAATACGAATTAGATGTCCATTTGTCGATTCTCGAATTATACTCTGTTTATCTTGAATTGCACAAAACACGGTCCGCCAATAGTCCTCTAATTAGCCCGCTAGTATCGTAGTGTACGCCCACGACGCGTTCTCGGCAGACTCGGGTGGCAGAATGGGTGGGCGAGTGACGGCATTGACGAATCGATTGTTCTGCACACCGGGTGCACACCCGGGTCTGCCGAGAACGCGTCGTGGACGTACACTACGGTTCTAGCGGGCCAATTAGAGGACTATTGGCGGACCGTGTTCTGTGCAATTCAAGATAAACAGAGTATATTAAGGTAGGTTTTGCCTCCAAAATGGCATGTTGCCTACTGCAACCTACAGTAAACCTGAGAACAAGCAAATCTCAGATTTGTGTTCAGCACCCCAGATCACCCCTGCATAGCTACATGTTTTTAGCAAATTCCGGAACAGTATTTAAAAACACCGTAGAAATTTCATGGGGTACCCTTACCTCGCCGCGGAGCTTTAAAGACGCTCATAACTTCTTTCAGACTGAGTCTAGGCAGCTGCGATGGGCATATTCGGACTTTTCGTCCGAAAATGCTTTTAGAAAAGTACGTTTCCTTTGGAATGGCTACTATGACTTATAGTAGTGGATCCCTTGTTAGATGAAAGTAGTAAATATTGGTAGGAACAAATAAAAAAGGCAGTAGCCCGCTCAATTGGCCCCAATCTCTGAGGCTACAAACTATATTTAGTAACCGAGTCTACGCAGAACATTAAATGCACTACCTTGATCCTGCCGAGATTTGTGTGCATCGAACGGAAAAATCGTGTTGCGATTTTCGCGACTGTATACCAATAGTCGAATGATCAATCCTTAAAGACAGTGGTCGCGATGAAAAACGTTATCGAAAAAACTACAAAAACCAGCTTAGATCGAAAACAGCTGAAAAACTATGAAGGTAGCGCGATGAAAAACGGGCTAGAATTAGAGTTTCTAGGGCCCAAAGAAGCCAGTTCGTGCACACGTGCACAGCGGCGAACAAAAAGATCGCAGTCTCATGCCGAGCAGTCAAAAATCATCGACGTTCAGAGGAAGAAATAAATGCAAATTTACCTAGTAAAAACAGTTGAACAATAAAAGCAAGCACTCCAGTCAATGTTTCTGACTTGATGTGTACATAAATCCGGAGGTTCATTGATTGAATTTTAAATTCAAGCCAGCTGATGTTCTTGATATAAGAGGTCATCGATGCCCATGATGTGGAGTGGGCTCGTCCACCATCAAAAGACAAGAAAGTTCAGGCTTCAAATTAGACCCAAAACAGGGGTTTTTTCGCGATTTTCTTTTATAGGTCCTACTACTCGAGACCCAGAAAAGGGTTTAGAGCGAAAAGAACGACAAGCATATTTGATCGCGACCACTGCCTTTAAGCCCCTTTCATACTCTCCCGACCGACGACGGACGACTCGTTATCGAATGTGTAATATCTATCTACCCTACCCTACCCATCTTATCCATCTTAACTTATCAAATTTGATAACGAGTCGTCCGACGTCGGCCGGCAAACTATGAAAGGGGCTTTAGGCCTCCTTCAGAGTCCGATGCTGCCCTCGCATCATTGGCGGGCGGCTGCTCCCATCAGCAGATCGATGTCGAAAGCTGCGCGAGCCAGCATTCTCTACCATAATCTGCGCCCGAAGCCCGTGAGCAGCCCTAAACCTATCCGAACACTGTTGAAATCATTCCCTAAAGTGGATGAAACGCATCAGCGATGGGGAATCCACAGACCGCGGTGGGGTCCACCCTCTCTGCGCACTGCGGTGAAGGCCCCTAGCGGTCAGAAATAAGCTGGCTTCCGTAGAATAACTCCAAGTCACTCAGGTGAGATATGGCGCCTTTTATACCGGCTGTGCACGAGATAAGCATATTGCGACGTGATCAGTCGTGATCACCATCAACCGACCGAATTGGAGGGGACGTGGCGTGTTTGTGGTGCGGTGCCGAGCCTCTATCGGAGATGCGTGTGCGTCGCATGCAGCGTGGTTCGCCGCTGGCCTGCAGCACCAAATTGTCGGAGACAGGGGCTGTCTACACACCGAGGGTGGTCCCGAGTGGAATTAGAGCCGCAAACGGCGAGACAACTCCCTCCTTGTGTAGAGATCGCTGTCCCAGAATGTCGGGCTCGGACATTCCATTTTTTACTCACTCAGCCAGCCATTCGAGTACTTGTTCATGGGGTTTTCATTGTGAAGAACTTTATATACGACTTCCATCTAATCGCTTTTATTTAGCCATCTGGGACTGCCTGTCACATCATAGCGTGGCACAAACTACTCCCAAATATGAACGATGTCAAAACACACCTGTAGTGATTGGTGTGTTCCTAGATGTCGACCGGTGTCCAGCGATGTTCGGGATACATTATATTGAGACCAACACGGGCTAAAAAATGGAACATGAAAAGTTCATCTACGTAAGAAACAGGTTATTTCGTGAACTATTTGGGGTTGAACTTGAATGTTCTGTAAATTGGAGACTCGGCGAATCCGTTGATTTTTGCATTACCGCTGGCCGGCAGGTGGTGCACCTGTATAATGAGCCAGCGCTTGCTGTGAGCAGGCTATGTGCCGGTACACCGTATACTACGGCATCGACTAATTTCTAGTCATCCTATGAATGGATTTTTCTTTCAAATGACAAAATGGCACAAGCCGTCTTCAGTCATTGAAGTCGGTGGGGGGGGGTGTGGGCCAATACGCTTTTTTTTGGGAATCGGAGCACCACGAGTGGGCAGATCTGACGGGCTTCGAGCAGCGCTTCGATACCCAGAACGCCTGGGAGAAACTGGATCGATCTCACCGACAGGGGACACCATATATCCTCTGTTTCCGAGTGAAATTTATTTCCGTTCATCGAGTGCGTCTGCGCGCGCACGCTGCGTCTCCATCTCCCCACACTTTCTCGCTGTCTCTACCCTCTCTCCGCACATGCGACAAAAAAAATCAGGAAACAGAGTAAATTTGGCTCGGAACGAGAGGATAAGCGTAGTCAGATGTGAGCGAAAGGAGCGGTGGCTTTTTCGTTGAATTCTCCTTATCGCTAGTTATATTTCACCGAGGACCACCGCTCCGCTGCTGGTGATAATCGAAATCAGCAGACTAGGGATGTACCAGAGCTTACTCTCGTTCTCGGAGCCGATTGTCGTTCCGGAATTGCGGGCGACGGCTGTTGCATCACGTAAAAGAATCATAATAGTCCTGGGAGTACTTGGTTACAGGACGATTCACTTTTCTCCCAGCACGATTATCATCGTGACGCGTGGAGCAGTCGTAGTCCGCAAATGCGGCCTGATATCTGGCCCCGAGAACGACCGTACCTTGCGAGGAGGCGTGTGCTACAACTAGTAAAAACTGGGAGTGTCATTCAACAAACCTGGGGTGGTAGTAATCAATGAGTTGACCGCAAATGAACCGCGTAGTTAATGCGCAGTTAGGAGATGGTCAACGAGCCATTGAACGCCGGTTAGTTGTAAGAAAATACATCCATTTTGTGAAATTTTGAACGATTAATTTCAACTGCAGCTTCATCCAGATACTATTTACACCCTTGTGTTGAAGTAAGGTAAGAAATCTGGTTGAAATCCTCACGTGCAAACCTGCAATTGATGATTGAAAAGTTTATCGCGCGGTTTCGGCGCGGTCAGTTCATTGATTGTCCGTTGTCAAGGCAGGAAATCGTTTCATGGGCTGACCGCACGATACCGCCCGTTGACAACGAATTGAAAATGTTCGAGCAGACTGTGTGAGAGAGCGCTGTGTTGACGATGCGCCGACCGGTCGATTAACCACTCGCAAAATGTCCTCCTGAAGACTTTTTGCGCGCGGTTGACCCACATCTGCGTTTCCTTCCCTCCAATGCTCTCTCTATATGTGTATATATGTTTATTACACTCACATAAGGCAAATGCGTGATAATAATAAGAAGAGATGCACAGAAAAACTAACAAGACCGGGAGAAAGAAAAAAAACAGACAGCAAATCTTGAGCAAAAATACTCCTATTCTTCATACACCCTACCAATCAAACAAACGAAGATCTATCTCTAGAAAAGAAGAAACGGTCGAAAATGCTATGTTTCGTAGCTAAGAACCATTTGGGATACCCGTCGCCTAAACTGGCCCAAGGAAGCAGCGCCGGTGACTCTTCTAGCGATTTTCAGGTATGCGCTACCCGCCCTATGTGGAAAAGACCTAACCCTAACACTGGTAATGGGCCGACCGAGAAATATTTTCATTATTTCACCTCTAGTTCTCGATGTGACTAGTTTGAAATAGGGTGCAAGCCTGAAAATACTGCTGTTTTCCAGAAGTTTGCGGACCATGCAAAGGTCAAATACTCTGCGCCGAGAATCCAACGTTGGCAACCCAAAATATTTGTTCCTTAAGTGGGCCCTGGGTATCTTGGAATTCAGGAAACCACCGATGCGAATCAACAGTTTGCGAGTGAAACTATTCTGGACCTTTTCGAGCGCGTCAATATCCTTCTTCTTGTGCGGAGCGAATACTGATGTTCCAGATTCCACAATGGGTCGTATATAAGTCTTATATGCTCGGAGCAGAACCTGTTTGTTTCTAGTGGAGATACCCTTATAAATCTGAAAAATCCGCCTGTGAGCCGATTGGCATTTGATTTTGACATGCTCAGAAAAATCCAACTTCCTGTCGTAGTGAAAACCGAGGTCTCGAACCGAGTCTACCGCTCGCAGCGCGACACCAGCACATGTATATAAATGGGCCGTCGACGTCGGACTCAAATGAACCCGCATAAATACGGTTTTTTGCGGAGCCAGTGGCAGCTGCCATTCTCTCGCCCAGTCAACTATCAGGTCAATCCCCTCCTGCAGCACTTGGGTATCTAATGGATCAGAAATGACTTTGTACAGCTTTATATCGTCCGCATAAAATTTTACTGCAACACTTTTGTCATGAAAAATGATAGGAATGTCAGCTGTAAAAATACTAAACAATATTGGTGATAATACACCCCCTTGTGGGACCCCGCTCGCTATGTTTCTAACCTTGGAATAACAATCCCCGACCCTCACCTGAAACGTTCTATCAGACAAGAATTGGGCGAGCCATTCTATCAAAATCGGATGAAATCCCAGATCCCGTAGTTTTGATAGCAGTTTCAAATGTGAGACACGATCAAATGCCTTTGCAAAGTCAAAGTAAATGACATCACAACTGCATTTCTTGTCAAGGGCCTCCGTCCAATCGTTTATGCATTCCAAAAGGTTCGTTTCTACCGATCTTCCAGGTACAAAACCATGTTGGCTCCTGGGAATGATGTTATTCGAAAACAGATGTAGGACGATGTGCTCTTTTAGAACCTTCTCAAACAGTCTGCAGAAGAGTGAGGTTATGCTAACTGGTCTATAACTTCCTGGATCAGTGGCCGGCTCTTTCTTCAAAATTGGTGTTACAAAAGAGTGCTTCCAGCGGATCGGAACTTCACCATAGATAAGAGACTGATTGAAGATATAGGCCAAGGGACCACAAATAACAGGTGCAATTTTCTGAATAAAAAACAGAGGAATGAAATCCGGGGTGATCGAGGAAGATTTAGACCACTTTACTAACAAATCCTGCAACTTCATAGAATGAAACCACGGAAAATCAGTCATAGGCTGAATACCTGAGAAGGATGAAGACGGACAATTTCCGTCATCTTCTTGGAATTGATTCACGAAATGATCCGCCAACATGTTTGCCTTGTCACTGGCCGATGTTGCCAGAAGGTCTCCGTTCTTAAGGCAGCCAATACTACTCCTTTCCTGTAACTTGGAATTCAGGTAACGATAGAAGTTCTTATCTCCCGACTCTATTTTTTTCTTCTCCAAATGACTGTTATACCTACCCAACTGAGAATGGAACTTTTTCGCGAATGCGTTATATGTTTCCCAATTTCCAGTGCGCCTTGCTTCATAAAATAGGCATTCACGATGTTCAGACATTTTTTGCAAGTGATCAGGCAGGCGAATAGACTTAATAGAGGACACAAGCTTCCACGGCACATGCAGATCAATAGCTGCTTGGATAATTGACAAGAAAAGTTCATATTTCTCATTTACGCTGTTGGTAGATTCTAACAGACTGACCCAGTGAATTTGGCTAAGATATCCATTGACGGCTGCATAGTCGCACTTTGCGTAAACCCTGCGATAGACCGGTGAAGAGCCTGTTTCACAACATTGAATATCGAATGAAATGCTATTATGATCGCTTAACCCCACAGGAGGCAAAATTTCCAGGTTTTCCAGTAGAGTTTCATGGGTGCAGAACACTAGATCTAGAACATTATGACCTCTAGTAGGCTCATGAACAAATTGCAACAGGTCGTAACAGTAAACAAGCTCCTCTAAACAGGATAGATTTGTTGCCACCACATCCCCTTCACTCCTTCGAGCGAAGTCCGGCAAATTGAAGTCCCCCACGATGATCGTGTGGAGTTCACACGCTACCAAATCACTCAAAACTTTGACTAGCATTTCGGTTCCAGCAGAATCACAAGACGGGGCCCTGTAAACAACCACGACCCTAAAGCTCGAACTTTCATGGTAAAGGTCGGCACAAAGTATCTCATAAGCATGTTCCACCGACTCAGAGAAAACCACAGATATTGAGAGCCTTCGATGCACCAACAACATCACCCCGCCGCCTGACTTCCTAACGCGATCACACCTCTTGAATTCATAGTCTAGAGAGAAATTTCCCAATAAGGACGCAACCGAGTGACTAGACTTGAGCCATGTTTCAGTGAAGGCATAAATATCATAATTATTGGAAAGAATCAGGTCAATATGTTCCTTATTTTTTGAGACAGATCTTACATTTGCATATAAACATTTCAAAACACTACAATGATACCGGAGAGGATGAATCAGTTTCCCTGATCCGCAGGCGTTGACTCATGGTGGTTCGGTGAGGGGGCCGCAGAAGGGGTTACCCTAGAGGCAGAATCGGCCGGTCCACCCTCACCCCTGGAAGGCGAGACCGGCTCGACAATACCTCCAGGGCCAGCCCTCATACGCCTCCGATATTCCTCCCTTCTTTTAAACCGTTCTTCCTTCGTTAGGGACTCCCTGAGATAGAGCCCCTTAACGGGGAAAAACTTCAGACGGGAGGGATTTCTCAACGCCTGTTTCTGATAAGAAGAACATGGCATGATAATCTTCAAAAGTCGATTTTTGCCTTGAAACGGCGAGCCTAAGCGATAAACAGATACCGGAGAGCAATCCACGTTTAAATGAGAAAGAACATCCATCACAAAATTGGCATCATGACTCGATCTTTGCCGTACAGGAAGATGCTTCGGCTCAGGAACACCACTAAGAACCAGGGAGCGAGCGCGCTCCTTCTCACTCTCACTATCACGAGTGGTAACAAGAGGCGATGAGACTTGAGAAGAAGATGGTAATGCAATGGAATACGTCTGAGAAGGTATACTATTTCCATTTACAAGCTCAGGATTAACAGACTGACTTTGGAGAGAACTTCTCAACATGGTGTTTTCCTTGTTGAGGTTGTCCAGCCTGTCCAGAAGTTCGGCGTTCAGACGTAAAGCAGCGTCCGTGTGACGTCGCCCCTCCAGCAGAAGCGCCAGAATTGCCCGAGCATAGTGCGGCACTGCATCATCTTCCATAAGTTCTTTGACGGCCCGCTCGACGTCCGAACCATTAGCTACGATCAAAAGGTCGTCCTTGCCCATTGCCATTTGAGACTGACCAACCACAGACACCAGATACCTCAAACTTGGGTAATTAAACCTCTCTCTATCACTCTAACGTAAAGTCACACGACGGTTTGCATTGTCGTACGCTGCAGTGCCCGGCTCTTTCGGGCGACGACTGCAATCAATGGTATGATCGTGATTATCAATTAATTTATCCATGCAATCAATAATTGGTGCATTCATTCATTTATTCATTTGCTTATTTGATCGCCTCTTTATTCATTTGTTTAATTGCGCATTTATTTGTTCACTTATTCATTCGTTTTTTTTTGGAAGTTTCTATCTACACATTAATTTTTTAACTTGAAATGACGGACGTGCAATGACAGGAATCTCGGGGAAAAACAGGCTGAATTTTTGAAGATTACTGAGAAAAATATACAATTTCTATAATTTATAGAAAACAGTATGGAATTAGTAAGTCGAACGTCAAACCTTGTGCGCAAGTGAAGAATATCCTATCCTAACAAACAAAAAATAAAAAATAAATCAATAAATGAACAAAGAAATTCGCAAATAAACAAACGAACAAAGAGGCGAATAAATAAATAATTAAGCAAATTAATGAATACATAAGTATAATTGATGTAATAACTTAATTAATAATTGAATGACTTATAAAATTAAAAAATAAAGAACGCCCAATAAAAATTAGTATCAGGATGTTTATGGTGTTTGCTCCACCAAATGTGTGACAGCGAATTTTCCGTTGCCCTTATGTGAACTTTTGATCAAATGTGATTTACCAATCAAGAGTAAAAGTGTATCCACGGAATAGCCGAGAAATGGCTTACCAGGCTCCGCAGCGGCTCCTGGTGGGCTATTTCCTGGCTAATCCGCGTCATTTCACGAAACTGACATGAAGAAGCCCAGAAATATCCCCAAGATATAACCGAGAAATAACGAGAAGTAACCAAATGTAACCAAGGACCAACCGTCGCCGGCTCGCCGAGCCACCAAGATAAGATGGAAATTGTTGATTTTGGCAAACTTCCTGAGAATGCGAAATTCGTCAGTGTGAAAAAATACGTTTCGAATCCATTGTCGAAAAAATAATTTAAATGATTATATAAATAAAGAATTAACTATTTGATGAATATTTGAGTAAGAGAATAAATAAAATGATTTACCATTCAAGAAATTCAGAAAGCAATTTGGTACTGTGCTTCTGGCCAAATTCCGGTCCGCGATTGTGTCTCGACACGCTTTGCGGCCGCGCGCTTTCGAGTCGGAGTTTCCAGCGCCGCAGCCGCCAATCTGTTGACTTCAGGTGGGTTTTGGAAACTGGAAACTAAAAATTATTGGAGAAAGCTATACAAAAAAGCCACACCAAGTCGGCTTTGGCGCCTAGAGTCAAAGATCGGCGGCTGCGGCGCTGGAAACTCATCCGACTCGAGTTCGTGCGGCTGCAAAGCGTGTCATGACGATTTTGCGGACCGGAATTCGGCCCAGAGAAGCACAGTAAACAAATAAATAAATGAGATGAAAAGTGAATGAACGCGTAGTTAAATAAATGAATGAGAAGTAGCTAAAAAGTATGTTCATCATTACTAAGTAAACAAACCAGCAAAGTTAGTCAGTAAGTAAATTCCGTATGCTTGAGCTGAGAAGGAAATATTTTAGCCGTACATTTTAGTACAAAAATGGCAACTAAAGAGAAATGTAATCCTTGGAAATGCTTACCGAATGGTCGAGTGTCCTGGAATTAGTGGTTGAATAATAATTGATTACTTGGACTTTCTGTTTACACAGAATATTAGAAAAATTCTTTTTCCGAGCAAACTGAATATTAGAATAGTGCAACAAGCGAAATTACGTTTTGATGTTTCAGTACTATTCTGTTTTAATTTGAAAATAGCTCGTTAATGCGAAAAAGGATTGAAGAAAATGCCTTTTCCAAGCTATTCTATTTGTGAACAAAAGCCCTAAGAACGCAGAAACAAATCTCCATATAGGCAGCTATTCACGAGCTGCTATGCTCTAGCATCTCTGAATAGAATCATTTACAGCAAAATGAATAGTCTGTTTCTTTTGAATCTTAACGTGGTAAAAACGAGAGGCGATCGAGTCTCTGCTCAAAAAATATAACTGGAATTAATGATCTCAGCTCTTAAAATCGTCTGACTGCGAGAAATATATGGTGAATTCAAAATGAGTGATGATTTAAAAAAGATAAGGGCGAATAGCATCCATTGACGAACTATTGACTCCTTGATTAGCACGAGAAGAACAGCCGAGAGCACCGTCCCTCATGGCGCAGTGCGATGAGTCGTGTTGCCCGGGTTCGATTCCATCAGTGCAGTGAGTTTTGCACTTGTGACTGCTACCTTCTCCCATTCAACCACTGGTTAACAAGCGGTTTACGTGGGGTGTCCCTACGGTCAGCGGGCGGCTAACTCATGGCCAGCGTGGATTTAACCTGCAGCTGAGTTTCGCTGCTTAACTGCGGTTAACGCAATGATTACTACCACCCCTGGTTTCCGTAAAGTTCTATGCTGAAAAAGTGTCAGTGAACCTTGAAAAAATTTTTCGTGCTCCCAAGCTTTGTCTAGGGGATAGCTTGGGAATGCTGAACACGAATACAAGGTTCGTTTTTGGTTTGCAGGGGCCAAATTCATCATTGCATTTTGTCGCCGGTAGGCTGGGTATGGTTAGCCTCGTAGCCTGCGTCCTCATTGCCAACAAGCGTGTTTCCACGCGCGAGCCTACCCTTACCCAGCCTAACAGCGATAAAATCCTTTGATGAATTGGGCCCCAGAGGACTATGGTAGAAAAATGGCGGTATACCTACCCTGATCGTCCTGGGGACGGATTAATCAACGCGTGTCTTTGGTAGGGGTAAAGGCGTCGGCACGTTCGATGATTACCCCATGAGAGCCTATGGTATCCTACCAGAGCAGTGTCTCAGCTGCACCAGCCTATTAGCTGGGTAGGCCAAGGGCGCTGTCGGTTAGCGATCTTCCGCTTTCGCAGGGTAATCATCAAACGTGGCGACGCCTTTACCTCTACCCAGCACTGCCGCGTTGATGAATCCGGCTCCTGAAAATAAAGAAAATAAAAAAGAAAGCTTCCCTTAAAAACCTGCGTTGAGGGTGTCGAGGCTTTTGTGGGTGCACGTCCACCCGTGATAGGCACCAACCTAGCCTTCTCCCAGCGATAGACACGCTCTCGCGTCATTAGGGCGAGCAAGTGTTCATCGCGTGTTTCTGGGAAAGCGATTAGGGGTGCGTTTTAAGAAGATTTCCATGGGAGGAAAATGGGTCTGATAAGATATAAAGAATGATAATCCAACAGATAGGCTCATTTCATGCGGTCTCTCAATCTATCATTGGTAGGCTCTTATCAGATTCATTTTTCCTCCCGTGGAAATCTTCTTGGAACGCACCCTAGATCTTCATCAGCTTCTTTTTGCCTGTTTATCCCGACTGTAAGCATTGGATGCTGCATGACGTATTTTTCTGCAATCTTCTGCCACAAGTTGGAAAACACTTCATCAGTACTGATTCGGAAACATTAAAAAACAACTCTGCGTTCTACATGAAACTTTCTACATAATTATGTTATCATTAATAGGCAGGAGTTATCCCAACGAAATCTTGGCGTGGACGAATCAGCTTCTCAATGTTCAATCTACCACTTGGAAGTGCGGAGAGGAGCAAATCCTGGTTTGCTTCTCGAATCCACAGAGTTGTTGCTACCTTTTCGCCCTCAAACACAGGGCATCCACCATGAGTGCTACCACGGTGCTGAAAGTGCGTATTTATGTGAGTTGTAGGCGATCAGTTCGCCTTCCATATAATAAAACGTTGAATTGTATCACCAGCAAGAATCACCCTTTGTCTTGTAGAGTTCAAATTATTCCAAAACACAAGATCACCAGGAGAACCATACACCGTCACATTGTGTCGCGGAAAAACTGTACCTAAAAATGTGGTTTGTTTCTAAAGCTTCCTCATCGTTGGGTCAAGGCGGACAAACCCTATGTTCTACTGCTTCACTGATAAAGGAGCGATTATCAACGTTCGCTGATCATCGCTCCGTCGCTACCAGAATGGCAGCGATTGAGCAATTGCTTGCGAGTTTCAGCCCCCAGCCATAGTCAGCCGAAAGCCGGACCGCACCGTACTCTCCCGTCCCTAGTGACGCTGCGCCGTCCTCTCGCGTCCCTTGTGATCCAGCGTCGCCCCTAGTATGTCGGCTGAGTGCAAATCGACTAGCCGGCGCACCCGAGCACACTGCGGACGGCGCTGTCCGGCCACAACTGGGGCCGGGTGCATCAACGCGTCGGGTTGGGGCAGGGGCAGCGCAATTGGCATCTTTCGCGATCGCAGTGCGGGGGCAGTAGATTATCTATTCAATAGTGCCCCAGCTGTGTTTTTCGCTGCTGTACCTGCCCCAGCCTCCTAGCTGGGGCAGCAGGGGCACGATTGATTTTGTTATTTACGAACATCTTCAAAGGCGCAGACTGCCCTGTCCCTGCGCCAACCCGGCCTGTTGATGCATTCGGCCCCTGGGGGATTTTCCACCTCGAAGAGCAATGCATTGCACACGTATCGACTGGGGTGGACACGGACGTGACAGGGCGGACTAGGCGGGCGCAGTTCGGACGCATCGAGGGGATGGTTTGGACCTGAGGGCGCCATGCACTGCATACGTATCGACCGGGGTGGCTGCAGCTTAGCAGCCGACTATGACGAGGGCCTTACGTTTCCTCTTGTGGACATTGATCCATTCACTTGAAGAGATCAATGATCACAAATCGAAACGCGTTATTAATAATCAATGTCTACCGTGTTTCACTGACTGATGGATTAGCTCCAATCATAAATGGGCTATGCACCAAGAATGAGCGGAGCAAAAATATAAAACTTCGGAAATCGGTTTCCGGGTTTTGGTACAAATTTGTTTTCTGCGGGTTTCGGAAATCCGTCCCGAAACGCCTGAAAATGCGCGGAAATGCGGCTTCCGGAACGCGAAATGCGGAAAATTTCAGAGATCATCTAATATTTTCTTCTCCTCAGATGACCCGATGTTTTCGCATTCCGCAGTGTTTTTTTGCGGGTTTCGGAATGCGGAACGCGGAGTGCCAAAATGCGCGAAACTGCGGGTTTCGGATCGCGAAACGCGGAATTTCGCTCATCCCTGCTATGCACTATAAACAAAATCGCTGCCGCTGCCAGGAGTACACCGGCGCATTAGCTCTCCCCTTGCATGTGCAGACTAAGGAGCGTTTGGAGGGAGAGAAAAGGTTGCGAGTTAGTATCGTGTTGGGTGTTTGGGGGTAGAGAAAAGGTTGCGAGCTTGTATCGCGTTGGGATGCCGCAGAAATTTCATGACGGAAATGGTTTCCTGGTGAGAGTTGAGGCACTTGAGCGGGAGGCCAAAACAAGTGCATTAGAAGCGCTCGAAGGCACAGTCCAAGCTTGGGGGCGAAATCTGAGATTCCCACATAACTGTGAAGTATACTCACCCATATAACACCTGCCACGTGCGAGCTCTCGGTTCCTCCGATTAAGCGAGATAAAGTAGGAAGCCACTTCTTGGCATCTACCCCGAGAAGCCATTTCGGCCCCTCTTACAATCTTTCGGGCTCAACAGTGGCAAGATGAGTGATGGTTTCCGAACAAAAGCCTCATTCTTCCCTTCATTTTTAGCGTCTCTCCTTATTCAGGTCAGCTTGAATTCATCAGTTGCAAATGACGGAATTTATAAGCCTTGGACAACTCTTCCACTATGCTTCCGCAGCTCGATTTTTGAGGGACCATAACTCCTTTCCCATTGGGTCTTGTACGATTCCAGAGACATCATTAGAATCGGCGTGGGACCTTTCTCAAGATAGGCAGAAAACCAGAGAAACGATTTCTGCTTACCAGATCATACCCGTTTACGGGTGATTGATGTTGTGCCTACACAGTTAATGTGTGAATAGCTCAGGAATGCAGAGCGGTGTGTCGGTAGTGTAATAGTAACACTCTCGCCCGGAAAGCGATGCAATGCGGGTTCGATTCCTGCCTGACACCTAAGTTTGGCGTTCAAATCAGCGACCTGTTCACTCAGTGATATTGAGGTCTCTGCGTCGGTCTCCCAAACCAACAAATGAAGCCAAA
Source organism: Aplectana chamaeleonis (assembly GCA_029168955.1). NCBI lineage: Eukaryota > Metazoa > Nematoda > Chromadorea > Rhabditida > Cosmocercidae > Aplectana > Aplectana chamaeleonis. The sequence goes on along the minus strand of JAPDOI010000533.1, from coordinate 79,109 downwards.
CACAACAACACATTTCATTTCTTGTTGAAGCGCAACGCAAGGCTCATGCCTATCAACGTTATTTTTTCCAGGCCAAAGACTATCTCTGAGCATGATAAATGTGTAAAAAGTAATCGTAGCGAACTAGCCATTCCGTACATTGTCTGGAAATTGAATGTGAAGCCACCGATTTCGATCATGGCTTAAATCATCACTAAATGCTTGCCGAATTCGATTTGATATTTCATGCTTCTCTGAGAAGAAACATCTTGGTAGTCGGAAGAAAGAATAAAAAAATTGTGAGGCGTACGTTTCATAAAATACGCCGATGTCCTGCTCATTAGCGTCCCAAAGTAAATAGATTCGTGATGCTTCAAGATCCCATCGAATTGTGTATCGCGCAGTTCTTTCCGCTAACTCTGTACGTCGTATGTGACCAGGAAGCGCCGTTCTGCCTTGCTTGATCGTCGCTCGGCATGCATACAAGAATGCGTTCATGTAAGAAGATGCAGTAATAATTGTAACAGAAGAAACTCGATTTTACCAGTAGCATTCTGGATTAGGGCACGACTCAGCAGCACCAGGAAATTCGCCATCGCATAGACCGCACATGGCTCAACTAAGCTCAACTAGACTAAGCTGAACTACACGCAATCAGACCACATATTTGGCGGCTATTCCGCGGCTATTTCGCGGCCCAAACTCTCAGAGTAGAAGCCCAACTTTTGGTAAGCGCATTCAGTTGTACACGTGTATAACTGTACGGTAACTGTAGGGAAATGTCAAGAATCGTGCAAGAAGTTGCCGAGAACCAACCTTCAGTTGTCTATAATTCTCCAGAGTCTACGGAAAATGTCCTGTATTCGTACGCGTGCAGGACAACTTTTCGTCCGATTCTGGACAACTAGTTTTACCAGAGTCAAACCCCACCCTAGTTCTTACACTTCACACACCCAGCTTGGAAAATGGTGCCTGAATGAATGAGAACCCTTTTCCAACACATTTATACTCCTTACCACGTATCTGGTGGCGGCCTCGGAGTTACGCAAGTACTATAAGCAATGCAGCTGACACATAAAAGTAACACATTAGGGAACTAAGTAAACCACGTGAAGTCTTGAAAATAACCTTTCAAAACATTCCAGTGGTTCAAGATCACACTTCAAGAGGTTTAATATAGACAAACCTCCTCCTTTTTTAGCGGTTTGAAGAACAAGGAATGCTGTTGCAAATCGATTTCCATTTGCACCGAAACGTAATTTCTGTGATTTCTCAGAGTGGACGAAGTCATCGGAGTGTGGACCATAGTGTCCGCCATCTTGATAGGAAAGGACCTGAAACCAACCCTAATGTTTTCCGGAAGTGGTCCCTCGCTAGAAAAGAGAAAATTCACCGCCCACTGCTCGCTAACTGTGAAGTTAACTGATGGCAACATTCTTTGAAGCCTTTTAAACATTATTGCGATCGCAGGTGTTCTTTTGTGAGACATCCATGTACCGTTTGTTTCTCTGGCAGAACTCAGTCTTGAGACGGTGTCGGTTTCCTTCCGATTATCCGCCACAAGCTGAAAAGAGCCCAACCAACTGAGGAGCGGAACTTATTAATGCTTAGAGCGCCGTGTTTGAGTGAAGCTAGGGCTTTAGAAAATATTAGACTCAAAAACGTGGCAATCTGAAATGATACGTCCCCGATGCTACCGAACATGGGAACTGTTGGAGACTGCGATCTCATCTTGGATTGTTCCTGAAGCCGTGGACAAGCATCGTGAATATCTACTGAGGTGATATATTTATAAATCTGTTTTGTGCACTCATGGCGTGCAATGGACATTAACAAAGCATCAAACGAGACAGTCGAGCTCCGACTCAAACACAAAATGAGGTATGGATACGTTCAGCCAGTAGAAGAACACTCCATAGATAACTTGCAGCCTCAAATAGCAGGCCAGCGACCAAATGTGCAGCGTGAGTAATGATGGTTGGAGGTCTTGCAGGCCTCTATCCCGACATCAAAAACGACAATGTTGAATGCCGGCAACGTTCGAGAGAAGCAGACCTTGCTGCGACGCGGGACAACCGTTGAAGAGAAAGGATAACGATCCTAGAGCCTTGTTTATTGCCTTTTCCGGAAATGCACAGATTCCCCCTTTTCACCCGCAATCCCTGCTACCGCGATGCTATGTCGCTCTCGTAGCTCGATTCTGGTCCGCAATAGCGGATTATGGCTGTTTAATGATACGACACGATATTATACGTGATGGGGGAAAGGTTAATCGTGCCGGGACCAAATGGTCCCAGCAAGGTTACCATCCTATTGCGTGATGCAGTAGCCTTTGTCCGCATATGTGAACCGAAATTCGGCTCCAAGAACGACAGCACCACTGCGGCGCGTTCTGTGTCGACCAGGGATGTGCGGCAAACGATTTTGAGATTTTGGCAAACGGCGATCGGCAAAAAAACCTAAAAATGGCCGGCAAACGGCGCTCGGCAAATGTCAAAAATCCTCACCACTTAAATTTGCCCAAGAGTTATTCACATGTGTCGCTCTACTTTTTTTCTAATACTTACATCCACATTCTCATAACTCCAATTCAAGGGAATAGTTCCAGTTCAAGACATCAGATCAACAGATTCCAAACTAGTGGGACCCCATGGAAATCAAAGATATCGCAGCTGCCGTTTTGCGAGAAAGTCGCTTCGGCTCCGACAGGCACTGAAGCGGCACTAGGGCGGAGTCGTAGCGGCAATGGCGTGGCGGCCCAACGATAGTGCCGCTGCTGCTCCGCGATAATGCCGCTGCGTCCCGCGAAAGTGCCTCTGGTGCTCCGCGATCGGTGACTGCCCTACAACAAAAATAGGACCGACTGCGACTAACTCACATGAAATGAGTCATAATAAAACTGGGTGGGCCTACGAACACACAAATACACCAAATACACACCTGCGGTGCTTACGTCCTCTGCCTGATAGGTAAAGAGGGTATCCCGTTATTGCAACCTAGGAGATATGGGTTGCACCTCAAGCTTGGGCTATTGAATCAATCTCGTTCTACCACACAGAACAGTGCATCATAGTCGACGCGGGTTTGCTGATGCATCCTCGCGGAGTCATAGCGGTTTTACCACGGAACTGCCGCGGTACCGTCGCGGCAACCTCGCGGTGTTCCCGACCCTCAAGACACTGCAACAGAATCTTCACGTCACAGTAATCATCTCACGGAGCCACTGTGGCACTACCGCGAAATTACGGCCGAACAGTTGAAGGTCGCGATACTTTCCTGACACTTCCGCCGTGAACTTTTTCGGAGTCCCTGCCCCCGTGTGTCGTGCAAATGCTTCCTGCTTTTTTTCAGCTACGAAAAAAAACTATGCACCACTCCGGAGTTGGGCTCGGGGGGGGTACGTCGAAGAGTCGAAGCGACCAACAATACTGCCGCGGTCTGAAATCGCTGGACGAAGCGATTTGAGATTGCTCCGTCCAATTTGTCGAGCGACTTGGGATCGCTCGTGGGGACGCGATCCCGCGTCGAACTTGACGGAGAGTTGTGGACAACGTCGCGGGATCGAATGTGAAGTTTCCAATTTGGCGCCGAATACCCCACGTCTTGACGGAAGATTACGGCCTACTCGCTTCTACTAGACGAATCGCTTCCACCATGGAAGCGACGCAACTAGTCGAAGCGACCTAACAAAATCAAACAGCTCGCTTCGACCGGCTATGAAATATTCCAGTCGCTCGGCGATCCCGACTAAAACTGTAAACTGTTCCAACCCGTCGCGACTCAGTGCAAGACCTGTTGACGCGACGGGTTTTGTAACTGTTGGCAGTGCTGCGACTAGTCGAAGCGACCAGCTATGAATGCGGCTTTAGAGGTTACTTTTATGTCGAAGTGGAAACGCCCTTTCTTAACCGAATGCGTGTAATGTACTGTCGCTACTTCGACAACTGTTTTGTGGTGTGCTCGACTCAAGATGAGCTGAACGCTTGCTTCGATTAGCAGTCAGAGTACATAATATTTACTGCAAGCCACCTGCGGAAATAAGTTGGCTCTGCTGAATAAACTGATTTGAAACGATCACGGAGTGCTTCAAGCTAGGTGGTACCCTAAGCCAACTAGCAAGAACATCATCGTTCACTCACGTCCACCACATACTGGGAGCACGAAAAAGGCCTTCGTTAACAACATGTTCAGAACAGCGGCAAATGTCTCTTCAGGTTCAGAAAAGAAGTCTACTTCGATGGAAATGACTAGACGTTCAGCGATCGTGAACGGATATGATCAGTCAGTGTGGTAGACCAGAGCAGAGCGGCGACGTTCCGTTCTCGAGCGTCACGACGGTGAAAGAGCGAAAAAATCATTTCGCCTGCCATTTGTGTCGGATGCCCCGAGCACAGAAGTTAGTGCCTGCGCTTCAGACTAAACAGAAGACCCTTATCTCCATCGTGAAGTGCTATGCACCAACAGATGTGGCCGAAGATGAGGAGAAAGATAACTTCTACTGTGAACTTGAGGCAGCAATAAGGAGGGAGTAGTCTTACTACAAGTTCATTTGTGGAGGCTTCAATGCAACTCTGTGCAACGTAAATGACGGCAGTTTGAGGCTTGGCCAGCACGGAAACGGCATCAGAAACAACAACGGTTTTTACATGCTGAATCTACTGTCGTCTTGCAACCTGTTCCACGGCAATTCCCTTTTTGAAAAGAAACAACACAGGAGCTGGACATGGGAGAGCTCCAACGGACAGATACACTCGGAGCTGGACCTTTTGCTGACAAATCGAAGGTAGAGTCTAATAGATACTGGCGTGATGCCGTCCTTTGACTGTGGATGCGATCATCGACTGCTTCGAGCAAAGATTCACCTAAATAATGGAATCTTTGGAAGGAATACACATTGACGCGCCCCTATTCGTTTTCCCAGGCACAACGAAGCTGTAATGGAAGCAGCAGTTAACGGGTATCCTTGGAGTTTGGCGGATGACCCCACAACAGACTTTGAGGAGCTTGTTAAAGGTCTGCTTCAATGTGGGAAGGTTTCATTGCAAGGTCGACAGCCCGGAAAGGAGAGGTTGAATCATACGGCTCTGGAACTTCTCAAACGCCGCAGTGAAAGAAGACTGTCGTTAATAAGACTTGTCGCTTAGCAGTCAAAGAGTCCATCAGGCAGCACCGTAAAAATAAGTTGCTTTCGGCCGCAGTTCAAGAACTGAGTCTAGAAAGTGGTTGGTACGATCTCGCGGACTACCATGCCGTAACGACTTGTTCGAAGGACAAGCATGGAAGATCTAGAACTGCAAGAATGTATATGGAGCGCAAAGTTACCGGCTTCTATGCGGATCTCTATAGTTCAACAACTGTGGCTCCAACATGTTAATCTCCTGCGGCAGATTCAGTACGTCATATTCTCTCATCTAAAGTCAAGAATGTTTTGCGGTCGCTTAAGAAAGAAACAGCTTCTGGTCTTGATGGCATTTCTGCAGACTTGCTGGGAGCACGAGGGGAAGTCACTTGCAAATTACTTGCTGGACATTTCAACTCCTATCTCGAAGCTCGGTCCACACCAGATCAATGGAAATGCTTCAGAACAGTGCTGATTTTCAAGAAAGGAGACAGAGAGGGTATCGGAAACTATCGTCTCATCGCTCTACTGTCGATTTCATACAAGGTCTTTATCATGATCATACCTAATCGTTTGGATGTCACTATGGATGCATACCAACCAGTAGAACAAGCCGGATTTAGAAAAGGTTTCTGTTGTATGGATCACATCCACACCGAAGCTCAATTTATCGAGCGAAATCGGGAATACAAAATGCCGTTGTGCCTCACCTTTGTCGATTACAAGAAAGCATTCGGTTCAATGGAGACAAATGCAGTGCTCAACGCTTTGTCACACGCAGGAGTAGAGCCTTCCTATGTAAATACACTGAAGCAGTGTAACTCAGGAACATCCACAACTATTAACTTGTTAGAACGCAAGCTGCCAATTCCAATTGAGAAGGGGGTCCGGCAAGGTGACACAATTTCACCGGAGCTTTTCACGTCTGTCCTCCTATATATAACGTGTCAACTGGGAAGACAAAAACTCGAATATCGATGAAAATAAGCTCTTGAATTTATGGTTGCAGACGACATTGTGCTGATCATCGACAGCACGACGGAGATGATTCTGATGCTGAGGGTGTTAGACGGCGTAGGCAAAATGATTGGTCTAGTGATGAACATGAAGAAAACACGACGGCGAACCAGTGATGCGATGATGGGCTAATTTACCTCGCGAAAATCAACTGGAGAAAGTCGACAGCTACGTGTACTTCGGTCGAGAAGTCAACATGGCAAACGATTTGACGAACGAAATCGGTCGACGATGAAGAGCAGCCTGGGCAACAAGGGGCACAGTCTGAGAGGTGAACAATGAGGTCAAGGATGGTAAGCTGCGAGCTCACTTCCTTGACTCTCCTGTGCTGCCAGCTCTTTGCTATGGTACTGAACATGGGCTTACAATAAGGGCTCCTCTCTGCCGCACACAGGACATTGGAGAGATGTTCTCTGAATACGAATCGACGGAGGAAGTGGCAGCAAGGGCAGAGCAGTCAGGAGCTTTGGAAGGAGCCTAGTATCCGAGACGCGTTGTCCCATATCGAGTCCGCCAAACACATATGGGCAGGACACGTTGTACGCTGAAACGACGATAGATGGAGCATCAGGATCACGTACTGGTGCCCACGAGGCGTCAAAAGAACTCTTGGCCGCCCTGCAACGAGTTAGGCTGACACATTTAACAAGTCGCTCAAAAGAAGAGGTCTACCACATTGGATGACCGTTGCTATTTCCAGGAAATCCTGAAGCGAATGTGGTCCACATCGACAAGACCACCGAGGAAAATGAACCATCAAGGTATAAAGGTAGGTACTTAAAGGCAGTGCCCACGATAAAACCATGTCTGATTTTTTGGTGAAGATCGGTAGCTGCGGGGCCTAGCGGAACCCTAACGTTGAAAAAACTGAGAAAAATGAGCTCGGAGCGGTCCCCTACGGCCCCAAAGTTGGACACCCATCAGCTCGTCACCCCCAGATGCACTTTCCACGCCCACCGACGTGAAAAAATGAATGCTCGAGATTGTGAGATGAGCGATTGTTTCCGATTAATAGCCCTGTTCTTCCCTTCATTCTCAACTTCTCTCTTTACTCAGGTCAGCTGGAATACATCGGCTGCAAAAGACGGACGTTACAAGTCTCGGACAACTCGTCCACCATGCTTCCCTAGCTCAACTTTTGAGGGACAATAACTCCGTTTTTAGAAGGTCTTTTGCGATTTCAGAGATATCATTGGAATCTGCATGGGGCCGTTATCAAGATAGGCGAAAAAACAGAAAAACGATTCTCATCGTGAACACTGCCTTCAACTACAAAGCCCCTAGCTGGCGTCTGGTGGAGTAGATCAACCTTTCAACCAATACACTGCTGTGGTTTCCACCGGAGTTCGGACAGTCTGAATAAAAGGCTTCCGTTCTTGACGGCCTCTGCAAACGTGCTTGTCTTCAATAACCGGATGGATTTGAGATCGTCGGTGATTTGCTTGAGCCAAACTTTCTTGGGGGCTATTCTTTCAATCTTCCACTCTGCGACTAGATTTCTCCTATCAGTTACGATTCACGAACTATGAGGAAGTTGAGAAATTACAATTTACGAATTCACAAAAATGAGTTACGCACAGCCCTGACCCGCACGTTATTACTCAAAGCACAACTAATCCTGCGTCTCTCAACCTTTCGTGATGGCATTGCGTTAGCCCTGAAAAACAAGCAACAGGACGGAAGGCTTCAATAGCAAGGGGACGAGAGTCGCGTATGAGTTTCGACTCTCGTCTGCTGTCCTGGCGGTGACGTCATAGCCGATTCCGCTTCGAGCGATGGTTTGCCGATGCGGTAGCGTAGCTTTCTTACATTAACTAAAGAAGAGGAGGAGATTTCTCGCGCAGCACTAACGCATTTGTTACACAAATTTAGTTAACCAATCGAACCTACCAAAGGCCTATAGGACTCTTTCCTGGCATCTCTTAGAAACATCGCAATCTGTTTCTTTGTAGCAATTAGGTGGAAGATAATGAGAACTGGGTCCTCACTCAGCACCTCCGTGTTCAGACGCTCATAGTTGAGAATGTGCGTGTAGCAGAAGAGTGCTGGAATGTTGTTTGTCATTTTTCTATTTCTGATATGGCTGATGTTATCAGGAAGATTGTAAGATTGTCACACTCTTAATGCTCCAATTCTGTCTCCTCTAGAATCTTTTCTTGTTCGCGATAGTAAATTCGTAACGCAGTCAGAGAGTTTTGAAAGGGCTTGGAGAATGGAGACGTGCAAAACAGAGGTTCTTCTTTTTTCGCTCTGCTGTTTCTCTGTTTTCATTCCTTTTTGGCGAAAAAAATAGAAAAATCAAAAAATATCATTTTCTCGATCCACGTGCTGCGCAATGTGATCCATCTCATTATACACATGTAAAGTGTGTCCGAATGAGACTTGCCGACCATGCGGCCGTCGTACGCGGCAGGCGGCTGTCGCGTGCGCCGCTCTTGGACGAGCGTGCGGAACGACAGCGAGCCTTCTCCTTCAGGCTTTAACTAGGAGTGGGGCCAGCAGCGGCTGTCAGCAAGCAATCAATCAGGTATGCACTCGAGGGGGGTGGCAGCCGTCTAGACACTCGTCCGGTAGCGGCAAATGCGACGGCCGCCTGCCATGCACGACGGCCGCGTGGTCGGCCAGTCTCATTCGGAAACACTTTATGATGATGTTGCCTGTGTAGCAACTGTGAACTCCTAAATTCAATTAGCATCGAGTGCCTTCGAGCACAATTGATGGATTACACGAATTTTTATGCAGAATTCAGAAAACAGCTCTTACAAGGGAACCACAATAAGTCATAGTGGCCATTCCGATTGAAAAGTCTTTTTCTATAACTATTTTTGGACGAAAAGTCCGAATATGCCCATCGCAGCTGCCTAGACCCACTCTTGTAAACGTTATAGGCATTTTTTCTCTGATTTTCGTACCTATTGTACCCTCCAAAAAGCGCATTATTTTTTACGAAAATCCGAAACAGACCTCATAATCGTGTTCATCGTCCAAGACCACCCTACTAGGCTAAGTTTTGATGATGGAACATTTTCCAAGCTTTGCGCAGTCTAACAGCGTTTTGGACTTATACTGATTTTCGGTTCAGCGTTCAATTATATCAATTGCGGGGCACTCGGAGCGTTTTAGAAAAATATTCCAGATTTGACTAAAAATTTGCTTTGGGGGTTTATTTGGGGGTGCTGATCACGAATTTGAGGTTCATTTATCGATTTTCCGAAGTTTTCGACTGAATTCGTTCACAGATTCCCATCCGGGGAGAATTTGATGGCAAATCGCGACATTTGACGATTTACGGAGTGCTACTATAGATTATGCTCAAATTATTTCTCTGGGGGTTATTTGGAGTGCTGAACACGAATCTGATGCCGTTTTGTCGATTTTTGACAGCTTACGGTAGGTTACGGTGGGTATACCGTAGTTTGGTCAAAGTCTCAGATTTTTCTCAAAGTTTCTATGTGGGGGTTATTTGGGGTGCTGAATACGAATTCGATGTCCATTTGTCGATTATCGGAATTATTGAAGTAAGTTTTGCCTCCTAAATGGCATGTTACCTACCGCAACCTACAGCAAACCTTACGATTGGGGCAAGCAAACCCCAGATTCGTGTTCAGCACCCCAGATTACCCCTACACACATGTTTCAAGCATATTCCAGAGATAAATTTAAAAACACCCTAAAAATTCCATGGGGGACCCTTACCTTGCCGCGAAGCATTAAAAAACTCTCATAACTTTTTTCAGAGTGGGTCTAGGCAGCTGCGATGGGCATATTCGGACTTTTCGCCCGAAAATGGTTCTAGAAAAGTTTATTATATTTGGAATGGTCAGTATGACTTATTGTGGTTCCCTTGTTAGAGGCAGTGTGCACAATGATTTTCGTTTCCAAGCGTGGCACTCAAAATAATGCGTTGGCCACTAAGGGTTACCAAAATTACGAAGAAGCAGCGAAAAACGCTCTAAGTCGTCTTATTTCTATGATATTAATCTCTGGCCTAGACTAGTTATCCGATTGAATGAACATGCTCACGGTGGATGTCAGCGGTGAAAAATGGGGTCAATTGAGAATAGAGGGATATTTCATGCAATCAGTACTAGTTAGGGCCCGAAGGAAAGAACGGTGAAACAGAAAAAAGAGAATCGGAAAAGACGGGTCCACGAAAGGTTTCATTGACACAACGAACAGTTCATTTGAGAGTAAATAGAGGTCTGAGATAGAGTAAAGAGTTTTGTGTCCTTCGAGTGCATTTTTCTCGATTTCTTCGTCATTTTAGTTCTACACGGGAGCCAAACAATCGATTTAGTGAGTAATCTCAGAATCGAAGATTATCGTAAACACTGCCTTTAACCTCTATTTCGGAGTGATTTTTACTGCCGTTGATCGCGTGCGTGCGCGATCAACAGCTTTCCTTTTCGGCCACACTTCATTTTGTCGCTGTCTCTTCTCGCGCTACGCAAAACCACACGATGGAAGAAACTGAATTTGCCTCCGAAACAGAGGATATGTAGTGTATGGCCCCCTTTAAAAACCCTGATTGAAGACGACCTGCAGACCCTAAATTTACGCCGCCGTTCGCATCGCGGCAAACGTTGTCCGGTAACTCACCTGCTAGCTTGTACCCTGTTGGTTAATAATTTCCGGCAATATCCGTGCCTTTCGCTTATGCCTCTTCTCATGATCTTTTCTCAACGGCATCCAAAAGCAGGGTATCGAACTAATAAAAACATGGTGGTGCAATGGTAACACTCTCGCCCGGTAAGCGAGGCGATGGAGGTTCGTTTACCGCCTGACTTTCGAACTTTCCCGTGGAGGAATCTGGCTGGATACGACTGCTCTATCGATTCGCGTTTTCCAATGTCTAATTTTCAGGGCAAATTTATACTAGAACAAGAGCAGATCGCCGGCGACTGAGTTGTCGCTGCTGCATTGAATTCCACACGCTCTTACGTACCTACATTACTGCCTACGCGCATCTACAGGCCAACTAATGGATGCCGATTTTGTTGGTCATATTGCCCTTTCTGAATGAAATTGAATGGTAACGCTTTCTTTGATGGAATAACTGCAACTAAAAAATGTATGAAGCAGAAAACCGCAGTACAGTTTCGTTTCAAATTAAAAAAAGGTCCTGATTTGGTATGATGCTCCAATCTTAATGATCCTCGTACCTATGCAAAAACAAGTTAGACGTCACGGAAAATGTGGTCTTGTTAAAAAAAGTGTGCGAAGTGGGCATAACGACCTCGAAATACGTCTAGAATTGGTAGAAGTAGGCTATTAAATGTTGATTTAAAGGCAGCATACACGCTCGCAAACGTGATTGAGATAACTGAGGAAATAGAGTTGAGTGGGTGGTAGATTAGGTAAACCACAAACGTTGACGACAGTGGAAATGGTCCAGCACCCCTGTTTTGGAGGGGGACACAAATACAGGGACGAGCAGATTTAGGGGCGGGGTCAACTTCACACTCGTGTAGCGTCCTTGTGGGTCGTTTTTGACGCTTCAAAATGCGTAAGCGTTGTGTTCTGAGCCATACCATTCTATTTCCGTAGTTATCACAACCACGTTTACGAGCATGTATGCTGTCTTTGAAAAATACTAACATAATGGTTCAATTGCTGCAGCTAGCTTATTAGGAATATCATTCACGTTAAAAAATAAACAAAAACAGGTTCTCCTGAGAAAGGTTTTCGGAACCCAGCGACAGTCCGTCGCTGTGCTGCGAAGTATAAGAGGGTTACGTCACTCAAAACTATAACACCCCACAGCGATCGGTCGCCGAGACGGACGAGCACAAATAGTTCTCGCGACGGCTTCTGCTATTGCGGAGGTGCCGGTCCCTGCAAGAAGAGTGGTAGTTGGATAAGCCTGTTGCTGCAGCGACAATGAAGTATACCAACACGCTTAGGCAATCCGGCTTTCAATGTCTTATTGCAGACTCTAGTACATATAGGCAACTGGACGAGATCCAATCATTTGCGGCGAGCCGTGCAGCGCTTGCGGACCGGACGGTTAGCGATGCTTCGATCGGGAATCATGATCGACCGGTGCGGCTCCCTCCATTCACTAGACTAAATTTGCCGAAATGACCACACAGTTACCTCAAAATCTCTGGTCTAGTCAATGCGTTTCCTTCCTTTTTTCCAACTATTCTCACCGTTGTCGTGCTATCGATATGCTTCATCTACCTGACCTCTTTTACAACAAGACTGAACTACAAGGATAAACCGTCGCATGCAGTGTATATCGCATTCTGATACGCTGTATTTTGCAGCCACGGAAGCCACGACTTTGAATACTTTCATTTGATCGTAGCTGAACTAATCCGAACTCACACTGGTTTAATTTTCCGCCAATTTCGCAAAGCTTGAGATCTGCTTTCTTCCAGTTTTTATTGCCATCTAATTTCGCGTTGGCAGTTGACTCAGGTATACGTTCTGCTTCCACACCAACAAGCATGAGCAGCAGAAGCATGAAAAACATCTTCACAACACGTCTGAAAGCATCTAGTATCGCAATTTGCGTTGCCTTTTTCTCAAGGCTGTTGTGGTGTATAGAATAGAAGAGATCAATAATTAAAAGTTCTTGAAGGAATCGAATGAAAAAGGAAGTAGCCCTCTATTTTTGGCTTGATTTCTGAGGCTAGGAACTACATTTAGTATCCGAGTCCACGCAGAATATTACAGACATTACCTTGATCCTGCCGAGATCTTCGAATGTCGACCGGAAAAATCTGGGCGCTGCTTTTACGGCTGTATACCAATATTAGAATCAACAACCTTTAGGCCTCTTTCAGAGTGCGATCGCAGTGCGACATGATCGAATAGAAATCTCTCACATTAATCTGGTTGTGCCGCACGATCAGGTCGCAGCGTTTTCAGACACAATGGGCGGAGGTGAAGGCGGTGGCTGTGGTGGAGAAGGTTTTTGCGTACTTTGAGAGGCTATAACTTTAGAAAGCGGGGACCAGTTAGATTGAAAATTTGCGCACATATGTAAATTCTTACAGCGCACCGAATGGTGTACAGCTTATACCTCTGTTGACGGTATGAATAGGTGATCTCACTGTTGGGCATCCGCGCGGGAAGTGATCAAAGCCAAATCCTGGATAGCACCGGTGTGTTTTGTAAGCATCCATGGCGTGTTTTGTGGTGCGTGTCTGACCCTCTGTCCGCGATGCGTGTGCGTCGCATGCAGCATGGTTCGCCACTGGCCGGCAGCCTCAAAATATGGGGTTCGGGACTGAATTTCAGACTTAAAGGGGCTCTAGCCATCACTCTGACTTCCTGAGCTGTACAGTTTTTCAATGTTCAGGACTTCTTGAAAGACTTCCACATAATTCTTTTTGTCAGAACATCTGGGCTGCCTATTACATCATGGAGTAACACTAAATTTTCTTGAAAAAAGACGATGCTAAACCACACCTTCTGTAGTGGTTCGTGTGTTTTGTGATGTCGACCGGTGTCCAGCGATGCTTAGGATACATTAATTAAATTGAGGCCGAACCCGGTTGAAAAGTGGAACATGCAAAGTTCATCTATTTAAGAAACAGGTTACATCGTGACCTGCTTGTGGTTGTACCTGAAATGTTCTGTGAATCGGAAACTCGACGGACTTCTACATTCTCGTAATGTCGTACTAGGAGTAAATTCCGGTGCGCCATTGCGAAGAATGGCTGCTGCAACACGCGACACCATGATACTCGTGCTGGGAGAAAATTTATTAGTGCCGGGAGCAGGTGGTCCCACCACGATTATCATCCTACTGCGTGATGCAACAGCAATAATGCGGAACGGAATTTGACTCCGAAAACGACAGTACCTTGCGAGGACGCGCATGCTATTACTAGTAAGGTCTGTGGGTGTCCCTCACCCAAACCTGGATCCCATGAAGTTATACGCTGAAATGTGTGTGAGTAAACCCTGAAATCCAATTTCGTGGTCCCAGACTTTGTCAACGGGATTACTTGGGAATGCTGGACACGAGAAATTCGTTCTCGGGTTGTAAAGAATTGCGTTAGAAAAATGGCAGTATACCTATGCTGTTCGTCCGGAAAATAAAAAGTCATAGAACGCTTCCGTTGAAAACAGGCGTCGAGCCTCTTTGTGGGGTGCACATCCACCAATGATAGTCACTATCAAGTCCTTCTCCCCGCGATAGGCACGCTCTCGTGGCAGTAGGGCGAGCACGTGTTAATCGCGTGTCTCTGGGAAAGTGGTTGAATAGGTTTTTTGCCTGAGTATCCCGACCGTGAACATCGGATGCGACATGATGTTTTTTCTACAATCTTTTGCCAAAAATCTAAAAATACTTCATCTAAACTGAATCGAAAGCAACAAAAAAAAACAACAACTCTGCGCTCTAGATAAAACTTTCTACATAGTTATGTGATCATTTAGGCCTCTTTCAGAGTTCGATCGCTCTGCGACGCGACCGAATGAAAACACTGTGTATCGATCTGGTCGCGTCGCGCGATCTGGTCGCCGGCCTTTCAGACAAGATCGCGGGAAAAGTCGCCCAATCGCGCGATTGGGCGGCTGAGATGGCCAGATCGCGTCGCCATGCAGTGAACGGCGACGCGACCGATCGCGGCGACCGCTTCATATGTCCTCGTTCAAATTCCTCTTTTTTTCACGTTGATTCAGGCAAAATCAGTATAAGTAGGCAAAACAATGATAATACAAAATAATTATCATCATAAAATGATTATTATCAATAAAAAAATCTACGATACACTTGAGGGTGACAATAAAACTAGGATCCAAATCACAATTGACAATGTAGTTCAATGGTCTAAACGAAACCTTCTCCCTCTTTCCACTCAAAAAAGTCAAGTACTACACCTGGGTAGAACTACTAATCCGGAAGGCGGGTACAATATCGATGGTTCAATACTCCATCATGTTAACCTAGTTAATGATTTAGGGTTTCTCGTCGATTCGAAATTGAATTTTGATAAGCATTTGGATAGTATTGTTGCGAAAGCTGAACAGAAACTTTTCCTTCTGTTCAAATCGCTGAAAACTAAAGGTCCATTGCTTTTGGTTACAGCCTATGAAATTTACGTTCAATCTGTTCTTGAATATGGTACCTGTATATACTTTCCTCATTAAAAAACCTGCGTTGCCAAACTAGAAAGAGTGCGAAACAACTTCACAAGGAAGGTCTTCATAAGGTCTCTTGGCTTCACGTATAGGAGTAATCCCCATGGCATAGTGAGGAATCGTATGCTTAATTTGGATACTTTACATTACAAAAGAAATGATTTAATTTTGGTATATAATATTATAACTGGAAAACAGGGTCTCAAAGCTCATTCATTTTTCAAACTGGTTGAATAAAATACTAGGGGAGAAAGGTTCAAGCTTAAATTCCTTCAGCCGCGCACCTCTTTGGAGCGCAGCTTCTCCATCTTCAGAGACGGCATGGAATACTTGAAGATGAGTCATACTGTTCAGATACCGATCAACTTCAGTAAATTCAAAACACTTGTCAAAAATTACCTTCATTGTCAAGAAAGGATCTATCAATCGTTTCACGCTTTTTCCTTTCGAAACTTTTCATTTTTTAAGTTCCTCGATGTTTTCGTTGTTTTTCTGCCCTTTCTATGTTTCTACACGTCTGCAAGGGCGTGTAATAAAGTTAAAGTTAAATGGCAAAGCACAATGCACCTTTTTATCATAAATGACTAGCCAATTGCGCGACACCGCGAACATGAAACAGGCGTCGATTAGAATGTGTACGGAAAAGTGCGTGGTCGCCAACTTCCGCGATTGGGCATTCACACTTCCAAAATCTGCGATTTCCACGGCGACGCGACGGTCGCGTCGCCGTGCCCACGATCGCGTCGCAGAGCGATCGAACTCTGAAAGAGGCCTTATAGATAGGAGTCATCCCAACAAACTCTCGGCGAGGACGAATCAGCTTATCAAGGTTCAATCTGCCACTCGGAGGTGCGGAAAGCAGCAAATCCTTGTGTGCTTCTCGAATCCACAGAAGTGTTGCTACCTTTTCGCCCTCAAACACAGGACATCCACCGTGAATGCTACCTCTGTGCTGAAGCTGATATTCATGTGTTGTAAATGATAAATAAGCAGTTCGCCTTTCATGTTGCATATAATAAAGCTTTGATTTCTAGAACCAACAAAAAATTCCTTTCTTCTTGTAAAGTTTAAATTGTTCCAAAACACAAGATCACCAGGAGACCCCTACACCGTCACACTGTGTCTTGGAAAGACTGTACCTGAAAAATATTGGTATATTTCTATAGATTTTCGCTTAAAGGCAGTGTTCACGATAATCTTCGATTTTGAGATTAATCGCTAAATCGATTGTTTGGCTTCCGGGTAGAACTGAAATGATGAAAGAAATCGAGAAAAACGCGCTAGAACAGCTCAAAATCCTTTACTCTTAACACACTTCATTGATCTCCCTGGAACTGTTCGTTGTGACAATGAAATCTTTTGTGGACCCGCCTTTTGCAATTCGCTACTCTCTGTTGCTCCGCCCTTTCTTTTGGACCCTCACTAATTCTGTTTTTTTTTTCAAATACTCTTCCATTTTTGATTAGCCCCATTATTCACAGGTGACAACCACCGTGAACATGTTCATCCAATCGGACAACTAGTACAGGCCAGAGAGTAATGCCACTGAAGAAAACGTTTTAGTGCCTTTCGAGCCGTTTGTTTGTAGTTTTGGTAACACTTGATGGCCAACGTATTGTTTTGAGTGTTTTGAGTCGGGAACGAAAATCATCGTGAACGCAGCCTTTAAAGACACAGTACACCCTCGGATATGAATTTTGAGATTTTCATGTAATTGTGTAGAAGACCCCTTCTGTATAACACGCGCCAAATGCGAGATCTCATTTCCTCCAAATAAGCGAGATACAAACGACCACCACAGGCCCGACCCCTAACAGATTTTCGGACTCGATAGCGGCTCGATGGATGGATGAATTCCAACAAGTCGTCGTTCTTCAGCCCATTACCGGACTGTATCCTTATCCTGGCTTTCTCTCACGCAACGGTAGCGAATGAAGAGAAATACAGGCCTGAGACAACTCGTCCACCAATTTTCCACCCTCAAATTCTAGGCATCTTTGAGGAGCCATAACTCTGTACGCAGGGGGTCTTGGACGATTTCAGAGATACCACTGTGATCAGCGTGTGACTCTCTCCGAGATAAGCATAAAATCTGAAAAATAATTTCCTGGGTGTCCTGTGCCTTTTAAGGCAGTGTTCGCGATGGAGAATGAATAGGCTTGACGTCTGTTCAACATCTTTAACTACTGATACGCATCCTTTATAATCGAGAGCAATGAAGAGCCAGCACGTACATTGATTTCATCGGAACACTGCCTTTAAGCCCCGTTTTGACTGCAGCTGGTCGCTGCGGCCGTGCGAGAGGCGACTGCTCATTCTTGATTGAAAAGTGCTCCAATTGTGATCGCTTCGTGGCAGACGTCCTTCACCGGTGAGTCGCGGCCGCCATATCCTATGTTTTACTGCCGGGCTTCGGCGCGGCTGTGGGGCCACACAGGGGGGGTGGTCTGAGCTGCGGAGGGGTGGAAGGGGAGGGTCTGATCATTGGAAGAAGACTGTTTGGGCCTAATGGTGTTTTTTATTCGAATAATCGAGTAATCGAATGAATTGTAATAGCGCTTCTGCGATTAGACAGAAATTTACTTTTTCATCAACAGTGGTGACCTTGCCCCTCACGTAATTTTCGATACTAAGAGCAGTTGAAACCATTTCGGCTCTGCGGAAATATTAAAATTCATCGGAATCCATTGGAAATATTAAATTTTTTCTGATTCGATTACTCGCGATTCTGGCCGAATACTCGGATTATTCGTATTCTAATCATTCGATTAATTCGATTATTCTGAAAACTAAAATTTCAGATTAATTCGTTTAATCGGCTATTTGGGAAAGTCAATTTTTCAAATATTTCGTTTATTCGATCATTCGGAGATGTCAATTTTTCGAATTATTCGGTAATTCGAATATTCGGAGAAGTTAATTTTCGGAATTCTTCGTTTATTCGAATATTCGAAAACTTCTATTCGTTCGATATACTCTGGTATGGAGTCACCGGGGCTCTAGGTTGGGTGTTCGATCACCCGATCAGTCGCTTCGGACCACTGACCCTACATGGCTGCCATGTTCATCCCTTGACTTATGAAGGTTCAGGATCAAGGTATCAGGTTTCAATCCTTTTCCACGAAGTCCTGTCCAAGTCCCCCTTCCACGACGTCCTGCTGATGTCCTTTGTAGGCCTATTTTGATTTTTCTGAGACTGATGATTTATCGATTTTCGCTATGGTCAGGTGATGTTTTTTAAGTTTGTTAACGAAATAAAAAATTAACGTGTCAACGCATTAAAGAGTTAGCGCGGTTTTTTTTTCTGAAAATTAACGATTAACGCTTAACGAAAAAACAAATTTTCATTAACGTGTACCCCTGGTATCATTGTCTGTAAGTGTGAATGAAGGTAAGACTGGCAATAGAAGTTCGCCGCTTCATTTCTAGATTGGCGGCTGCGTGAAGAGCACCAGTTGCCGGCAAATAGCCGAGAAATAACCTAGGAAAAAAGAGCTTCGCAGCGGCTCCTGGTGGGCTATTTCTCGGTTATTTCGCGGCTATTTCGCAGACAACGTGGCCGATCATTGACCGCGAAATAGCCGAGAAATAACCGAGAAATAGCAGCGAGTTAGCCGAGAAACAACCCAACAGGGGCCGCTGAGGAGCCTGGTGGGCTATTTCGCGGATATACCTCGGCGAAAACTCTCAGAGCACTCGAAGATATGCATGTCCGCTATATTTGCTATCCGAGTGAATCATTCTCAGGTATGCGATCGGCTATTCGAGATTATTTCGATAATCCAATGTCCGAAAATCTGAAAAAATAGCATTGTGCGAGTCGATCCATGATCCGGGGAAATATCTTTGGATAACAAATACAAACTGCAGCTGACTTAAGTCGGAGCCCTACTAGAAGGCAGAGATTTACAAAAGTTCAAAAACTTTTTATTTCGACTGTGAAACATCGAATGCAGCAAAATGATTTTTCCAGAATCGTTCGCCGCTGATGGGAAGACATTTTCACAATATTGAATCGGACTGCAACAGAAAAAAAACATTCTGAAATGTGTGATCACCCTTACACAGGCGTATTCCCAACAAGTTCTGGGCGTGGACGAATCAGCTTCTCAATATTCAGTCTACCACTTGGAAGTGCGGACAGCAGCAAGTCCTGGTCTGCTTCTCGAATCCAGAGAGAGGTTGCTACCTTTTCGCCCTCACATACGGGGCATCCACCATGAAGGCTACCTTCGTTCTGAAAACTCATAATTGTTCGATTATCAATCATAAATGGAAAGTTTGCCATTCTTATTGCGTGTAAGGGACGCATTGAGGACTCCCATTAACACGATTCACCTTTTCTCTTGTGGAGTCCAAATTGTTCCAGAATACGAGATCACCAGAAGACCCATTCACAGTCACATTGAGTTTCGGAAAAATTGTTCCTGAAAAACACCATGTTACGGATGACTCTTCCACTATGTGGACAAGGTTGCTGTTCGCCAAGACCCTCCTCCTCCCACCCTCCGGAAATGGTGACATGTTGATCAGCCTCTCTGTCTAACTCAGATAGGGTGGGCTTAGTACGTCGGCACAATAGCATTAGTATGCCAGGGCGAACCTGGCGTACTAACGCTCGTTGTGAGCAGGAGCTGCTGGCAACGGCAGCATATCCTGCCGACGTATGCTGGCGTTCTAACGCTCATTATCGACTGCCTGTTCCGCAAACGATGGAAGAATTTGAACTCGTGTATGATCCTTGTCACGGGCAGCGACAAAGAGGCCAACCTCTCCATGGTCCACAACGAGGGGACTTCCCTCACGATGGGCCATGGGGATGATCCCCTCAGCGTTAAAAATTAACGTCCATAAAGTGGCACAAGGTCACCTCCTAGGAGTGACCTCAAACGGGCAACTGCCGTCTCGACGAGATTGGCTGTCTCGCATACCCGCAGCCGTCGCACAAGATGATGCTGCAATGTTCACTCGTATCAGACATATCAATGGAGGAGAGTGTCAGCAGACACTAGGAGCGAGGGGCTGGCAGTAGCACGCGTGCCACGATAAATGAAGCGTTAGTACGCCAGCAAAAGCAGCAGGAGCTCCTGGTCGTTGACAGCATATCCTGCTGTTACCAGCAGCTACAGCACGGGTGCTGCCAATCCCTTTGTTCCGGCGTACTAACTCTATTGTGCCGACGTACTAAGCCCCGACATTCTGAGAACTAAGGAACCATAAATGATCAAAAACGTCATTGCCAACTGACAAGGGCGTCCTCCGAGGTAGGACACTTCCAGAAATGTTCTCCTTAGGGTTGTGGGGGATGGATAGTGTAATACTAATGTATGTCGGGTTATTCCCCGGGTGTTCCCATAGACCAAAAAATAGGCGATATCGATCGGAGCTACCTGTAGCTTCCTGTGCAAAGCAGCTGGAGTTAGTTGATGTGATCGGCACACATTTAGTTACAAAGTAACTGCCCTATGCAAGGCGCGACGGTTTGACCCCGTCTTATTCGTGAGATATAAGCATTTCCAAGCTCGCTCTGCATTCCAATCCTCTGATCACTTGATCGAAGTGGCAACAGCCAGCGAGCAGGGATTGTCGAAATTCTAACGCTGTGAAATACAAAAGAACGTAGAAATTCAGGGGTTGCGGATTTGATTTCCGTCATGCATTTTCTGCGAAATCAGCGTAGCTGTTGACCCACGAGGTTTTTACTAAATCTCTTACAAATTTTAACTTGATTTTTTTCGATCTCATTAGATTTGCAATTTGTTTTACATGAATTCATGTATTACATGATTATTCACTCGAAAAATTATTGTTTCTTACCTTCTTGTGCTGGCATTTCGGGTTCACAGACATTGTAATGTGAGCACCTTCTGACTTTGTACTATTTTGCTCAGGTATGATAGTACGTATTTTGAGTTCATAAAAGCTATTTGTCAATCAACAAAGAGAAAACATTGCCATTTGAAGAAAAAAAAGCGATGAACTCTCTTTTAAAAATTGCCATCGTGGTTGCAGTTTTCATTTTCGGCAAATGACAATTGGTTACCTAATAAATCTGCTAAGCTATCTTTGAAAATTACTATACTTGGCCTGATCGCCCAGATTTTTTTTCACTTTTCCAAAGTTCGAGTGTGAGTGGGTATACGGCGAAAAAAACCCAAAAAATAAATTCTGCATATTGGTCAAAATGGAACAATTTTAGCTAGATGGTTGTCAGATGTAGTCGCGAGCCAATTTTCGCTTCTGAAGAACCAAAAGCACAGCCATGGGCGGTCTACTGTATAAGGACTACTCAGTTGGGCGCAAAGATAAACGTTCACCCACTAGGCAAATTTTGGGGTGTTCATGGAAATGTTTCGGATTTGGCTGCAAATATTGCTTTTGGGGGTTACTCGTGGTTCT
Organism: Aplectana chamaeleonis; assembly: GCA_029168955.1. NCBI lineage: Eukaryota > Metazoa > Nematoda > Chromadorea > Rhabditida > Cosmocercidae > Aplectana > Aplectana chamaeleonis. The sequence continues at coordinate 57,496 of JAPDOI010000533.1, read as the reverse complement.
GAACACGATTTTGGGGTTCATCGTCGATTTTTGACAAATCTCGTAAGTTACGGAAGCCTAATAACATTATGTAGATCAAAGCATGCAGTAGCCCGTTCAATACCAAATAATGGATCCCAAGTCCAGATTCCGGACCTCGAAAAACTCCCAGAAAAAAGTTTTGAGTCGAAATCGAAACAACTTGTATGAATCCCTTGAGAATCGCCTGATGAGTACCTTCCGGCCCAACTTCAGGGAATTTCAATAACTCGGTTATGAGAAGTGTATAGCAGCTACAAACCCAGATTCGGAAGACATCGTTGGATGCTCTCTGAAAACTGAAGTGATTTCTGTTGGAAGCGAAGTTTTTGATCAAATATCGTAGAGGCAAACTTCATAAACGGGAGAACTTCTCGAGAAGTCTAATTCCGCTCGGGACCACTTCAATCGAATTGAGTAGCGTGACGTGTCGAACTGCAACAGCGGGACAACTCCTCCCTCCGTGTGTAGAGAATCCCCGCCATTACTGTACTATCAATCGGCTGCATGCCAATCGACTACGGATGCGTACTCGAGCACACTACGTTCAGCTCTTACAGGCCTCAACGGGGGAATTTCCCACCTTTGTAAGCAATGCATTGCACACGTATCGACGGCCACAGCTGGATCAGGACGGACCAGGCGGGCTCAGTCCCGCCACACTGGTGGGCTTTTACGACCAGAGTGGGCAATGAATTACATGAGTTATGACCGGGACGGCCACCGACGGCACAGGCGTGCTGATTCTGGCCAACCTCATGTGAACTTTTACTCCCGATCCGCATGATTTAGACGCTTATCGGCCGGGTTGGCTACAACTGATTGGGCCATGACTGATAAGCTCGCAGAGCTCTGTTCACGTGCAAATAGGTAGTAAGACTACTTATCACTGTGTGGACCTGCGCAATTTTTAAAGGCAGTGTCCACGATAAAAACCATGTATGATTTTTTGGTGGAGATCGGCAGCTGCGGGGCCTAGCTCAACCCTAACATTGAAAAAACTGAGAAAGATGAGCTCGGAACGGTCCCCTACGACCCCAAAGTTGAACACCCGTCAGCTCGTCACACCCCACATGCATTTTCCACGCCCACCAACGTGAATAAATGAATGCTCGAGATTGTGAGAGGAGGGATGGTTTCCGATCAATAGCCCCGTTCTTCCCTTTATTCCCAACTTCTCTCTTTACTCAGGTCAGCTGGCATACATCGGCTGCAAAAGACGGACGTTACAAGTCTCGGACAACTCGTCCACCATGATTCCCTAGCTCAACTTTTGAGGGACCATAACTCCGTTTTTAGAAGGTCTTGTACGATTCCAAAAATATCATTGGAATCAGCACGGGACCGTCTTCAAGATAGGCAGATAAGCAGAAAAACGATTCCTATCGTGAACACTGCCTTGAAGGATGACTAGTGTAGGTAATTAAAAACATAATCATGCAAAAACAATGACAAGGGCGTCTCATTAATTACAAGGTCGTTTTTGAAGTTTATTATTGTAGGTCTTTCACTCTGCATCCGTAACTCGGTTGCACGCACGCGCCCCTGAATTGGCTAGAGCTGCTCGAGAAGGAACTTCAGGGCTGCCACTCATAGATAAGCGTGGGTCCCAGTTTGGTTAGTGGAAAAATCCTGACAATGAGACAAGGCGTCAACACTCGGTTAGAGCAGCTCTGATTACTTTTGGTTTCCACGAGAGCGCACCTGCAGGGTACCCGTAAGGGTCCAGTCGGGAACCACGGGGATGCGTTCTTATGTGACCCCAATGTAGCCCGAAGCTAGCCAAAATGGGCGTTGACGCCCTATTGGCATATGAAAAATTAGCAACGAACCCGGATGAGAACAGAGCTCGTTCATGAGCAACAGTTCCATAAACTGTGGTATCAAGAGGTATAGCCCACAGCCTTTTCTCTCTTGCCGATAGCCTGGTCCGGCATCCCGCCGCCGAATCGATGTCGCTGGCTATCAGCAGCGGTTTTTCCTTGGCGTATTGGAGTGGTGGGAGGCTCAGATTCACACTCTCGGAGAATCGTGGGCCCAACCGTAATTGACCCAACTAGGTGCACCTCACTGTGACGAGCTGTTTCCCGATTTCTGCAGCAAGAATGTTGGGTTGAAAAATCCTCCTCATTTCAACCTCAAGGTCCCGGTCATAGTTGGACGACAATCCGTAGTCAAACCCTGTCGATATGCAGGTAAAGCACTCAAAATATGGGCAAGAATATGTCCTTTGGTAGTCCACCCTAGGTCGTCCGTAGTCCCTCCCTGTCCAATCCGGATCTTCTAACCATAAGTAAGATCAATAATGTCATTTAAACTATCGCGGCATTCCGCCAAGTGCGGGCGACGCAGGTTTATGGGCGAGATAGGTGGAATTACTGAAGGCACGTCATTTTTCAATAGGGAAGCAGTTGGCAGGATAGGGAATGTCCACAAAAAATCAGGTAGGAAGCTCTAAAACATTAACCTCCCCCTTTTTCAGCTGATTGAATGACAAGAAACGCGGTTGCAAATCGATTTCCATAAGCATCCATTGAAAGCCTGTTTTCTTCTTTAGCAAAGTGTAAGGTGTCGTAGTGTGGCGCATAGTGTCCACCATATTGATAGGACAGGATCTGAAAATATACTCTGCTTTTCAAGAATCGATCCTCTCATTAGAAACAGAACAAACCACCTGCCATTTCTCGCTAATTCTTAAGTTAACAGACGGCAGCATGGTTTGCAATCTTGTGAACATTTTGGGAAGCGCAGGGGTTTCCCAGTGATCAAGCCATGTACCATTCGTCTGTCTACTGCTATGCCGCATCGAGGAAGGGCTAGTTCCTATCCTAACCTGCACATTCTGAAAAACCCCTTCACATTGTGGAAAACCCGTTTCCTATCAAGCACTCAAAGTATTAATGTGAGGCTCCAGCTTCAGAAAATGACAGACAAAACAACGTGGTGATTTGAGGTCACCTGCTCAGATAAAAAGGAGCTCGACGTCCGACGCCAATCTGCCTACATTCTTCAAGAAACGCGATAAGCGCATGCTCGTTCGCCTGACGAAAAGCTTGCATATCGTGGGGAGAAGGACAGTATAGTGCCCATAGTGTGCGAAGCTTGCACCCAAAATGACTAATACAGAAAGGAGCTCGAACCACACTTTCCCAGACACACGCGATAGACATTTGCTCTCTCTCCTGACACAAAAGCGTGCCTGTAGTGGGGATATGGGCGGAATTGTGCCTATTGCGGGCGAAGCGTGTCCTCAAAAGAGGCTCGACGTCCAAGCCGCTAATTTCCAAGGAAAGAATACGACGTGCTTCTGAGCCAGGACTCAGATGACTGTACTGCTGTCATTTTATTCACCCAAGTGAGAGGTACATGACCCTCCTGGCCGCTGGAGGCTCCGCTCAACCGCTTGCGACCCCAATCGGTGCTCGGCGCACTTGCCGGATTGCGTGTTGGCGGCGTCGGCCGCGTGCCGTAATGGTGTGTCAGCCGCGTTGCGCAGCGGCGCGTTTGCATATTTTTGGAAAAATAAAATAAACTCAGAGCGGCTTGTCTTCCGGGCACGAAGCAGCTGCCCGCCCACTACAGTCACTACCGCGGGACGTGGAGCGGGTTTCTGTCTGAGGATGGTTGACGCCTATTTCCAAGGTAAGCATAGGATGCATTTTTTAGCCAGGACTCAAATGTCGGGAATGTCATCAATTCAAAAATACCCAAACTTGTGGCTCTCGACGTCGCTAGCAGCTGGGCGTCCCGCTAACGGCCCATATAATATTCGACGTACTGGCCGCATCGCGTGTCTGTGTGCTGTCAGCAACACGTGTTTTGTACCTACCGCGTAGCATGTTGGTGTGCCGAGAAATTGGGCTTCACGCCCAGCATATAAAACACAGAAGGGCCCAATGCCGGGCCCTTTAGGTTAAGCGGCTTGCCTCGAGAGCGGCTTGTCGCCGCGGTGTCAAGCAGCTGCTCACCAGCGATAGTCACTACCGCGCCCGCGTTAGATAGTTCCACGGGCGACAAAACTTCAAATTTTGGGCTGCACGGCCGCTATCGCGCTGACGACGCCGGCTTTCTAGCTGGGCGTTGAACGCTTTTCCGTCTGTGTGACTCAAAAGAGCAAAGCTAAAGGCTGCGTTTTCATCAACGCCTGCCCATGAAACCTGCAGAAGAAGACACCTTCGTTGTCATTACAGAAGTCAGCTAAAAAAAGTATCAAATTGTGCTCTGCAGTGGAGTGCCCTTTGCGTCCTGGTTCGTCGTACGGGTGAGTTAAACCACTTTCGAGCGATTCTAGTCACTTGAGTGTCTTGTCTAGGTTAACAACATCTCGCGAATCTCTTGCATGCATCACGGAACAAAGCCTCGTATTAGATAGGCTGATGTGTTTGTCGACTTTATGCGGGCCTAGCCAGCAAGCAGAGGGAGTCTAGCCAGCAAGCTTTTGCTTTTCAGCAAATTCACAGAGCAACTGTTTTTTCGGAGTGAGCATGTCTTCTTGCGCCTGGAAAATTCGACGATTTTGCCATAATAATGGTTGCTGTTGTTGATATTGCAGGATGCCTTACTGGAACTACGCGAACAGATTCACCTGTGCAAAGCTATGGATGGACCCACTGTCAGCCTTTTCATACCAGAGTTTCTTGGGAAATCCCTCTTTTTAAATATTTTCTCCACCTAGAAAACTTCTAAAACAACTTATGAACACGCAAGAATGCCAATCTTCGTTTTGAAATCATCAAATTTCTCCGTTGCATTTTGTATGGCAACAAAAAAGTACAGAAACCGCCTTAAAGTTTGCTTGTGCTTTTCACTCAAGTACCACCTACCTGTAAAAAACTATCGGTCATTTTGATACGTATGCCAAAGAAATACATTCCTTAGTATGGTGTAACTTATAAATGAAATATTATCGAAAATCTTCATATATTCGATAATTACGATTTTTTGATTTTCTCATACATTATATGGAGAAAAAGAAAAGTTCAGAGTGTTGGTGCTCCAAAAAGGTGGTTCGACGTCATTCCCGAAACGAATGGAGTGCGTTTCACTATGAAGCCGCACTTTTTGTCTTTTGGCGTCAAATCGGTTCAACAAATTAGCATCGTTTTGTTGGAGCTCGCACTGAGCTGGCACGTGAGCGTCTAAGTATCTGAAAGGATCTGCAGAATTGAAGTCGCGGTGTTGCTCGCATCGACGAGTAGCGCTGGGTGATGATTACAATCGGCGACGAGGGCGAACGCTGCCGCGTGGAGGGCGACGAGGGGACACCGCAGTGTTCTGAAGCGGCGGCGGCCCTGAGTCACTGCCAGCGAGTGGCAACCGACGCGGCGACTATAATGTTTAGGAGCATTTCTGTCGCCGCGTCAAGGCTGACGCTTGGCGACCGCTCGCAGGTCGGTACAACTCTGCATACTCCTTAAGACCTTGTGCATACTTGCTTCGCGGCGACGGGTTCGCGATGTTGGGACTGGCACTATCCGCTGCGCATAGTGCACCAATCGATCGCGCCCAGCACTAACAACCATCGTTCGCGAGATCAGAGACGCATTTCTCATTTCTGTGCGTAGCTTTTGTTAAAAAATTGAACCTACCACAGGACTGAGGACCGTTTCCCTGACATCTGCTAGGAGCTCCGAAATTTGATTCTCCGTAGCGATGCCGTGAAAAACAACGAGAACTGGATCTTCACTGAGCACCTCCGTGTTTAAACGCTCATAGTTGAGAATGTGCGTGTAGCAGGAGAGTGCTGGAAGGTCGTGTATTGAAATCTTAGAGTAGTACTTTTATTTTGTCACTGTAAAAATCTTGAACTGAGAAGGATGTGCCCCGTGTAGAATTTTTTTGATAGCTTTTATTTTCTCACGAACTAAGAATTTTCAGAAGGAATATTCAATAAAGACGTGCATTACTTCGTTCACTGCAGCACTTCCGTCACGTGCCACTGGCCGGAATCTTCTTAGAGGGAAGTCGCATCTCCCCTTTGGAGCATACGACCCACTAACCCTGATTGCCCGACAAATACGACGCTTGGCTCAACTTTTGAAGGCAAGCTTTCGGGCGGGGCGAAGAGGGAGAAGAATTTAGATTTTGAGAAAATTCTTTCATATGACGCTGTAGCCTATGTCCGTTCTCAAAAGCTCCCAAAAACAGCGGCGGCCAAAAAGGCTTCATCTGCGGCACTAAACTTGTTGTTCCATTTTCGTTGTTTATCTTTACATTTTTTGCATATAGTTCATGTTGTTTTGTTTTAAATGAATTTTTTTTTGGCGCAATGATTCTCATTCCAACGTTACAGTAATTTTTTCACCTTTTAATTAATACTTTTTATGCTCCTTTTTCCTCTACTTCTCGTAGCTGTATGGCGATGACGACCTTGATCCAGACGCCAACCATGCGAACTCACAAACTAACCCACTGAAGTTTCGATTTGATCCTCAGATTTTTCTCCTGTTTCTTTTATTTATTTACACCTGGCCGCTGAAAAGACCTGAAGCATCGTGATAGGAGTATTTGTGGGGGTTTTAAGAGAACGATAAGGTCATGTCGACGCCAGAAGGGCAATTTCGGCCATCGCCTTGTCTCATGCTCTCCCCCTTAGGTTTCGAGAGACCCTTTTATTATGAGAGCTTTTCTAGGGTTTACATAGGGGTGGTATCGGAATATTGCAGAACTATCGGGGCTTGCTTGGCCTTCGTCCAGTTGCGTACCTCTCTCACGGATGCAAAGACGACCCCACCGACTCCACCCCGGCAGGTTAATTTCCCACTTGAAAATAGGAATATATTTTCTTTCTTTCAGGATTCAGCACCGCCCCGAGCACTCCCGAGGTTCAGGATTTCCACACGATTAACATCACTGGTGAGCGCCGATTCATCCTCTGATTTTGTTCTTTGTCTTCCTGTGATTTTAGGCACCTGTGTCGAGGAGAAGGTCGGAAATATTCCAATTGCGAAGTTTGTGGGAATTTTAAGACTGCAGTGGGGTCAAATTGGCGCCAGTTGGAGAATTTCGGTTATCGCCTTGTTCCATGCTCTCTCCCTCATGTTCCAAAACGGCCTTTCCTCTTTTTATCGAGCTTTTTAGGGTTGGCTATAAGGGTCGTTTGGGATTATTCCAGGAACATCCGTGATCTTCGGCCTTCGTCACCTAGCACGACTACATCAAACTATTACTATAGAAACAACTCTCTTCAAAACCCTACTTTTTCAACTTATAGGAAACAATGACTCAATAGCGAGAACCCTTTGCGTCTTCGAGTATGCGGACTCTCTCCACCCAGTTGTTGAGTACTCTCTTCACGCGGTCCTGAAGGCTCACGACCTTACCCGGTACCTTGGTGTTCAGCAGTCTTCGAATCTTGGTGAGTTTTATTCCATCCTAATTCCTTGGAGCGTCCGCATGAAACTTTGGTCAAAGGCATTGTACGAGGTGAGAACCACTTACCATTTTTCGTGTTTGATCATTTGTTCGGGTCTGTCTAAGAAAGCAAGGAGAGCTTGGTGGATCACCAGCGCACTAGCCGAACGTTGGCCACCGCTTGTCGCCCCGCGGAACCCTTTTATTTTTCTTTCTCTGTTGAATTTTACTGCCTCAAGGCGGTGCTTCGGAGCGGCAAGCCGGAGGGGAATCTACTGTATGCAACCCTGCGGATCGCCTTCCTTGACCTGAGGCCACTCACGATTGTTGATCACCTCCAAACTTTCGACAATGCCATTATCAATTATTTGATGCTGTCTCTTTTATACTGTAATAATTCATGAACTATAATACTCTGCTGTGTTGGTGATGCAGTTATGTATGCAGACCCTTCTACCCAGCACGCCACTTACTATCGTAAAATACCGTGATTGTAGTCTCTTGATGGCTTATCCCTCCCTCTCACACATTAACTTCGGTGGATGGCAGTAGAGGAAAACAGAGCTTCGCGCTCTTGCGCAGTCAAGTTTCAGCAACGGATATTCCATGTTCCTGTGGAACCTCTATAAATGTATACATCATAATGTAATGTACACATACTCATACTAGCGGCCGTGGTGTGTGGTGGCTCAATTGTGGCTCTCGAATATACAATGGCAAAACAATCTGCTATCAAGAAGTCAGCAAAGGAGGTTGTTCCAGATGTCTCGATGCCAATATGGGCTAGTAATTGATCGGAAGGTTCGACATTTACTCAGTTAGTATGGAACGCACCCTCTCAGGTGCTATGGAACGAGTTCTAACGCAATTGCAGGTCGTCCAGAATACCCAGAACAGTATCCTCTCGCGGCTATCTGATTTGGAGACCAAGATCAGTTCCACCCAGTGCTCGCCCTCAGCTCAGAAAAACTTAATGTACTCTACAATGGTACAGGTAAGGGCGGACAGTCTAAAAATCGACGAAAAGCTGAGGACGATTACTTGGGTCGGAATTGATGAAAAGGGTGACGTAGACTCAATCCGCCGCTTCGATCATGAAATCCTTAAAGAAGTTGTCCAAAAATCTGGTGATAACGAACTGATACGCGAGTTGGATCAGGGTCGTATTGTTTCGCGTCGTTTTCCAGCGGATAAACCCCGTCAGCCCGGGTCTAGGGGGCGCATTATTAAAATCTCGCTCCCTAACCAACACTTGAGGGATGCCCTCTTATCTCATATGCGGAGCGGCCGCCAAAGTCTAACCCGCGATTTCGTACATTCATTCGCGCGCAGAGACTATACGGCAGAAGAATTGAATTTAGATAGGGCCCTGCGAAAAGAAGCCGTAGAGCGGAACGCGAACGAAGGCAGGCTCGTTTATGTGGTGAGAGACTTTGACATTGTAACCCTCAAAAACCCTCGCGAGCTTCCTAGACGCCAGCAGCCTGCACCTACCGCTCAACCGACGCGAGCGTTTCAAAGTGGTCAAAGTGATGATAGCAGTAATGAACAAAACTCAGCAGCGGATTCCATGAATGTGCCTGCACCTACCGCTCAACCGACGCGAATGTTCCAAAGTGGTCAAAGTGTTGGTCGGAGTAACGAACAACACTCAACAGTGGATTTCACGAATCTGTCAATTACCCAGGCCTAGGTTACCAGAACTTCAAACGGTTCCAATCCTCTCCCGCATTCCTCTTTTAGTAGCTTTCCATTCTCAACAATAGATAATCATAGAAATCTGATTTCGTCTACAGGAATTATCTATATCTTCAATGCTAGATCGATATGCAACAAAATTCCTGACCTTCAGTACCTCCTTTCCGCTAACCCGCTTATGGTTCTGGTGACCGAGACTTGGTGTAAACCAGACATTATTCATGATTCCACCCTCTCCCAAAACTCCAGTTACGAGTTATACAGATGCGATAGGGAAAGCGATGCAGCTGGTGGAGGCGTCCTAGCCTTGATTCAGAAGGCACTTTCTCACCATGTAATATCCTCAAAAAACTTTTCTGCATTTTGTCAATGTCTTACTCTGAGTTTACACACTAGGCCGAAAGTGACCATCATTGTTTTACTCTATCGTAGTCCTGCATGTGATCAAGCTTCTTTTCGCGAAGCTATAGCATCGCTCTCTGAAATTGTGAATGATAATTGTAACCTCATCATTCTTGGTGACATGAATTTCCCAACCATCAACTGGGAGGAAATGGAAAATACTTGCAACGTTTTTGGCTCGGCACGCGATTTTTCTCAGTTTTGCATGGAACACTCTCTTGACCAACTCGTCTCCATCCCAACACATGGATCCAATATACTGGATCTAATTATAACAAATGATCGCAGCATCACTAACGACATTGAACTCCATCCACCATTCTCGACCTCTGACCACAGGACCATTTCATTCAAAATGACTTTGTACAAAGAGAATCAAATGCGAAACACTCAATTTTTTGACTACGATAAAGGAGATTACACGTCTATTTGTTCAGAACGTCAACAACTCAACTGGCGCATCATTTTTTCCAATTGTCTTTCCTGAGACGAGTGTTATAACATTTTCACTAAAAAATGCCATGAATTGATTCATAAATATGTCCCCATTGAATCAAGAAACGAGACAAAGCGATCAGGCTATCCTCGCCATATTCGTATACTAGAGTCAAAAGTCGAGAGACTGTATCGTGCCCGCTCCATTATCGGTATACAAAAATACCTACGTTATTCTCGAAAGCTCAAACGTGAGTTAGCACGACACAATCTAAGACACGAGGATAGAATTGCGTCCGTTAGTAATCCCAGAATATTCTACAAATTCATTAGCAGCAGAATCAAATCGAATGGAGGTATCGGATCTATTCTCGATGCTAATGGGATTCCTTATGAGTCAGAGGTAGAGAAAGCTGAAGCATTCGCTACTTTTTTCAAATCGGTGTACAGAAAACATTCTTTGAGTGACGCTAGCTGTCCACCAATTACAAGCGAGAGGCTTGATTACTTGGATATTTCTTCTGAAGTTGTGTACAGAACCTTGAATAGTCTACCATCCCGCAATTCCACTTCTCCCGATGGCATACCCTATATATTTCTCAAAAAATCAGCATTGGGTATAACATCCGCTCTCACTCTACTGTTCAACAGATTTCTTCTAAACGGAGATATCCCTTCCTTGTGGCGGATAGGTTTTGCAAAACCAATATTCAAAAAAAGGAGATAGAGCAGATGTGAGAAATTATAGACCGGTATGCCTGACCTCTTCTACAAGTAAAGTTCTTGAGAGGATTGCGTGCAAGCAAATTTCCAGTTACCTTCTCAATAACCACCTATTGGCAGATGTTCAGCACGGTTTTTTTGCCAAGAGATCCACACTAACAGCTCTTATGTCTACCATACCTATTTGGCAGAGAGTAATAGACAGTGGTGGGTATGTTACGGCGTGTTACATTGACTATAAAAAGGCCTTTGATTCAATTCCACTCAAACTTCTGTCACTAAAACTTCGGGCTTTTGGAATTAGCGGATGCCTTTTGAAGTTTTTAGATTCCTTTCTGAATAAACGATGCCAGAAAGTTATGGTCAATGGTGCCTTTTCGAATACATACTACACCCACAGCGGCGTACCACAAGGTACATGCCTTGGCTCTCTTATGTTCCTAATGTATATAAACGATTTGCCGCAATGCTTGCCTGAGGCGGTAAACTGTTCTATCTATGCCGACGACTCGAAAATTTTTTCCTTCAACAACCCCGAGTTGCTTCAAGAAGCACTTGATGCTGTACTTGATTGGTCTTCAAGGTGGCTCCTTGATATATCTGAAGAAAAAACCACTGTAATGCACATTGTTCGTAGCCATCCTAACGAGTGTAACCTTTCTCTCGGTGATTTTCTACTTTGTGAATCTACTGCAGCTCGCGATCTTGGCGTCACCTACTCTAACAGGCTCACTTTCGATGACTATATCAAGGAAATTACTACCATAGCACACACCAGATCTAACTTCATACTACGTGCCTTTCAGACGCGCAATATGACAACCCTTTTCAACCTATTTGCAATGTATGTTAGACCTTTAGTGGAACATTGTTCTCCACTATGGTCTCCATCTAAACAATGCCTGATAAACCAGATCGAAAGTGTCCAAAGAAGATTCACAAAGAGGATATTCAACAGAAATGGTTTATTTAGGGTTGGCTACAGAGAAAGATTGCTCCACCTTGGTAGCAACTCATTTCGGCTAAGACGGGTAATCTATGACCAAAATCTAGTTTTCAAAATGATCACAGGCAGAATTGAGATGAATACTAGCTCTTTTTCACCCAATCCTCATTTAATGACAGAACGAGAGGTCATCATCTTCGCCTTATTGCAGAAAGATTCCGAAGTCAGAGTTACAAGCACTCGTTTCTGATTCGCGTTGTTAAAACATGGAACGATTTGCCGCCATCAGTGGTGCATTCGACGTCATTGGCAATGTTCAACCGAGGGCTTGAAGTTGCTCTCAGAACGAAAGGCTTGTTCTAAACTCGTTATCTTGTGCACAATAATTTTTTTTACAGTAAGTGGTGTGATCGTTTGTTAGCAGCAGTGCTAAATTTGTTATCATGGCTTATCTGTCACTATTATAATGGAACTATTATGGTTTATCTATCACTATCAATATAACCGAACAGCGCTCGAAGAAAAATTGTGATACGCATGGCATGCTCACGTTGTGACGATACTTCGTGGAATTTCTTGATTTTTCTCCTCTTGATCTTGCCCTGTATGGCTTGCGTTGATATATGCGCTTCGTATTTACCGAAGTATGATTCTATGGTGCCCGCCAAACTCAGAAAAACGTGTTTCTAATGAGTTCAAGGTCTGCTGTTGTTCAAGTAGGATATTCGTGAGCCATGGTTTGAATACCTAGTCTTTTCCTCCGCAGTCCATTATCCTTTCAGCAGCCAATGCTATGCGGGCATTCCAAAACCATTACATCCATTTCTATCCTTATCCAAAAATGCCTCAGCAAAAGTTTCAATGGTTGAATTTCGAAGCAAGTCTACTTCAGAGTCCTTTTCAGCAGTGCTGTGCTTCGGTGCGATGAGTGAATGTTATCGTCCATGTTCTCGTGTCACGCCAATCCGCCATGACCATTTTTGACCAGTGTGATAGCTTATACTGTAGGCACCCCCGAGTCAGTGCCATGAGTTCGTATTTAGATCAAAGAGGTGCCCCGCATCCGCTCGTGAATGGTTTCCTACCAGTTGCGCTGGATCTCGGTAGGGTTATCCTACAGACAGCTGCTCAATGGTCAAAATCTGGTCAAACCCTCTGCTTGGGCGGAAGTGATGTTAACGAAGGTGTCAACGAAAGCTCTCATTCATGCTGCTTGAAGAGCAACAGAAAAATAATTCTCGATAGCTCTATTTGTTTCTATTTATTTTCTCAGCCATCCCTTTTAGAACCCCACAAACTGTTGGCTGCTACGGATCTTACTGGACACAATTTTTTTCTATAAGTGAATGGCCACTGATTTTCGAAGAGCTTATAATCAAAACGTCAGATCTTTCAAATAGAGGCACTGTTTTCGCGTGCAAGAAGCTTAGTTTGCTTCAAGCTTCTTTTCTTTTTAGTCAATCTGGATGTATATTAATTACTTTCATGTTTCTGTTCCTCATTCATGATTGACAAATAAATGAATGAATGAATGAATCGTGGACACCGCCTTCTGAAGATATTTCCACTGTTCGTGGATTCACTCGCTTCACATTATCTTTTGTGGCGAGGCAAGACTAGAGGGCTAGACTAGAGGACTCTATTACGTATCGCATCTGTCTATCTGTATACGGGCAGTGTGGCCGCCACGAGAATCATAATTCCTGGCACTCTTATTTAGCCGTACTTTGTGGAAGCTTTACTGACAGTGATTCAGTGCTCCGCCATTGTCGCAGAGTTCCAAATTCGCTTTTGCCCACCAGTCGGATCCATTCATAGGCTCTGTTTCCACACCAACAATCATGATCAGCAGAAGTATGGAAAGCATCTTCAGAACAAACCTAAAATTATCTGGTAATGACAATTGCTTGACCTCTTTTTTAAAGATTGTTGTGGTGCTGGCAAAGAAGGGATCAAAATAGTTAATCTGTCAAAGGGCGGGATGAAAAGCGTGCTGCCCGCTCATTTTGATCTCATTGGTACAGGGGGAGACAGGAGGAACTGAATGATGTCTCTCCCTTCAATTATCGAAGATTTCCCAAACCAACAAAGTTGTGCAACTCGTCCAATCTGCACGTGACCCATACCATCGCTTCCACACAAGTTTTCGTGTGGTCATCGCAAATAGCCTCCTACTCGAGAGGAGAGAGGACTCGCTTCTTCTTGTTATCAGCCATTATGGGACTTCTTCTCATAGGCGCAAAAAGGTGGCACGGCTTGTTCCTCATATCATGAGTGGGCAGAGTTGTTGTTCTAGCAGGACATTGGAATAAACATCAAGTCTTATGTGTAGAGAATCACGACCCTTATCATAGACTTACTTGCCAATTCCATGCATATAGATCTTGGAGTATGTACTGTGCTTATTTGAGCCAAATTCCGGTCCGCAATTGCGTCTCGACACGCTTTGCGACCTCACGCTCTGGAGTCAGAAGGGCTTCTAGAGCCGCAGCCGTCGATCTGCTGACTCTAGATGGGTTTTGGAAACTGGAGACTAAGAATAATTGGAGAAAATTGTGTAAAAAAGCCACATCGAGTCGGCTTTGGCGCTGGAAACCCGACTGACTCGAGCGCGTGCGGCTGCAAAGCGTGTCGAGACGCAATTGCGGACCGGAACTTGGCCCAGACAAGCACACTAGAATGCCCACATCGTAGACCCTGAAGAGTCACGCAGGAGCGTCTGGGCGCGTCGGCTTCGCTATAATCGACTCTAGGTGGCAACCACTAAAATTAGGATTAGGCTGAGCGGAGGATAGATAATCAGCGCTGACTCTAGTGTGCTCAACCTGCTGCGACCTTCTGTGTGAGAGCTCTGATGGGACTCATGTTTGACGATGAACAGTTGAGATTACAGCATGAAGCGGCGTGCATATATTTAGGGGCTGCTGACCGGATGATAAGTGGGAGTATTTAGAATGGCGTGGATTCTTTAAGTTGCCGGCTCGAAACTGCTGTGATTGCATCTGACAACGTCGCTTCACCGAAAGTAGACCCATTCCCGGTTGAGATCGTAAATGGTTCTTGATCTTGGGCATCCTGAGATAAGGCGGAGTGCAGTGTTCTGGACACGTTGAAGTTCGCACCAAAAAAGTATCAGAAGAGTGCCCAGACCGTAATGGTGCTCCATATTCCAGCACCGATTGAATCATGAATATGTACGTAAAGTGGAGAACTTGCTTGGTGCTGTACAAGCGGTGGCGGCAAAAGCCCGAAGAATGTAAGGCTTTTCCCGTCCCTATCTGAATGGAATTGGTCCTGTTGTGTTTTAGAGGAAAGAGTTGTAATGACAGACAATTCGTCAACCATGCTAAACAACATAAAGTGGATTCGATTCTTTTCCAAAGCCGTGAGGGCGGGTCTATCCTGGGGCCGGATTCATCAACGAAATTTAGGGTAATTTATACCCCGGGTTTAATTAACTACTCCATACCTCAAAATAAACCCCAAATGCGATTCATCAACACTTACCCAACGAGAGTATCGGATACACCGCTGACGTCTAACCAACAACCTTTTATTCAACCGCAACCACTGATGTAACGTAAAATTCTGGATCGATAACTGCTCAGAAGATTTTAAACACCTTGCGCGCTACTTCGTCGCAAGCTCGCTAATTCTTAGGTGGAACTAAGCCTCATAGGTGGAAACGAGCAAGCTTGTAGGGTTGTAGCGCGCACTTTGCTAGGTAGTGGTGCGCAACCTGTAAGATACGGACGAGCACACATACAGTGCGAATCAGTTCTCACTAACAAGGTAAGTATGACAAGTGCAGGGCTCAACGGGTGAGAATGTTTTGTCCAACGTTCGTTCATACTCCGATCAGGGGTTAACAAGGGCATATATTGAAGAATTGAATCTTATATTGAAGCCACATATTTAAGTACAGCCTCTCTCGCTCATGGGTGCCCGGGCGGAGCTAGCAGCGGAGCGGTCGGCCAAGGCAAAATAGAACAGTGATAAGGAAATTCGGACATGATAAACCCGATAAGCCTCACTTCGACAAGCTCAAAAGGAGGAAGAGAGGCTGTAAGTTGAATCCAGATGGTTCAAATCGCAACTCTTCATTCACAGTTTGCTAGTAGCGAATTGCTGATTGAGCTCCTTTGTTGGAAAAATAGTATCGGATACCCGACTCCGTCAGCCGGGTATCGGATACTCCCATATATACCCCGAAAATTGGGGCTTATTTTTTGATGAATCGCAAAAATTTACCCCGCGGAGTAAATTATACCCTAAAGCCACGATTTTATCGTTGATGAATCCGGCCCCAGGACGAGTGGACTAAAATTTCATTCATAGAAAGGAAAAAAAAACGATAAAAGATGCCTCATACTGCTAGCAATGTTTGTGGTGCGCGCGAAGCGCGCACCTGATTTCATAAAGGATTGCTTCTGCGCACACCCCTTATTCCAGAATCTCGGTTCGGGAGATATCTTGGAACTCGGCGTTCTCCCGAAAGATAGAGCAGTAAAAGTTCTGTACACTGCCCGAATTTCATAAAAATCCGTATTGTGGGTTTCGAGATATTAGAAAATTCGCGAATTCTAAAATGTGTGTGTTTGTAACTATGTGAGGATGTCTGAAGGAATTTAGTGATAAGAAGCTAAGTCGATCTTCTCATAGAAATAGAGTGATAACGTGATAAGACTTGATTCAAAGAGAATTGGTGCTTCACGCTCATCAGAGACCGCATGATTCGTGGGCGAAGACAAGTTTAACGGCGTCAAGCGCTGGGAAAAAGTGAGCGGAGCCCAACAAAGAGGGCGCAGAGCGCTGGAAAACATGGACGGGATCCAACTAGGAGTGCACAGAACGCCGGCAAAGGTGGACAGGACCCACTGGAAGGGCACACAGCCCCGGGAAAGATGGACGGGTTCCACTGGGAGTGCACAGAACGCTGGGAATCTCGGACGGGATCCAAGTGGGAGTGCATAAAACGCCGGGAAAAGTGGACGGGAGCCTACTGGAAGTGCCTACAGGGAAGGAAAAAGCGGACGGAATCGAAGTGGAAGTGCACACAACGCCGGGAAAGGTGGACAGGGCCCAACTGGGAGTGCTCAGAGCGCCGGGAAAAGTGGACGGGGCCTAACTGGGAGTGCACAGAGCACCGGAAAACGTAGGCGGGACCCAACTGAAAGTTCACAAAGCGCCGGAAAACGTGGACGGGACTCAAATAGGAGTGCACACAACGCCGGAAAAGGTGGACAGGACCCAAATAGGAGTGCTCAGAGCGCCGGGAAAAGTGGGCGGGACCCAAACAGGAGTGCATACAACGCCGGGTAAGGTGAAAAGGACCCAACTGGGAATGCTCAGAGCTTCGGAAAAATGGTCGGGTCATAACTGGGAGTGAACAGAGCGTCGTAGGAAAGTGTGTGGGACCCAAAAGGAAAAGAGCAGAGCGCCGAGAAAAGTGTTTGGGACTCAAGTGTGCGTAAGGCCATCCTTCCTTCTCCGAAAGAAACCTTCGCTCAAATAAAATAAAATTGTGGTGCGCGCGAAGCGCGCACCTGATTTGGAAAAGGATTGCTTCTGCGCAAACCCCTCGTTACAGAATCTCGGTTTGGAAGATAGTTCCGAACTTGGCATTTTCACAAAATGTAGAGCAGTAAAGGTTTTTAACACTGCCCAAGTTTCAGAAAAATCCGCTTTGTGGTTCTCGAGATATGGAAAAAATTGTGAATTTTAAAATGTGTCTGTGTGAGTGAGTGTGTGTGTGTGTGTGTGTGTGTGTGTGTGTGTGTGTGTGTGTGTGTGTGTGTGTGTGTGTGTGTGTGTGTGTGTGTGTGTGTGTGTGTGTGTGTGTGTCTGTGTGTGTGTGTGTGTCAGTCCGGTGAAACTTTGAATGATAAGAAACATGGTTGGGCAATCGAGAGAAATGGAGTGGTATTGTGATAAGAGTGAATTGATTGCAAGCGTTAGGGTAGGTCTGCTTCTCGTCCATCAGGAACCGTATGCACACCGCTTATTGCGGGACGCATGTAGAATTGCGCGAAGCTTCGGGAACGTGTGCAAAACCCAAGTAGAAGTGCGCAAAGCGCCGGGGAACGTGTGCAGGACCCAAGAAGAAGTGCGCCAAGCGCCGGGGAAGGTGTGCAGGACCCAAGTAGAAGTGCGCCAAGCGCCGGGGAACGTGTGCAGGACCCAAGTAGAAGTGCGCCAAGCGCCGAAGAACGCGTGCAGGACACATCTAGAAGTGCGCCAAGCGCCGAGGAACGTGTGCATCACTCAAGTAGAAGTGCGCCAAGCGACGGGAAACGTGTGCGAGACCAAACTAAAAGTGCGTCAAGCGCCGAAGAACGCGTGCAGGACACATCTAGAAGTGCGCCAAGCGCCGTTGAACGTGTGCAGGACCCAAGTAGAAGTGCGCCAAGCGACGGGAAACGTGTGCGGGACCCAAGAAGAAGTGCGCCAAGCGATGGGGAACGTGTGCAGGACCCAAGTAGAAGTGCGCCAAGCGACGGGATAACGTGTGCGGGACCCAAACAGAAGTGCGCGAAGCGCCGGGGAACGTGTGCAGGACCCAAGTAGAAGTGCGCCAAGCGCTGGGCAACGTATGCGGGACCCAACTAAAAGTGCGTTAAGCACCGAAGAACGCGTGCAGGACACATCTAGAAGTGCGCCAAGCGCCGTTGAACGTGTGCGAGACCCAACTAAAAGTGCGTTAAGCACCGAAGAACGCGTGCAGGACACAACTAGAAGTGCGCCAAGCGCCGGGGAACGTGTGCAGGACCCAAGTAGAAGTGCGCCAAGCGACGGGAAACGTGTGCGGGACCCAAACAGAAGTGCGCGAAGCGCCGGGGAACGTGTGCAGGACCAAACTAAAAGTGCGTCGAGCGCCGAAGAACGCGTGCAGGACACATCTAGAAGTGCGCCAAGCGCCGTTGAACGTGTGCGAGACCCAACTAAAAGTGCGTTAAGCACCGAAGAACGCGTGCAGGACACAACTAGAAGTGCGCCAAGCGCCGGGGAACGTGTGCATCACTCAAGTAGAAGTGCGCCAAGCGACGGGAAACGTGTGCGGGACCCAAACAGAAGTGCGCGAAGCGCCGGGGAACGTGTGCAGGACCCAAGTAGAAGTGCGCCAAGCGCTGGGCAACGTATGCGGGACCCAACTAGAACTGTGCTGAGCGCCAGGAAACGTGTGCGGGACCCAACTAGAAGTGCGCCGAGCGCCGGGGAGTGTATGCGGGCGCATCTAGAAGTGCGCCAAGTGCCAGAAAACGTGTGCAGGACCCATCTAGAAGTGCGCCAAGCGCCGGGAAGGTGTGCGGGACCCAAATTTATGTGCGCCAAGCGACGGGAAGCGTGCACGGGACCCAAACAGAAGTGCGCCAAGCGCCGGAGAACGTGTGCGAGACCCATCTAGAAGTGCGCCAAGCGCCTGGGAACGTGTGCAGAACCCAAGTAGAAGTGCGCCAAGCGCCGGGGAACGTGTGCGGGACCCAACTAGAAGTGCGCCGAGCGCCAAGAACATGTGCGGAACCCAGCTATAAGTGCGCCAAGCGCCTGGGAACGTGTGCAGGACCCAAGTAGAAGTGCGCCAAGCGCTGGGCAACGTATGCGGGACCCAATTAGAACTGTGCTGAGCGCCGGGAAACGTGTGCGGGACCCAACTAGAAGTGCGCCGAGCGCCGGGGAACGTGTACAGAACCCAAGTAGAAGTGCGCCAAGTGCCGGGGAACGTGTGCAGGACCCAAATATAAGTGCGCCAAGCGCCTAGGGACGTGTGCAGAACCCAAGTAGAAGTGCGCCAAGCGCCGGGGAACGTGTGCAGGACCCAAGTGGAAGTGCGCCAAGCGCCGAGGAACGTGTGCAGGACCCAAGTAGAAGTGCGCCAAGCGCTGGGCAAGGTATGCGGGACCCGACTAGAACTGTGCTGAGCGCCGGGGAACGTGTGCGAGACCCAACTATAAGTGCGCCAAGCGCCTGGGAACGTATGCGGGACCCAACTAGAACTGTGCTGAGCACCGGGAAACGTGTGCGGGACCCAACTAGAAGTGCGCCGAGCGCCGGGGAGTGTATGCGGGACGCATCTAGAAGTGCGCCAAGTGCCAGAGAACGTGTGCGGGACCCAAATATATGTGCGCCAAGCGCCGGGGAACGTGTGCAGGACCCAAGTAGAAGTGCGCCAAGCGCCGGGGAACGTGTGCAGGACCCAAGTAGAAGTGCGCCAAGCGCCGGGGAACGTGTGCAGGACCCAAGTAGAAGTGCGCCAAGCGCTGGGCAACGTATGCGGAACCCAACTAGAACTGTGCTGAGCGCCGGGAAACGTGTGCGGGACCCAACTAGAAGTGCGCCGAGCGCTGGGGAACGTGTGCAGAACCCAAGTAGAAGTGCGCCAAGTGCCGGGGAACGTGTGCAGGACCCAAATATATGTGCGCCAAGAGCCGGGGAACGTGTGCAGAACCCAAGTGGAAGTGCGCCAAGCGCCGGGGAACGTGTGCAGGACCCAACTAGAACTGTGCTGAGCGCCGGGGAACGTGTGCGAGACCCAACTAAAAGTGCGCCAAGCGCCGAAGAACGTGTGCAGGACACATCTAGAAGTGCGCCATGCGCTGGGGAACGTGTGCAGGACCCAAGTAGAAGTGCTCCAAGCGCCGGGGAACGTGTGCAGGACCCAAGTAGAAGTGCGCCAAGCGCCGAAGAACGCGTGCAGGACACATCTAGAAGTGCGCCAAGCGCCGAGGAACGTGTGCATCACTCAAGTAGAGGTGCGCCAAGCGCCGGGGAACGTGTGCGGAACCCGAACCGAAATGTGCCAAGTGCCACAGAACTTGTGTTGGACCCAACTGTAAGTGCGCTAACGCAGAGGAAAGTGTGTGGGATCGGACTGCGCTTCGAGGAACGATTATAACTAAGTGCTTATTTGACAATGATTCTATCATTTTATGCATCAAAATACACGCCTGCAAGTACGCCGCGAAGCGGCGTGGGTGTGCACCTTGTAAATAATAGCTCCGGGAAATGTATGCGGGTCAGTGTTACCAGTTAAAGGTGCGAGAGGTAGGACACGATTAATTCAAGCTCGAAACTTCTCAGAGCCTCAGTAGATTGAAAAATACATTTCGATAGCTTCATAACGAGAAAAGAGTACCCAATAAACAATTTCCGTGTTGTTCAATGAAATCGCTGCGGATTTGGCCACCAACATCCTTCTAAGTGTCGTGTTGGGTGTTTATTACGAACTGCTGATACGCTTCGAACCTTCTCAATTAAAGGTATCATACTAGACGGGGGGGACACTCAAGATTCCGTGCAAGTGGAGACTCAGGCCCCGGTCATAGTTGGATGAGCCGACGTCTCTAACCCGGTCGATACGCACAGAATGCATTGGAAATGGGATGCAAAAATCACTTGGTGTATCCCCCCCCCCGCACCCCCCAACACCCTCCAACACCCACCCGGTCGATACGTATGTTTAAAATGATGGAGTGAGGTTGAGAAAATCACTCGGTGTGTCCCCCCGCACCCTCCAACACCCACCCGGTCGATACGTATGTTTAAAATGATGGAGTGAAGTTGAGAAAATCACTCGGTGTATCCGACGCGGTCGATATCCATGCAATACGTGGATGACGGCGGATGAGGAAATCACCGGGTGGGCGGGCCTGTGATAAAACATTGCGTATCACTAGAAAGCTAACCCTACTGCTACCTCCGTTCCTTCACTATGCTCTCCTTAACTATTTCTCTGAACAGGTGCAATCCTGTTCGCCACGTAATCATCGTCATATCTAGTTGGATGCACCGAGTGATTTTCTCAACCTCACTCCATCATTTTAAACATACGTATCGACCGGGTGGGTGTTGGAGGGTGCGGGGGGTGCGGGGGGGTGTTGGGGGGAGTCGGTGGGTTGCATATGCAAATAGCACCAACTCTGACCGGGGCCTTACGCATGAACGACCTTTTTGTTTACCGTTTTCCAAAGGGAGCCTTCGTTAAAAAATAATGAAATTTATAACTGTTTTGCTTCGCTACAAAAGGGTTATGATTTGGCAATAGAGTATTTGTGAGAATCTCTTTAAAAGGAGTGAAATGTTTTATAATATGTAGTATCTGTGAGAATCTCGTTAAAAGAAGTGAAATGTTTCATGATACTGATTTGGCTTTCGATTAAACTCGGAAGAAGCGCTGAAAATTTAGTGAAATGATTTCTAATTGATTTGGCTGTGAACTTTTTTACTAAACAACAAAAATTGAATGTTACATTGAAAAACCAAATCACGCACATCTCTTTTAAAATCAACCTAACGCTTGCAGTTTAGGTTAACAAGTCTCAGGTCCTTGCAAAAATTATGTTGTGTCTCCCCTCAATCATCTCAGGAAATATTGATTTTCAAGCATTACTAAATTATTTGGCGCGTTCGCTTCCGATTGACTATCAATTAATGAATGTGGAAATAACATCACCTAGTATGTTTATGCTAATGCCGTCAACTAAGAGAACTACAGTAACACGAATACATATGTGTGCTCAGAAAGATGTGCGTGATTTGGTTTTTCAATGTAACATTCAATTTTTGTTGTTTAGTAAAAAAGTTCACAGCCGAATCAATTAGAAATCATTTCACTGAATTTTCAGCGCTTCTTCCGAGTTAAATCGAAAGCCAAATCAGTATCATGAAACATTTCACTTCTTTTAACGAGATTCTCACAGATACTACATATTATAAAACATTTCACTCCTTTTAAAGAGATTCTCACAAATACTCTATTGCCAAATCATAACCCTTTTCTAGCGAAGCAAAACAGTTATAAATTCTAAACTGTTTTGCTTCGCTGTAAAAGGTTATGGTTTGGCATCTCATACACTGGAGGGGGCTAGCGCAGCTCTTCAGGGGGGCAACCCTCCGGGCACCGGCGCTTGCCCCCCCCCAATCGGGGGGGCTACCGCCGGAGTGACAATTTGGCTTGATCGGAGCCTCCCCGTCACTGCCTTGAAGCCCCCCTGTGACTGCCCTGAAGCCCCCCTGTGACTGCCCTGAAGCCCCCCTGTGACTGCCCTGAAGCCCCCCTGTGACTGCCCTGAAGCCCCCTGTGACTGCCCTGAAGCCCCCTGTGACTGCCCTGAAGCCCCCTGTGACTGCCCTGAAGCCCCCTGTGACTGCCCTGAAGCCCCCTGTCACTGCCTTGAAGCCCCCATCACTGCCCCGGAGCCATGACGTCACGGCTCCGGAACAGTGACGTCACGACACCGGAGCAGTGACGTCACCTCTTCCCGGAAAGCGTCTCCGCTTCCCTCCAAAATATCCCTTTCTGACAGTGACTCGAAGTCGCCGTCCAGGGTCGGCCCTGTTGGGCCGAATGCGGCTCTCCATGAGGTGAGGCGCCTTTTATACCGCTCGAGCACGTGATAGATGCCTTCTCTGGCCTCTATTGTCGTAAACTACCTTCTACGACTTCTTCCCATCTTTTCCCTCTCTTCCTCTCGGGGGGGGGCTAGCGCCGGAGGGGAGCAGGGCCTCCCCTGAAGCCCCTGGGAGGCCTGCGCTGTCGCTCCCCCAAGTCGAAAACGGGCTCTATTGTCCGGCGCTTGCCCCCCCCCCCCGCAGAGTCTGAGATAGTGGTATTTGTTAGAAGCTCGCCAAAAGATGTGGAATACTTGGTGCATTAGATTTGGCATGGGATTTGAAACAGAAGAAAAGTTGAAAATTTGCTGAAATGATGTACCATTGATTTGGCGGTGCGCTTTTTTCACTATATATGGGAAATTTAGTGTGGCATTGGAAGGCCAAATCACGCGCAGTCTGGAAACAAACGAATGTTTACAGCTAATGTTTGTTTCTATTATATCGCACCTGCCTGGAAAGCGTCATTTAAAAATAAACAAATAACATTATACAATGGGAATGCTAATCCCGTCAGCACAAATGTGTGTACTCAGAAAGACGGCCTTTCAATGCCACACTAAACTTTCCATGTTTAGTGATAAAGCGTCTCGCCAAATCAGTAGTACATGATTTCAGCAAAATTTCAACGTTTCTTCTGTGTTAAATCCCATGCCAAATTTAATGCACTAAGTATTTCACATCTTTTGACGAGCTTCTCACAAGAACCACTATGCCGAATCATAACCCTTTTACAGTGAAGCAAAACAGTTTAGAATTGTTTCCATAAAGGCTCTATAGAAATACTTAGATTGATAGCCCTACCGATCGGTGGTTGATTTCATTTCTGTCTTGGATCGTAGGTGCCCCCCCCCCCTCCGTCTAGGATAGTACCGTGAGGGATTGCACACCCATGGAAAGAGTTCACACACCCGTAAATTACATTCCCCTGCCCAACATCCAGAATCGACACTCGCATCTGGACGTGAAATATTACTCGACTAATTCGTTAGAGGCAGAAGTCATCGCTCTTAGGCCCCCGTCATAGTCGGCCGAAAGCGGCAGTCCTAGTCCCACTCGGTCGATATCTATGAGACACACGCAGGACGGGAAGAAATGAAGTGATAAAAATCATCCTCGAATGATAAAAATCGTCCTATGATATGATAAAGTTTGACCCCAACTGACAGAAACCATCTGAGGCCCTATGCTTTCCCAATTCGAGACTTGATGCCTCAGCAAAAGAGACTTGATGCTCATGTACAAGTCGGCATGAAGTCTTAATTTGCCGCGTAAAATTCACTGTATGGGTGAATTTGCCGCTAGTATAGGTGAGAATGAGGTGAATATCCCGTGAAAATAGTGCGAACTGGCAGCGAGAGAGGGTCCAATTTACCTCGAAAATGAGGTGAAATTACCTCGAAAAATGGGTGAATTTACCTCGAAAATTTCACGAATTTGAAGGTCCACAGCGCAAGAAGCCCCGCTTTGTCCGCAACATGGGCGTAATCTTCACCGAAGTCTGCGTTGAGGAGCCACCCTCTGCGGACCGCGGCGTAACTCGCCCCGCCGTGAGGATACTCACTGTATCCTCCCAGCAGTCAAAATTATGCTGGCCTCCTGAGAGTGACCCGAAGTCACCTTCCATGGCCGGCATCAGAATGCCGAATGAGGACTCTAGTGAGATGAGGCGGCTTTTATACCGGCTGTGCTCATGGTAAACACATCGAGACGTGATCAATCATTTTATCATGTTTTCGCTGAAATGTTTTCACTTGTTTAGAATTTTCTGACATGCCACCCAGGGCGATAATTTCACCCTTTGTGCTGTGTGATATCCAGCCACTCAACAACTGATATGCATTAACATGTTAGCGCCGGCGGTATTTTCACTCTTTGCGCTGACTGATATCCGACCGCTCAGCAGATTCACCCTTTGCGCGGATAAGATTTGATGACGGCGTAAAGGTGAATTTGATGCCTATTGATAACAGAGTGTGATAAAGACCACTTTCTCCGAAGCATCAAGTCTCGAATTAGCTGAGTGCAAGAACGCGACAGGTGGGGCAGGGGCAGTGCAGTCAGCGCCTTTGAAGATCGCCGATGCTCACAAAATAAAACAAGTCCATCGTATTTGGTTACAAGTCAAGACACGCATGTCGTGCCCCAGCAGTCTTTCTCGCAGCCCCCAGCCGCTCCAAGTTCTTAGCTGGGGCGGCTAGGGCACAGCGATGGGGCACAATATACGTGTCTTGACTTGTAACCAACTACGATAGACGTGTTCTTCAAAGGCGCCGACTGCACTACCCCTGCCCCAACCGTCGCGTTCTTGCATGCGGCCCCAGGAATGATAAAAATCCACCTGATACGACCAAGGACGACATAGAGAAGGGGAATTTTTATCAAATGAGGATGATTTTTATCACTTCATTTCTTCCCGTCCTGCGTGTTTCTCATAGATATCGACCGGGTGGGACTAGGACGGCCGGTTTTTTGACCGACTATGACGGGGGCCTTAGAAGCTTAGACCTATAAGATTGGACGCGTTATGCAATGACCATCCTAGACTGTCATAATGTAACGCAGAAGGTGCTACCGCGAGCGGGGGTTGGGGAGGGGCACTGCAGTATTTTGCCTTTTTTGGCCATTGAATCTGAAATGCAATAGTCAGTGCACGGAAAGATGGGCGTAGACAAGAGCGAATCGATAATTTAATAAAATGATCGGGTGAGGCTGAAAAAATCACCAGGTGTATCCGACGCGGTCGATATGCTTGTAATACTTGGATGACCTGGGGCGGTAGTAAACTAGACAGAACTCAGAGTTCAGAACCATGATAATGTCAGATTTACGAGGAGGAATTGATGTTCGAGACATCGTTGTTACCCTCAATCTTACTGGGAACTGCCGCATACATAATTGTTTGCAAAACTTACACTCCCCTGGAAGGCGATCCCGCAAGTTCCGTTTCAATATCAGCGATACATCTCTTTGCACCACGCTCCGTTGTTTACAATGTACGCAAGATGATTGACATCCTAAAGTGTTGCACATGCATGTTAAAAGGTAGTTGCGCGCGGAATCGAACCACTGACCGTGCAGACAGCAGCAGGGCGACATTGCGCTACACCACCCAGCGACGAATGGGCTGCCTACTGGGGCCGTATACGTTGACATTTAAAATGGTGACATGCCAACGTATAAGTCTCTCCCATCACGTAGCTGCTCATCGTAACCAAGTTTTGTGGCGATAGCTACTGACAGGATAGCCTAACCCTTTTAGAAACCTTCATGCATACAATCCCTGATAGGCTCCCCTGGGTTCTTTACCCGTCGTTCATGTACACCAACCATCGCAACTTACAAGAAAATATTAGCTCTTGCAGCGACGAGAGCTAAAATCAGTTTTTGATAAGCGTGCACCCTTCCTTCTTCAGTCCACGTTGTGTTCCGTATATAATGAAAGTCACATTTTCTGGTCAGATATGATATTGATGCTTTCATTGACCGATCCGTTCAGCTAATTGTTTTTCCTCTATTTGTTCTCTCTTTCTCTAGTTTGATGTTCTGTGTTCCCCCATTTTTCTTGATAATGTTTTTGGATTTACAACTGTAACTTAAATTACGAATTGAGGTTAAATCGCTGAATATTTCGTCAGAAGAGTAGCTTGCCCAGTATTCCTAAAAGCTCAATTTTGAAGTCTTTTTGGAATTTCAGGTCTGCGTGGCTTCTCCTTTCGTCTGTTTTCATAGGAACTCTACGATTCTTTCTATTTTGACCCTAAAGCATTTGTTTTCTTAGGCAACTTAAACAAAAAGGAGAAATAAAACACACAAGTTGTCGTTTTCACCTTTGCAAAATCCACATTTCACCAAATCCGAAAGTTGTCGGCAAAAAAATTCAGGAAAGATACACTGGAAGAATAGAACTTAGCAGTTAAGGACGAAATAGCTGATATTCAATTGTCCAGGATAGATGAATAAATTCGGAAAACTGTCCTTCATTGGATTCGGATGAATATTAGGAGAATTCTTGCAATAATCAGAGAAATTTTTTGGAAAAATTCCCAAAGCATTAAGTTCACTTATTTTGTAGGGCAGATTTTTCGACTGCTGAGTGTCCTAAATCCATGCCCCGAGGTTGGCCGAATTTTCGAAAATTGATTATCACGTCTAAACTACATAATAAATCGAATATATCAGCAAGAGTGAGAAATAATTTTATTTTTGGCTGTGTTTATAACGAACGCGTTATTCGTATAGATCTTAACTGCGAGATGTTATTCTTCCATGTGTTTTTCTGAAGAAACATAGTTCCAGGATGCTTTTTGAAAGTGGTAATGTATCGATTACAAAGGTGATAATGGCAATGTGTGTTTTGTTTTTTCTCAAGATTACGAGAGAAAAAGGAAGGTACAGGGTTACGACAAAAGTGATTAGTAAACTAAAAATAAGCAGAGACGAAAGAAAAAAACAGAGCAAACACAAAATTTAAAAAAAATAACTTAAAAATCCCCATTTTAGCGCATTCTGAAGCAGCTATTCCTTTGACAGGTCTCTCGGCCAATTATAACTATTTTTGATGTTCTTCTGGACCAAAAACATTAACAAGAAAAATCGGAAACACAATACAAGGAACCTAGACAAAGAAAGAGCAATCAGAGGTGAAACAATCAGCTGCACTGTGCTTCGCTGATCAATCAACGAAGGAAAATTTCGCTATATCGATCGCGTTATCACTGCACATGGCGAATGATACGCCAGCAGTTCGGGAATTGACGTGTATTCAGATCGTTCTTGGCTCAACTGCGGTTGCAATGATGATGGATGAAGAACTCCGAGTTGGCGGGTTACGCTAAAAGTCCTCTCGAGGACTTTTTCACCCTAACCCGCCATCGTTGTCTAGTGCACTCCTCAATTGGCGCAGTTTCTCACGGCTGACCTGCGGAGAGCGCCGATTGATTCGCGGACATCAATGTTCACGATTGAGGGTTTCGAGGGGGGTAACATGATAGTTAACAGATAATAACATCGAAGTTTAGTTCTAGGATTCCCACAGAAGCTTATTTCGGCCTTGAATGTTAAAACACTGTTTTTTTGTCCTGACTAATAACCTCATAATTAACATCGATGTTAAAAGTCTTGGTTAACATCGTAGTTTGGCTGTTTTACTACCACCCCTGGGATGAGAAAAACGCGGGGTGGGCGGGGCGATGATAAAATATTGCGTATCACTAGAAAGCTATCGACACTGCTACCTCCGTTTCTTCACTTTACCCTCGTTCACTATTTCTCTGAACAGGTGCAATCCTGTTGGCCACGTAATCATCGTCATCACTTCCGGCTCTAGCTCTAGTCAGATACATCGGGTGATTTTCTCAACCTTACCCCATCATTTCAATCATACTGATCGACCGGGTGGGTGTTGGGGGGTGTTCGGGGGTGTCGGAGGGTGTTCGGGGGTCTCGGTGGGGTTACAGATGCAAATAGCACCAAGTCTGACCGGGGCGTAAGGGGACGGTTGGGAGAGATAGCTCCGGAACATAAAAGGTAGTCCTTAATAGTAATAGCTCGGTTCTGTTGCAACAAAACGTGAGATGGTCCTACAACAGCGGCACTCCGGCAGTCATCTGGCAAAATGCGCTGTCCGCTTTTTTATAGATAAATGACCAGCAAATGCTATGATTCAAATGAAGGGAAGTTGAGTTTCGGTCCGAAAAAGTAGTTTTCACTGGTTTTTCCGCGGATTTTTTTTCAGGTTCAAAACGTACTGATCTGGCCGGCTACGACTGATCGGATAACTATGAAGGGGCTCTGCAGGCTCACCCGCGCAGCTTCGCAGCGTCCAGCAAGTAGTATGCCAGAAACAATACCTTCTCAAGTTATATTCGTGTTGTGTGAGTTTGACGACTCTCGAATGCTGTTGAAGGTACCATGGAGACAAGCCCAATTCGGAACGCTGATTCCCTCACACTTTTAAAACGTCATGTACAAGGAAATCCAGGTAATTTCATGACCAACTCTATAGAGCACGACCGCCTTTCCATGCTCAACACTACTATCTCGGAAGACCGCCGCATTGAATGCGTGTCGAATATGCATTCAACTCGAGTGACCACACCCATCGAAATGCTCTTCGCGGAAACGCGTGCTCCAGACAACAGCACATGCTGCTAAATTTGACCTCAGCAGCACTTCTTGCGAAAGTTTATAAAAAGAGCACGTGCTGCAGGAGAGCCAGCGCTTTCTTGGCAGCACACCGTCACGCAACGCGTTCGGAACACCCGCATGCGACGCGGCCGAATCGCTGAGCACCACCTGGGGCTTCCTGCAGTTGGACGATGTTCCCAGATGCTGGGCGTGCCAGGTGCCACAAACTTGGGTCATTGAACCGGCGACGCTATCGGCATCTGAGTCCTGCCTCAAGAGTGCGTCGTACGGCTTCCTTTTTTAGAAAATCGTTCTGTCATCGAGTTGACTCTGTATCAAGCACGCATTGAAAGTCCTATTTCATGGGACACGTGTTGTAATTTGACACACAATGGGACCACGCGCTCTCCTAGCAGCACGTCCCCTGATTGTGCTCGAAACTGCGTTGCCTTCGAGTTCAATGCATATTAGATACGCATTGAATGCGGCCATTGTCTGAGATCTCGTATCTCAGAATTGGGGCACACCCTATTCAGGCTTTTGCGGTAGCCGCAAATGCTGCGCAAACTCTATAGAAAACTGAGAAATCAGATGTCTGATGACGGTAGCAGGCATCTGATTTCTCATTTTTTTTGAAATCCGCGGCATTTGCCGCCACCACAAAAGCACGATTAGGGTATTACTCTCAATCAATGGCGGTCGTTTTGATGAAGTCTCTGAATCTATAACAGCTTCGCATTTTCCAATCTTACACTCGATAGCAAACCCAGAGCGCAACCGGATCCGAACCTTCCCGCCTACTGCAACTGAAAAGTAGGGTAGATGGAATTCGTAATAACTGTAATCCCCGGTTCTGGTTGCAACGTGCAGAGCTTTCAAGCTGCTCGTTGGGCCACTTGAGTTGACTAACGTTTAGCACCTTGGTTTCTTCCCTCTCTCGTTCAGCTTTTACTAATGTGTGTGGGTGTGTTTGCTGCTGTGCGGAACTAATGTAGGGAACTTCCAAAATTTGTACAGGTTGGTAGAAAAATATTGAAAGCGACACCTATTGATCAGTAGAGGAATTGAAATTCATACGCCATTTTGACATTCCATCTTTCATATAAACATTAAAAGTTTTCTTATTTCGATCTGTCAATTCGTTCATTGTTTACAAGCCAATTGAATTCGACGTGTCGGTGTACTTTTAACAATGGGTATCCTGCAATGATGAAATTTTTTGTTTGGAGGGTTTATCAGCAACAGGAATTCATTCAAAACTGGTGAGCATGTTCAAAGAACCTGCTCCTTCATTTCCAACCGTACATCGATGGATTTTAGAGTTCGAACGGGGTCGTAGACGCGTTGAAGATGAACCACGTAATGGACGACCAAAAACTGCAACAACAGCAGAAATCATTGAGCAAGTGCCTAATATTGTTAGTGAAGATCCAAGTTTGACTAAGCGTGAAATTGCTAATACCATAGGCATTTCAGACGAACGAGTACTCCATATTTTACATAAAGAATTACGCATGAACAAGCTGTTTAGAAGGTTAGTGCCGCATTCCTTAAAGGCAGCATACACGCTCAAAAATGATATCAATTTTATGGAATAAATCGAAAGTCTGAAGTTGTTAATATTCAGAGATAACGAAAAAACCGAAAGAAAATCGACTGAAATGAAGATATAACGGTTCATTCTATATTGGCCCAGATGTGGACGAGTTTTACCGCATTGGCTGAAATAGCGGAGCTAGCTTCAAATTTGTTGGGATAACGACGCTAATGTACTCTTACGGCCCTCTCTGGAACTCTTACGACCTTAGAAGCGGAAAAAATGAGCCGAAATGACCGTAATCGAGCCTTGAACATTTGTATTGGAGGGCGGAGCCCGTATCGGTGGGCGGAGAAAGGATGATTTTGTGACTCATTACGGCTCAAATACGGTCATTTTAACTCGTTTTGAACTCTTCCAACTTCGCGAGGGCTCTTCTAGGGCCCTCAAGATCCCACTAATGTAGTTATCTCAACAACTTTTTTGAGCGTGTCTGCTGCCTTTAACAGTTAAACGAAAACTCTAAAGAAAGCAAATTTGTCAGCATCACTTGAATCTTTTGAATAAGAATAAAACCGATTTTGCGCATCGTTTTGTAACTATGAATGAAACTTGGATCTACCACCATGATCCTAAATTGAAACAAGGACGATTACTGTGGACTGAGGCTGGTCATTCAGTCGTGTAACATTATTTTGCAGAGCTTCCAGAAAATCATAACAGAGATGGTATGAAATTATTGCAGGACCATTGGAATAAGTGTATTGAAGTTGAGGGAGATTATATTGAATAAAGAAACCAATTTCATTTGAAAGTTCTCAGTCTTTCAATTTTGCTTTCAATATTTTTCAACCAACC
This sequence comes from Aplectana chamaeleonis, assembly GCA_029168955.1. Lineage (NCBI taxonomy): Eukaryota > Metazoa > Nematoda > Chromadorea > Rhabditida > Cosmocercidae > Aplectana > Aplectana chamaeleonis. The sequence continues at coordinate 26,009 of JAPDOI010000533.1, read as the reverse complement.
TGTAGAACACTCGTTGCAACAGACCGACATCTTTGCCAACTGGCAAAAGAGAAAAGGGAGTATTTTTGTCACTGAATTGGAACTAGAAGGTTTATAAAGTGAATACGAAAGTATAGAAATTTTCTTGATAGAAGTGGCCAAATCAAAGATGAAATGTTTGGAAATTATCAACAACCTAGGAAAACGACACAAAATTAGTGGAAATATATAGTAAACCCAACGCTAAATAATAGGTTTGCCGTTAGCATAATTAGGAAGGCACTCAAAACATGTTTCTCGGAATTGCCTTGATTATGTCGAGGATCTAATTGAGTGCAGTCATTAGACATATCCCCGAGAACTTTTGACGCTGCCCGAGTCGTGTCAAACAGAAAACAGGTGCACAACAAAGCGTTATTACCCTCCCCCTTCTTCAGACACCCTTAACTGGTCTGATGTTGGTTATCGACTCCTTATTATGCGACTGCATCAATGGAGATTTCTCTACTTCTCTTCTGCTTGAGAAAAAAGCTACAATATTCTGGTCCAACCTGTTTCCGCTTAAAAAACAATTCACTACTTCTAAGCGATTGCAGCGCTCGTGTGATATCGGTCAAACGTGGGTTTCTGAATTCTGTTCAATAACGCTTGTATAAATTTGTTATGTAACCGCCTGTGGATTCCGATTACGGTAACGACTGTTTCAACCGGGATTACCGTACCCAAAAACGGAAATGTCTGTCGAAACACACAAAGAAGCCGGCGCAAGCAAACAAGTATAGAGAGACCGCGCTAAGTTTTTTCAGACGAAATTGAGTCAGCCCGTTTTGAGCAAGATTTCCTTGTTCGCTCATTCAAACCAGAGATCAGATTCCCCTTGAATTCCAAAAATTGAACTATCTAGTGCGATTGATCGGGAAAAGATAGCCGAGAAAATATAGAAATCGCGTGAATTTGGGACTCTCTTCTCCAAATTTCAGTGATTCTCTTTTTATTGTTGTGAATGTGCTGAGGCGAGCCACCACCCGGGTGATGGGGCGGATCATTGTGTAGTGGACTCAAGCTCATTATTATATTCTGTTGCTGTTCGTCTAACCGCCTCGCGGAGTTTAATAAAGAATCTGAACCACCGGGTATTTTCTGGGCATTGAAAGTCCATAGTTGTGAAACAATCCAGTGCCACCGACAATTTGCGAGGGAAAGCTTTCTCAGGCTGATAGCGTCTACAAACAAGCGCTGTGTCGTGAATATTTTCAGTAATCTTACCAGCGCGAATAAACATTGGCGAGATAGTGGGCAAGCGGTATTTGAAGCTGTCAGCAGAGACGTCTTTGTCTTCCTCCGGATGGTCATCGCGATGATGGCTGATGGCCGTGGAAACCACGGAATTTTTCAGTGTTCTTTTTCGCTTGCTTCATTCTCAGTGTCTATCTCTTTTTTCGCTTAGAGAATCTTCAGGGGAAAGCTGATTGATTTCGCACACGGAAACTTCAGGAAGAAAATTTCATATAGCATTATTTTGATCGATCAGGGTTTCTTTCTTCTAAATTCGTGATGCCATTATTATGATTCTGTTTCCTTCACGCTTGCTGTTGACATGTCGTTTCAGTTGTAATTGATGTCGCACATTATTATATTGGTTTAAATACCCAAGTTTGAGGTGAATAAACACATCGAGACGTTGCTGGAGTACATCTTTGGTCACGACCCGCGTGGCAAGGGAAACCCCTGAGGCGAGCAGTTTGGAAAAACCAGCGTTAGCGTCGCGATTTATGGAGCATCGGCTCCATCGAATTCTTGCGGCTAATGACTTACCATCCAAACAAATAGAAAGCGGGGAGATGCGCTCTCAAAGAAAAGGGCAGGGCATAGACATCGGACTACCGCTTGTATAAGACCAAGCAACGAGCAATCGGAGACAGCAACCAACTACCGCCGTATGTCGGCGTATTCATTGTGCACCTAGCGTTTCAGTCAAGTTCCCAGCCCATTTTGGACGTGGCTCGACTCCACGGCAACGCTCAAGTCTGTCAGGTAAGCACAGTCTATCGTCCACGTACCATTTTGAGTTATTTTACAACGGTGAGATATTATGCAAACGCATGTCCAACTTCCCTAGAATATACTCAATACAGAGTGAATTCCAAATTCATACATCCCTATAGCGTTCATCGACTTGACTAATCCTTTGCACGTTCACACAGCAACGAAACGGAGACGGAGGCCAACGCAGTCAAGGTTCTGACTCACATTCTGATGATGGGTGGAATAAAGGCGGAAGACATTCCTGTCACCTGTCACTATCAAGATAAAAAATACATTTCTCTACAAGGAAAAATTTAAGAGCACTAATGTGTCCTTTGCAACGGTGGACAGCGATCATGGTTCAGAGATAGGGAGAGGTAGGTATTGCGTGTACTACGCGTACGCACGTGGCAGTGACGATCGACAAACGTCGTGAAGGATATAGATTTCTTCTACCCATTCAAATGGTGCACGGTCGATCGCTCGTAAGCCCGTGGACAGATTTCTGCAAAATGGGAGATGGGGAGGGAACGCAGGACATCCACCGGTAAATTCTCTTTTAATTTTAATTTAAGAATGTAGGAACCACACCAGCCGTCTTATATGTTGAGTTTCCCACACCTCCACTATTATCTCACCGCCTAAGTTGCTTGTAAACACTTCATTTACGTAACCTAGATCCATGCAGATCTCTCTGTCATCATTGAAATCTTTCAAAAAAAAAGCCGTAGGCTGCTCAGATTTGATGTTCCTCAATATTATATGTAATACTATTATTATTATATTATTTGATTCAGTGCAGCTGTAAGGTCGCTTTTTCCCCAAGCAAAGGCAGAGCGTTATACAGCCACAAGTCGGCACAAAAAACATCGCGCCGACGCAATCCCGTCAGGCTGTAATAGACAGCCGGGGATAAATAGCTGGCCTAAGGAAAATCTAGAGAGGATGCCGCCCGCTGTTCTGCTCCCGACCACTGACCCTTCTCCCGTCTCCATGGTTCCCCCTGATAGGTCTGATTTCCCTTATCTGCTATCCCCATCTTAGCTCCTTCTTGCCGCCCATACGCTACCTCAATAACTGTGTGTTCTATGATGTTTATTCAATATTTGTATAATAAATGATTGTTAGCGAGTCTCGTTACAACCGCGTAAAATGAAGATGATCGAGTGTGTGAAACTCTGAGTTGAGAGAAAATGAAGGATGACAGGCACACCTTATTGACGTTTATTATCACATGTGGTCCAGAAAATACACACCGAAGGGATAAAACGTTACACAGCCACGCAGACGGAGAGCGCCATTCGGGAGAATACTGAGACACAGACACCGACATAGGCATCCCAGCATTCAGACGACGTGACGCAAGCACTGATCTGCACAACCGTCGAACACAAGAATGCGCAAACCCAGCAGTGTGAAGATTCGCCAATAAGAGTCCAAGCCAAGCGAAAACGCTCAGCATCACCATCGTTAGATATCACAGCCAAGCGGAAAAAGGAGAAACCCGTTGGTACTGATGATGCGGCCGACACCATGGAAAATCGAGGTGTTATCGACAACGCCGCCAATCAGAGCGACGCAGAAAGTGGTGACAAGGATCTGGAGCGGGATCGAATCCAGGCAATCGCAGATTTCCTGGAAGTGGTCGACGAATTAGGCGATGAAGAGGACGAGGATATCGCATACAGAGAAAGGTACGTCGGTGCAGAAGATGGAGAAATTCATGAAGAGTTCTCCCAACCCACCTGATGACGCTATGGAAAGACAAGTTCCTAACCCAGTCCAGAAAATGGTTAGACGCTGTAAAGAAGAACTGAAGCAATCTTTGCAAGAGCGCAACGACCTTCGAACAATGATCATGCAGCTAGAGCGCTTATCTATGTGTCCTGAAAGAAAATCTCGCGAAGGGGCAGCCACGAACAGCCAATTGTCCATACGCTGTGTGTTTTGCAACGCCGCTCAGGACCATTACAGCAATTCTTGTACAGTGATAAAAGACACGTGTTGTGAACAGTAGTCACAACCTAATGTATATTTAATATAAAATATACTGAATAGGGAAGACACTGTCGTTTGTTATAAATTGGTATCTCTCCAATATTTGCCCATCAAAAATGTGGCGCTATCTGAAGTAGGTTATCAAACATGGTAGTAAGCCGGCTACTCCTAGGTACCCCTGGTGCTCGCTTTTAGGTAGGCGCGGCACACCCTTTGAACATTACTATGATTGCAGTGGTCTATGATGTTTGTTCGTGAGACCGCCTCCCATTCCGTACAAAAGGCGGATTTATAATGTATTATAGTTCGTTCGTCTGGTTGAATAAACCTATACACCACGATCGTCTACATACCACAGAGCCACCAAAACACGGACGCTCGGGAGGAATCCCTCAGAAACCGACGCCGCTGTGTCAAATGTCTCATCGATGGTTGTCGTGGCGGAGGGAAATGCAAAAAATACGACGCGGAGTGTTTTCACTGCTATTCAACAGCACACCACCCAGCGATATGTTGGATGCCGGAACAGACGAAGCCCTCGAGAGACAGACTGGAAGATCTACGCTGTAAGTATGAAGGCGCTGTCAGTCGAGTCAGCAGACGCAGGAGAAGATTAGAGCTGGCACGCATGCAAAACGTCAATGCCCAGAACTGACTGTGTAGAGAGGGCTTCAACGATTCACTGATCGCTGCAAAAACGCCGGTGGTGAGTATGGTGGAACGATCTCGGGTCAGACGCGGTCGGTCGACTATGGCTCCTCCTCCTCCTTCGAAGCATTCGCCGTCGCCGACTCGAAGGAGCGCACAGCTTGCTCGGATTACTGTCCTCTTCCCTCACCTATTGTTGAACGCCGTCCCAGTCTCTGTGATTCTCGTAATATATTTTATATAAACGCCGTATAGTCTTTTGACGCTCTCTGTCATCATTGTAATCTTTCCAAAAAAACCGTAAGCAGATTTGATTTTCCTCAGTATTATATGTATTATTTATACTGTTATGTTTTTGATCTTTCATAATCAAAAAAAGTCTTTGTTCAAAAAAGTTTCATTCATCGGACGTTTTTTTTTGCCAAGTTTGCCAGATGCTTGCCTTTTTTACAAAACTCAGCACGGATATTATACTTTGTGCTATTTCATAATACCATGCGAACCAGAACACATCACCAATTCTAGCACAAATGGTAAGTGGATGCATGATGTACCAGATTGTTCAATAAGTTTTGCCGTTCGATAAGAAAAACTCAATTTTGTGATTCAAAATACACTTTATTATTCAGTAAAATCTCCATGAACATTATTACGTAAAAAAACCCCAAAGAAAAATCCAAGTCTCATCGACAGTGATGAATCGACGCACAAAATCCACTTTAACCTTTTTAAAACGCTCCAAATGTTGCTGAGAAAGTCGCATTCGAATGCGTTTTGTTCCATTGTTAGCGAATGCGGCACCCATTGTGCATACAGCTTTCTAAAACCCAAAATTCCACTTAAAATATTGCTCACACTGCCTAGTGAGATGTGTAGAGACTCTACTAAATCTCTCTCAGTCTATCGACGATCTTCCAAAACCATATCCTGTATTTTGGCTATGATTTCTGGTGTTGATGCGCTTTTTAGACGTCCTTCATGTGGATCGTCTTCAAGGCTTGTACGCTTCAGCAACCCATCCTTCTACTGCTCTATGTAAGTGAACAATCGTTATACACTTTTAACATTCGTTTGTGAGTTTCTTTTGGTGCTACACCTTCCAATAATAAGAATTTAATCACTGCACGATATTAAATTTTTTCCATTGCTGTGACGCGGCTACACTAAATGGCTTGTAAACAAAGAATGAATAGACAGATTGAAATGAAACTTAACATACGTTCATATGAAGAGTGTACCAACAAAACAAAAAGATTTGGGCTAGTATCAACGCCCTCTCTTATCGAACGACAAAACCTATTGAACAACGTTATGTTACCCACCCAAATTACGTAAGTTCTTCCAAATTGTAAGGAGAAACCTTGCTGGGGAATGAAACCTTGCATCAAATGCACCCGAGTTTATTTCACTGTCGATGTGGATACGATAATTTGACATTTGGGATTTAATCCTTGAGAAAAATTTCATTAATTTGCAAAAGAATCGCCACGAGTGAATTTGAACTCTAGTCACGCGCTCAACACTGTACCTCACTAGCAGTTGCACCACCGTTGCTACTGACGTTGTGATGACCAGCAAATTTTCAAAGCTCATAACGCTTTCAGATCAATGACTCGCCGGTCGTCCACGCTATTTTTCAGTGCCAGAGATTCCCGCGTTACAGGCATACACATTTTATACTTTCGTCTTAAGGAGGTAATGCGCATTGTGCGGCTGCGTATTGCGACTGCGCATGCGATTGCACCCAACAGAACTGCATACGGGGAAGATCGATGTCCATAATCAGAACAGTTTCTTCTATTATTCAGAGGGAAGATTTCCTTTGACGCTCCTGTTGAATACAGTAGGTGCAAGTAGCAATCGGCGCGTATGCTATGCTTCTCTGGGCCAAATTCCGGTCCGCAATTGCGTCTCGACACGCTTTGCCACCTCACGCGCTCTAGTCAGTCGAGTTTCCAGCGCCAAAGCCGACTCGATGCGGCTATTTTATACAGTTTTCTTCAATTTTGGTAAGTTTCCAGTTTCCAAAACCCACCTAGAGTCAACAGATCGGCGGCTGCGGCGCTGGACTCTTCCGACTCGAAAGCGCGCGGTCGCAAAGCGTGTCGAGACGCAATTGCGGACCGGAATTTGGCCTAGAGAAGCACAGTAGCTCCCTCATTTTGAGCCGGTAAGGCTCGTCGGGTTTATCATTCCAAAATCTCCTTATCACCTTACCGACCGCTTCGCTGCTTGCTCCGCCCGGAATAATCCGAGTGAGCCAGGTTTTGTGTATCGTTGCATGACACACAACACATTTCTATACACATTAAACACTTGATATTTTGGGATTATTTCATTTCTTGCATTTTTCGGACAGGGGTTGTGTGGAGAGTTAGGCCTCAATATGAGGTCCGTTTTCAATGTTTCGCGAAAGCACGGTAAGTTACATAAATAGTCGCTGGCCGCTGAACCAGATTTCGTTTCACCTTCGTCTGGGGAAAGGTTTTTGAGGTACTGAACAAGGATGAGCGGAATAAAAATATAAAAATTCGAAAGTGGCTTTTCAGGGTTCGAAACAAAAATATTTCGGGAATTGGGCCCGAAACGCCTGAAAATGCGCGGGAATGTGGTTTTCATAATGCGAAACGCGGAAAAGTCCAGCAATCGACTGACGTTTTCTTCCGTCACCGAAGACTCGATATTTACACTTTACGCAGCACTTTCTGCGGTTTTTGGAATGCGGAATGTCAAGAATGCGCGAAACTGCGAGTTTTGGAACGAGAAACGCGGAACCCTGCTCATCCCTGGTGCTGATCATCAATCCATTACCTATTCCTTCTCCAGTTTCCAAACGATCACGGCTCGTTACGATAAGTTTTGGATCATTTAGTTACCGTGATCTCCCGTTAAAAGCAGTGGTCGCGATCAAATATGCTTGTCGTCTTTTTCTCTCTAAACCCTTTTCTGGGTCTCGAGTAGTAGAACCTATAAGAAAAAAAAATTGCGAAAAAACACTTTTGGGCCAAATTTAAAGCCTGAACTTTCTTGTATTTTGATGGTGGACGAGCCCACTCCTCATCATCGGCATTGATGACCTCTTATATCAAGAACATCAGCTGGCTTGAAATTGAATTTAAATCAACGAACCTTCGGATTTATGTACACATCTAGACAGAAATATTGAGTCGAGTGCTTTCTTTCATTTCTCAATTGTTTCTATTAGGCAAATTTGCATGTATTTCTTCCTCTGAATGTCGATGATTTTTGACTGCTCGGCATAAGACTGCGATCTTTTTCGTCGGCGCTGTGCACGTGTGCACGAACTGGCATCTTTGGGCCCTAGAAACTCTAATTCTAACCCGTTTTTCACCGCTCTCTTTTCAAAGTTTTTCACCTATTTTTGATCTAAGCTGATTTTTGTAGTTTTTCCGATAACGTTTTTCATCTTGACAATTGCCTTTAATTAAGGAAGGGCCGACATACTGCAAATGAGCCGAAGTCCATCGCTGCCACTCTCGCTTTGCAGCGCACTGCGACAACGGCAGGTTTGAGGCCGAGATCGTACTTCACGCGACCAGCGACAGCGCATATCAAGCATATCGACTTTCAATTGATATCGATTGTGAACATCGCGTCCCGTCGTTTTTCGCTAGTGGTATGATCTCGGCCTAAAGGGCCAGTGTTCGGCGACATTGGCAGTGGCGTCGGCATGGATCCTAATAGACTTTGCGTCCATTGTTAAAAGTTGGCGCAAACTGGGTGCCATATGCTATAACATATGTAACATAAGTGCACCGAGTTTGCGTCAACCGCAAATGGGGAACGCGATGTCTCATTAGGATCCATGCCGATGTTATGTAAGCCCTCCGCGACACGTAGCTGCGACGGACATTGACCAGCAGTTCTTACGACGGCCAATACCGTTGCCCGACACCGGTCCCACCGCGACTTGTGCCAAATGGCATGCCTGTCGCTCATGACAGCGACGAAGTATACTATTGGCCTTACACGTCAAATAAACTGTACGTTATTGGATTTATGTCATAAATGAGGACAAAAACTTTGATACAAATAAACAGAACCAAATAACTGGCAATAACTCTTCTAATAAAGTATCAAACACAATGAATATACTCGATTATGAAAGACTAGCGATCGTGGGAATACAGAATCCACTCCTCTTCCACAATCTTTCCACAAGCCTCGTACGGACACGTGATAACCTTTTTATCCTTCTTCGGCAGGCAACGCGTGACACATCTGAAAAAGTGGAACATACATTACAGATAACATTTTTAATGTTTTATTTATCAACACAAAACTCCAGGCCATTGTTGCAGACAACCGCTGTTGCAGCACGTAACTCGAAGATAGCCGTGCTGGATCAACGAAAATTGACAGAGCCGGGACCCCTCGGTCCCAGCACGGTTTTGTTTGCACCACTTGTCGCAACAGCGGTTGTCCGCAACTACGGACTAGAATTTTACTCCGGCATTGACAGTACATAGGCCGTTTAACAGACGTTTTTCGGTTATGTGACAACTGCGCAAAACCATTAACAAACAGTCGACTGGTCGAAGATAATCGTGCTGAGACTAATAGGCCCTTCCAAGAATAGTATTCGTCCCGACACGACTATCTTCGAGCTGCGTGCTGCAACGGCGGTTTTCTTTAATTGCAGACAGGATTTTTTTCCGATAAAGACAGTAGCATCGACGCAGAATAGCTGGCCGTATTGGCGTTTTCTATCGAAGACGTAACGACTGCACACCGTGTACAAAGGCGTGCAGAGACACGGACTGCTTAGTGGTTCTAAAAACCACTTAGCATCATCAGAAACTCAATTTTTCTAGAGCTCTTCACAACCCACCGCCATCAACGTGAGCATGACATGTATCCTTTAGCACCGCCAAACTCTGAGAGTTTTAGCAGAGGAATAGCCGCGAAAAAACCGAGAAATAGCCCACCTGGCTCCGCAGCGGCTGCTGGTGGGCTATTCCTCGACTATTTCGCGGCAATTTCTCGGCTTTTCACGAAACGGATAGAAAAACAGCCGACAAATAATGGGAAGTAACCAAAAGTAACCAGAACGCAATCGTCGCCGGCTCGTCGAGCCACCATTCGGAGCCGCCAGCGGTTGAGGGCGTCCAGAGACTGAGCGAGGTCGAAGTACCTCAAACCTGGGTAACTGAACCAACGGAGGTGTTCACATCTGAATCATGCCTCTGAATTGCGTCGTATACTTACCTGGAGAGCATTATTTCTCGGCTATTTCGCGGCTTATTTGAGGCTAGCAATCTTTCACGGCTTCCGCGGCCAAAACTCTCAGGAAAGAAGTTGAGAAGACGTTTTCCGTCTTTTTGCGCTCAGGTAAGAGGCGACGCACGCGCAGAAAACCAATTCTATCATTTCTGACAATGAATGCCTTCCAGTGAAGAATAGAATGAGCGAGAACTCCTCTGAATGTCTCAATGACTGGAGAAGGCCCGATCTGGCAGCAGTTTACATGCGGGTTAATATTCGTGCCAGACTTGTGTCTTGAACGGTAGCACTGGACAGTATTCAAATTCAAGCTGAAACGCTATCAGATGTGTGGCTGCATTTCATGAAGAACTCGGGTGAAGCAATAATTTGCTTCATGCTTTAGGGATCCACATGGAAAAAGACACATCTGCAGTTTTCGAATCGCTAAGTACGATCTAGCACAAAAACGCGATATAGCAGATGGAACATGGAGAAGATAAACTCTTTCGGGATGTTATCCACTCTGTTTTCTATCATAGAGCATGTTACTGAATCAGCAAAATGACTGCGCCAGTACATAGAAATATGAATACAAAAAAAAATAGGAAAATTAGAATGAAATGTGAAAAAGAGGGATACAATCAAATCCAAATTTCATAGGTTAGGAATTGAATTCTACGACTCAAACCCATACCCTGGCTCCATCGTCGCGCTTTGGTAGCCCACTTCGTTATCCACTCGGACTTAGCTGTTCATAGCTTACTCGGGAACCTCGCTACCCATGTATCGGCTTTCGAAAATATGTCAGTGTTTCTTGGTCAATTCGTACACGCTGTTTCCGATTCTGTCATTGGATTTTGTTACGGATCTCAAGTAAACAGGTTATTACCCGTTAAAGTTACTACCTTGTAATCTGCTATTTCGCTATCAATTTAAGGGTTATTTAACCAATTCATGCAATATTAGTAGGTATATTTATGTTGAGCACACCATACACCATATCCATCAAGAAACGACTCTAAAGTGGAGGTCTGTGTTAATGGCGATGAGTACTCAGGCCGGGGCTGTACCAGAAATTTACCAGTGTTTTCCGGGCAATCAGTGGTAAATCTGCAATTACTGCCAGATTACGGAAATTCGGCCAGAGAATTCGCCCTGATCTCTGGTGTTGACATATTGTGCCAGATTACCAGAGAGTTACCACAACATTCCTCCGTAATTTACCGGGCACCTCCCGTAATCCATCAGAAAGTTGACGAATTCTGACAGACTATGAAAAGGCTAAAGACTTCAACAAGAGCAGCGAAAGTATGCAGAGCCCATATGGTAGTGAGCAGGAACGTGTGCGGGACCCACGTGGAAGTCCGCCAAGCGATGAGAGAAGTGTGCGGGACCCAAGTTGAAGTGCGCAAAGCGCCGGGAAAAGTGTGCGGGACCTACAAGAAGTGCGTCAAGCGCCGAGAGAAGTGGGCGGGACCCTCGTATGAGTGCGCCAAGCGCTGATGGCTGAATTGAGATGCATTCGCACAAGCAAGACTTTTTATGATCCAAAGTCCGCTGTCACTCATAGGCTTAGGTAACCACTAGATCTATTGCTGAATCTTGGTAGATGAATTTAATGGATGAATCTTGGTTGCCCACCCCCTGGATTCAGGGGGCTCAGGTACTCAGGGCGACGGCCGGCGCCCCACATTTCGAGGGTGCCGGCCAGCGGCGAACCATGCTGCATGCAACGGGGTGGTCGTCTCGTGGCGCAAGACTGTGAGGAGGGCAGGCAGATCAGTGGGAAAGACACCTATTGGTTGAGGTCACTTTTGGAATCATTAGCGCTGTCCAGCCCTTTCCACTGATCTGCCCGCCCTTCTCACTGTCTGGCGCCACAAGACGACCACCCCATGCGACGCACACGCAGCGCGGATATTGGCTCGCCCGCGAGCCACAAAACACGCCTCGCCATCTTCAATTCGGCCGGTTGGAAAGACAATTGATAATGGTTACGAATGATCACGTCGTAACGTGCTTATCACGTGCACAGCTGGTATAAAAGGTGCCTCATCTTATTGAGTACTCATTCGGCATTCCAATGCCGGCCCTGGAAGGTGACTTCGAGTCACTCTCCGGAGGCCAGCATATTTTTGACTGCTGAGGGGATAGGGTGTCCCCACGGCTGGGGGGGGGCGGCTTCGGCCGCAATCCGCGGGGAGGGTGGTCCTTCACCGCAGACTGCGGCGGACAGCGTAATCTGACAGAATTTTCCGTACTATCCCGACCAGGGTGCGTTCCAAGAAGATTTCCACGGGAGGAAAAATGAATCTGATAAGAGCCGACCAATGATAGATTCGGAGACTGCATGAAATGAGCCTATCTGTTAGATTATCATTTGTTATATCTTATCAGATCCCTTTTCCTCCCATGGAAATCTTCTTGGAACGCACCCCAGAGTACGGAAAAATTCTGACAGATTTCGGAAAAAATCTGCCAGAAACGAGAAAATTCTACCAAACTTCCAGAGAAATCCGCCAGATTACGAGAGAATTCTGCCAGAATACGGGAGAATTCTGTCAGAGGAGGGCAACATCTTCTCGTAATCTGACAGATTTTTTCGTAATCTTTCAGAATTTTCCCGTAATGGTCCGGCCTGAGTAATTACCTCGAAGTCTTCTCCGCTATTTCGCACCACATCGCCGTCAGCGGGTGTAGCAGCACGTAAGGAGCGGAGGTTATAGACATACGGTAAGGAGTTCGATTCCCGTCACTGCCGATATGCTCGCGAACTCTTGCAAGAAAATGAATATAATGTAACAAAATTTTACTGTAACTCGGTTTCAAAAATATTGATTTGCTTCATTTTTGCAGCGTTCTTCACAAATGATCAGAACATTCAAAAATTGAGTACTTTTCAGAGTTTTTTTATAGCAAACCATACTTAAAGGCAGTGTTCGCGATAATTTTCGCCCCGAGTTTTGCACTCAAAACAACGCGTTGGCAACCAAGTGTTACCAAAATTACGAAGGAATGGCGAGATTCGCACTAAAACTCCTTATTTCAGGGACATTATTCTCTGGCCGGACTAGATGTCCGATTGGATGAACATGTTCACGGTGGTTGTCACCTGTAAAAAATGGGGTTAATCAAAAATGGGAGAGTATTTTAGACAACATAGTATCAGTTAGGGTCCGAAGGGAAGAACGGAGCAACAGAAAGCAAATAATTGCGAAGGACGGGAACACAAATGATTTCTTTGTCACAACGAACAGTTCCAGTGAGTGTAAAGAGGTGGGGTGAGAGTAAAGGATTTCGTGGCCTTGTGGTGCGTTCTCGATTTCTGCGTTCGGTTGTACCCGGGGTCCAAACAATCGATTGTGATTAATCTCAAAATCGAAGATTGTCGTGAACACTGCCTTTAAGGTTGTTCTATTATCAGTATTTTATTTCTAGAGCCTTTGATTGACATGTGTCTTTCTGAGGTTCTATCGCAAGCTCACCACATGTTTGGTTTTCCTCGGCTCGGCAAGTTTCTAAAGTACTCGTGGCAGAGAACTGGATACGTTGAACACCATCCCGGATCTTTTATTAGACCAGCAGATTACCTTTTCGAGCTCGAGACTTCCGACTGCTGCGAAAAGGATTGCCAGGAAACAGCCTGCATCAACTGTGCAGTGTATAAATCTCATATCTGTTTCGTTCATTTCTTTGAAACGTGCGATCAGCGCTGAATAGAAGACTTATGAACTTGAAATTTGCATATTGTCGCCACATGAAGGTGATCACCGCGGCTATCTCGAGCAGTTTTCATTGAATCGGAGTGTGGATCGACAGGGAGCTTTTCCGGACCGGCTTTCAAACGAGATTGCCCTGGTTCGAATCCGAGAAAAAAAATTTCGACTTTTTCCATGGCGTACCCATGCAATTTCGGTGTTCGGGGACGAAACATTTTTTTTCATGTTACGGGCTGAAAATGTTTTCAGTGTCTTCCTTAAAGACAGTGTTCATGATAAATTTCACTTCCGATATCTCCACGGCTTACGGAAGGTCTGGTGTCCTATATAGCAAGGCATGCTTAAAAAGGACACGAAAGACGCGTTTTTGAGCAAAAATAGGCCCACTCTTGTTTACATTGATTTTTGAGCGTGGAGTAATTGACCGCTAGAAGGATGATACCTATCAGTGCAATGAAGCGATCGGCTCAGACTTAATTTGTTCATTCCGAGGGGGCGGATCTGGGGCACCAGGCGTATCTGGGGCACCAAAACGCTTGTTTGCAGCCGTTATTTTGCCGCTCCTGGCTCGTTTTCTACCGTTCTTCCGACACTGGGAGCCTAGAGTCCTTCTCGCCTAACATTTTACTGTGGAAAGTCAACGGGGATGATCATCGTGAACGCTGCCTTTAACAAGAAAAAAAAAATAGCCCTATAAGGTGTTTCGAGCTCTTTTGAAGATTTTTTTAAATGTTTGAAAATGCCACATTTCAGCAAGCATTCTCAACACGAGCGGCCGCCAAGCCTCGCCCATTTTTGTTCTGGGGACCGCAGCGTTCGGATTCTGTAAGCTTGAGTACCACTTCTGTTCTTGTTACTGTTGCTCTACTTTTCAAATCACGAAGCACTCGTTCGATACCCGAGAATTAGAAAAGACTGTAAGTACAACGTGGTAGGTTTAACCAGTAATAACTTGTTAACTGGAGGTCCGTAGCAAAATCCGAGGACAGATTCGGAAAGAGCGTGTCCGAGTTGACCAAGAAACATCCACAAGAACGATAGTTAAGTGCGCCAGAACGGGGCTACCGTAATCTTAGGAATAATGTTATGCAGCCCCCATTCGGCTCTCCTAAACAAAATTGATGATACCCAGTTGATAAAGGGTAGAATATAAAAGAGTTGGAGAGCGGTGTGTCTTCATTAACACACCGCCTTTCTTCAGAGGTCAGCAGCTGAAGCTTTGAACAGACTATGGACTAGGGAAACAGCCTCAACGGTGGTCAAGATGTTGCGAGATTGGAGTCCAATCTTGGAAAATTTTAGAGCCAACTCGAGGGAGATTACGGTAGCTCCGTTCTGGCGCACTTAACTATCGTTCTTGTGAAACATTCACAGGCTCTGAAAAGCCCATAAATGGCTAGCGAGGTTTCTTAGTTAGCACTGAAATCGAGTGACAAGGGGAGTGCCAAACTTGAAAACGGCTCAAATCTCACGAGTGAGCCGCAATTGAAGGCGCGCTGAGAACCAGCTTCCATTTTCAGGCTCAATTTCATGAATGAGCCTGGTAGACCACACCGGTAAACTTTGGCGCTTCAAAAACCTAGTGTTATGAGGTTGAAAGGGGTTAAAGATGAGCATCCGCACCAGTTCTCACCAGTCATCTACCAACTTTTCATAGAATGATGTCGCGACCCTCAAACGACACAAAAAACCGTTTCGGCACATTCTCCACACGCAGAAAAACTTCGAAAACGATTTTAGCGCGAAAATTTATTTCAATTACACAATGTGTTCCAGCTGACTCTTCTCAGACAAGGGGGCGGTTATTCGGCGGGGCACTGTCGGTTGCCCCTCCCTGGTCATCCAGCGTATAACCGATACTCATCCTCCGTACAACCGCACAGACACGTGGGCGGTTATTCGGCGGGGGAACGTCGGTTGCTCCGCTGGAGCACCTGCGGAGCAACCGATCTGACACCGCAGTACAACCGAGCCAGATTGCCGATCACGCGTTTTTCAATACAACCTGGGTATTCCCGAGTCCGCTGAGGGGACCCCTGGGGCATCCCTAACGGGGTCCCCACAAAAGACGTGCTCCCGCTGCCACGGTCACCGCTGCGGCGGGAGCACCTCTTTGGTAGAGTGCACCCCCCCTCAAGCCGTGAGGAGCCTCCTCCCCTCGGCGAAAAAATTATCCTCCGCCTTACGGTGGATCTTCTGGAAGTTGAATCGAGGCCACCTTCCAGGTCCAGCCCGTCAGCCCGGTTTCTACCGCCAAGTAACCGTCCCGGTGTTTTGAAATTCTCTGTATCTGCGGTGCAACCGACAATTTGACTCCTCCCCGTTTTTACTCCCGCCGTTGCACCGATAAGCCCTTTTCCCCGCTGAACAACCGTGAGCGTGTCTGAGTTCTTCACAAATGAAAGTTTTTCATGGACCCTTACGACATTTTCGTTCACTGAAAACGCCAGGCTATACAAGAACATGAAAAAATCATAAAAGGTTTTCCGCGTGTGCGATGCCTCTGAACCGCCAAATATTGTGAAAGTTAATTTGATCGCAACTGAAAGCGTTTTGAACAGTTACATACAGTCTGCGTAAATCCTATTGAGACTCTGATTTCCCAGTGGAGGTTGGCGCAAACTTGGTGCACTTATGTTATAGCATATGGCACCGAGTTTGCGCCAACCTTCAATAGTGAACGCGAAGTCACATTGGAATCCATGCCGACGTTATATTAACTTTATTTGCTTTGGTCAAGAAGTTGCAGGTAGGTATCAGGTTGTCCGATAAGTTCTTGCCGTTTTTTAGAATTTTTTATAACTTTATTTTTACACATAAAATAACAACAATTTAATCAATACTGTATTCTCCGTTGTTTGTTATGACTTGCTCCTGTGTGACTTATGACTTGTTATGTTATGTTATGACTTGCTCCTGTTATGTTATGACTGTTATGACTCGAAATTGCCACTTTTGAACTTCGCAAACCAATATCGAGCAGTTCTTTCAGCTATGGCACCCTCTCCGTATACGGCACAAATCTCTCTAGCAGCTTCCGTGGCTTTGGCACCTCGGTTAAACGCAAAAAGTAGATGGTGTCGAAAATGCTCGTTTTTGTCGACTTGACACTCCATTTAAATGCTCTAAAAATTAACAAAAACTAATCGAAACAAAAAAACCAAATAGACTTTCTTGTAGAGCGAAAAATTCTCTTTCGAATAACACAAAACATTGTACCAAAAAATTTCATTTCGATCGCTAATTTTTTAATTTAAAAAAACGGCAAGAACTTATCGGACAACCTAATATATTCACTTTTCGGCCTTTTGCGACCAACGGAACGGTCCGTTGAGATATCCATAGCATCATATTTCTTACCTTGAAAAATCCTTCACAGCTCCGACTAGCGCGTTTTCAAAACGTCGCGGGTATCGAAAGACCTTCCCCAGCTAGAGTAGAATGTCAGTATAAAGTGTGCCCGAATGAGAATGGCGGCCCACGCGGCCGGCGTGCTTGGCAGGCGGCTGTCGCATGTGCCGCCCTCGGACGAGTGTTTTGTATTTCAACGACGGTCGTCCAATCTCCCCCCACCTACACAGCTGATTGATCGGCGCAGTGCTTGCTGCCAGCCGGTGCCGGCCCAGTTCGTAGTCGATGTCGGTGGGGACTTTCGCATGCTCGTCCGACAGCGGCGAACGCGACGGCCGCCTGCCAAGCACGCCGGCCGCGTGGGCAGCCATTCTCATTCGGACGCACCTTAAGTCCATCTGCGCTGCGATGGACGTATAGAAACAGCATAGAATAGAGCAAAACTAGCTGGCACCCACACGGTATCAGTACATATTCACGAGATCTATCTTCGGGACGGCAATGATCGATTGGACACGGACTGTCACGCAACTTTCCAACAACAGTATTGCTAACTGCAACAATGTTCATCAGAAGAAAACTCGACAAACCTAGGGCCACCGTTATACTTCCTGTCGCAACAGCGCCATGCATTGATATCTGCCACTTATCCGGTCGGGACCAGACGACGGTCGCTGTTACTGTTACACATTTTTACAGCATTTTTCTATGGAATCGCCCAACACTTGAAAAGAGCGCTGTGACAACTTTCCCGCCATATCAGTCGCCCGCGATCGAGCGTCATCGAAGTATAACAGTGACCTAGTTGTAGCTGCCGAACATACAAATGTCTACTCACTCTGTTCACTGCATAACCAGCATGCAATATTCGCTCTGTTTTCCACCCACTTTTTCCAGCACTCCTTGCACATGTAATGTCCACACTGCGCCGAAACAAACTGGAGAAATATGTTTTTTCGGCCTAACTTGACAGAACCTACAGTTATGTCGTGAGTCTGATGCGACGGTGTGACAGCGTGGGAAGACTTTAACATAACGAAACCCCATAACTCCAGCAGTGCGACACCTATTTATGGAATAAACAATAGCCATCCCATCATTTTGGATGGTTTCGAAAAAAAAATTCAATTTACTGTACACCGTTCCATGAACTGCCCAATGAACTCATAAGGATCTCACCCTTTTGTCAGAGGACTCCTCTGCACAACAAGCATAACGACGCTTGGAGCGCGGAACGCCATTCATCACGAAGTCTAGATACAGATCGTCCCTCAGCACGAGAATGTTTTTCTGAACTGGGCACTCATTGTTGGGCGTAAGCATCCAACCCAAAATTATGAAACATGTCACATACTTTTGAAGCTTCCAACACCAGAGAAGTCTTAATTTCAGGATCAAAATCCGAGGCAATCCAACAAGTCCAATTTGTCCTGTTCTTACCAAGCCTGCAACAGGTTGAACTTTCATCAATGTCCGAGAACATTCAAATAGGACCTTGACAGCGAGCGAATACTCACCTCATAAGAGCTAACCGAAAAGAGTCATAATTTCAATCACCCACACTTTTTCCCCAAGTTCGTCAAGAAGAAGCCGTGATATTATGGTGTGATAGACAATGGATGACTTGATCTTACATTAGAAACGCCGACCTGTTACGACAACTACTGTTCGCAATTTCGTATTGGCACATTTCTTCAGTCAATCGGGCAATCTGTCAGTCAGCATCCTTTGGTCAAACAGATTGGAACAGTTTCCAGGTCAGTCTCCAGTTTAAATTGGGGTCCAATCTCCAGTCCAGTCTCCATACTTGTATCCAGTCCAGTCCCCAGTTCTGTTGAGTACGAGTCGAGTCTAATCGAGTCCAGTCCAGTTCAGTGCAGGTAGTACAGCGCACTTCAGTCCAGTGAAGTCAGTGCAACTAGTCAGTTCAACCTATCAGTCCAGCCGGTCTATCCAGCTAGACAGTTCAGCCAGTCAACATAGCCAGTCCGTCGGTCAATCAATCCTTTCTACACCCACAACATAAGATCATGATTCACCATCACAGGGCATTTGATAGTCAGTCTCTTGCACAACATGCACAACTCCTAGGCAAGTTGAAGAACTTCAGGCGCGGCTTCAAAGGCGTAACGGAGGGCTGCCGCGCTACAACAGACGCTTATTTTCTTTTCGTCTTTGCAGCCATGAAAGGGCGTCCTCACAGATTGAGAAATTGTACCGGTTCATGAATATATTTAAACAAGCGTTACAGGTCTCTAAGGACAATTAATCAAGTATATTGTCAAGTCTGTCCTAATGAGACTATCCACCCACGCGGTTAGCTTGCGTGCCAAGGGGCCATCGGCGAAGCCATTTTTCGGACCACCTGCCAACATCGATTTACACATCCGAAAATTGAATTGGCGACGCCCGCGTGCCACACCCGCCGACCGCGGGAAAAGCCAGCCTTATTCAGCCAGACGCTATCTTGACCGGGATATCCCCAGTCGGGGGGGGGCAGGTCAGGCTTGCTGATGTCAATCCTATGCGTGTAAGACTTAACAATTGGGAATTGTCCGCAACGCAGCGCGCCAAGTATGTGCCTGGCACGCGTGCTGAGATCGGACCAGGATGTGCGGCAATCGCCGCTTGTCGTTTGCCGGCCGTTTTTAGGATTTTTTGTCGTTTGCCGAAATTTTCGCCGTTTTCTGGCAAAACTCGGCAAAACATGGTGGAAGGAAACGCCACCTGTGCTCAGCGGCTATGTAAGCACTAGGGGTAATTTGAATATCTGTTGTCTGGTTTAATGCGTTATCAGTGGTTTTGACTAATCTGGGATGGTAAGTAAATGGGCTTGAAAACGAGAGTTAACTCACGGTTGGTATAACTGCAGCTAAATACGAGCTCTTTATTTGAAGATTTTCAGGATAGGGACCGGGTTTAAAAATTTCCTCAAAAAAATGGTTAATTCTGTCTTTTCTTCAAAAAATTCTGATTTAGAAAAAACACCCGAAAGATTTTTTGAACTATTTTCATGTCGCACCTTAAGTTCGCCCAGAACTGAAACTTAAGGCGTAGACAGAGAAAATGGAAAGTATTAGAGACTCATCTCCTGGCGAGTTACTCGCAATACGTTCTACTTCTGTCAGAGACGCAGCCACACCGATCGGGCGGAGCCGCAATGGCGGCACTATTGCGGAGACGCAGCTGCGCACTATCGCGGGGCCGCCGCGGCATTTATCTCCGCGACTCCGCAATAGTGCCGGACCTTCGGACTACAAGAACCGAAGCCGCTTCCTCGCGAAGCCTCAGCGGCAATTCCTTTGATTTTCCATGAGGTCCAACATGTCTGTTTTCTTCATCTGAGTGCCTTGAAATGGAACTACTCCCTTGAATCAGAATTATTAGGAATGTTGATGGCAGTAAGTAATGAAAAAACGGAAAAAAAGATAGAGCGGCACATGAGGATAACTTTTGGGCCAATTAAAGGGATGAGGCTTTTTGCCGATTGCCGTTTGCCGGAATCTCAAAATCGTTTGCCGTACATCCCTGGTTCTGAGACTCTTTCGTCTTGGCATTAAATGGCACGTCTCCCAGAACAGGATTGATAGCCTTTATTATGCCAAATTATCCTTGACAAAACAAGAGTTCCCAGCGTTTAGATGTCGAAAGGCATTCATGCATTTCGATACGGTCCATCTCTGAAAGTTAGCTTCCTTCGAAGCATCGTCAAACAGTTTTCTAGGCCAATATCTCTTTCTCCTATAGATTTATGGCATTCTCGACGGATGGTTAATTCAATGCATGACACTGAGCTAATGCCTGCAGTGCTCACTCACTAATTATGAGCATTGTTCTTAGAGATGCTCAAGTAATGAGCTCCCTAACAGAATCAGCCGCGATCGGGGAACGCAGCATTTTTGTGCCGTGCCCTCGGTAACTTGACCCTGTAAATACTGCCACACCGGTGATGCATGTTTCGGGAAAGGCTGTTTGATGTCCACCATCCTGCTCTGGCAAAAGCGAGGCGCCAAACAGAACTACTTTTTCATGGACACGTTTCTAAGGCTTAGCGTACATGGATTCCCACCACGCGCGAAAGTGGCAGTGCATAATCAGCCTTAACAAAATTCGTTCGATAAAGCTGACCAACACTAAGTCGTTCTTACAGTACCAACTCGTCACTAAGTCGGCTGTAGCGAATTGTCTCTCCTTCCCGCATGTGAACGGGAAGAGCTGCAGATTGTGTCTGCTAGAAAACGTGACATAGCCGAAGCCTCTGGACCACCTCTGTCAAAATAACGCGACAGCAAATTGCAGAAATCCTATTTTTTGGAGCCAGGTCTATGTTCAAAATAGCCGCCCATTCGTGCCACCTTTGAAATTTTCTGACGACGTTCAGGCGTCGAAGCTTGGAGCCTAAGAGCCCTGAAAATTTTCTATCTGATCAGTAAACGTATTGCCAACTTTCTCGAGAATCAATAAACTCTATCAACTACTCGATTTTGATGAAAATCGAAGGAAGAACAGGAAACTAGATGAACAATTTTCACAGCTCTTCACCTTAGAAAGAAGAGTCGCCGGTATGTCTTCAGGTAATACAAAGAAAACAAAAACTGTGGGTGCCCTGAAAGCACACATATTGATACCGTCAACTTGCTGCCGTGTTCCACTTTAGATGAGAGTCCGAGGACTTCAGCTGCGCTACGATTTCAAGCAGACACATCCTGCTCCAGGGTGGAGCATCCAACGACTCCATTGGATCAGCTCTCTGCGTTCAAGTGCGGATAGAAGGACGATCACCGAAGGCGACTATGTAACGATTTATTTCCAAGAAACTGGGGCCCTCCAAGCTTCCGCCCTCCATTTATCTGAAAAGAAAATCAATTTTAGGCTAAAGAATTTTGCATTTCATAACTAGGTTTACTCTAAAAAAAAGAATAGACTACATGACACGATTGTTGCACGCACATATTTCAAGGTACAGGCTGTTAAAAACCGCCAGAAATTCTCATGGTTTCTAGGCGTTTGGATGCGGAGGTTAGAGACTAGCGAGAGAGCGCATGAGACACGGAGGGAACAGCATCGCGCCCGTCGCTCGCGTCATGCATGAGTCGTGAGAGTTACGATTTTTTTACGGATGATATGAGACTTGAAACCTTGTCATCACTATTTAAAACACCATGTGTTCAATCGCTTGGAGTTACCTTTAACACTCCAATTGAATTAATATACCCATCAACGCTTATCGCCCAGTCTAAGGCAATCTTCTCGCAGCTTTACGTAAAACGGAGGCTAAAGATGCAGGCACGACAACACCTCCACCCTTGCGGGACTCCGGCGGCGGCACACTTACTACTCGAAACATGATCCACTGCGAAACCACTGGCGATTGCGAGAACTGGTTTTATGTTCACCTGAGCAGGAGGCTAATCCGCGCAGACGTGAAAGCACCACGACCGCTGCTTAGCGTGTTGAAGGTTTTCGAATAGAGTTAGTACAAACAATACTAATGAACATCTCACCTGAACTTCAATACATTCTCATGAACACGTAAGTCAATCTGCACCGAGTCTCCTTGACTACGACTGGTCCATCAAGCCAATCCGGCAGAGAGCTTACATTAAAGTCACTGTAACGGAGTAAAGTGGAGACAAGCCAGAGGCAAAGTAAAAGAACATACCAAAATGAACTGGGTGATAAGCTATATCCACCATCTCCCGGAAATGTCGATCATCCACACATTGCTGCTTATACCATAAGCGAACAAAAGCCCATCATTGGAACACGTGAACGTTTGCTTCTGTAAACTAGAACGAAATCAGTAGTTGGATGCCGTAATATTGTAATCACACCAATGTGAGG
This sequence comes from Aplectana chamaeleonis, assembly GCA_029168955.1. Lineage (NCBI taxonomy): Eukaryota > Metazoa > Nematoda > Chromadorea > Rhabditida > Cosmocercidae > Aplectana > Aplectana chamaeleonis. The sequence continues at coordinate 3,219 of JAPDOI010000533.1, read as the reverse complement.
GATAGTCCGAGGCTGAGACAGGCCATTGAGGCGGAAAGAAGCGTTTTTCGGATGACTGTGAACAGAATTTGTGGAGACTGGTACCGCATACGCCGGACTGCACGCGTCAAAGCGCTGCCCATTCTGGTTGTAGCGGGAGAAGTCGATGTGAGGAGCCCGTCGTAGTCAGCCAGATCGGGTGCTAGCCAGCTCGGTCGATGAAAGTATCAGCATCATGCGAATTGGGTGTAAAATAATACCGACCACTGTGGTCGGGATCTCGGTCAGAAGGCCAGAATGAGCCATCCTCTCCCGTTCATACATGAGTGGTCCTGCGCCGTTCTGCATCGCCCCTAGTTTGTCCGGCTGCATGGCTATCAAATATGCAGGCGCACTCCGAGCGAACTGCGGGCGGCTCCAGTCCGGATCTCAACAGGGTTTTCCTGCCACCTCAGTGAGGAATGCATTGCTTACGTATCGACCGGTGCGGCCCACCAAGCTGGATCAGGACCTCCAGAAAGTGGGGGCGGACTTATCCGCGACGCCGAATAGGCACGAACTCGCGATGGTCAGCGGCGATCAGCCCGCTGCTCTTTGCGCGCGGTCAGCTCTAAATGGGTTCGCGATCCAAGCTCTAAATCTGGGCTCGCGATCAGGGATGTGCGGCAAACAATTTTCCAAAAATCGGCAAACGACAATCGGCAAAAAAACGCTTAAAAATGGCCGGCAAAACGGCAATCGGCAAACGACAAACGGCGCTGAAATAAAAACCTGGTACAGAAAAAGATACGAATGTTTGAAAAGTGATGTATCCAGCTTTATTGACTATGTGATCTCCCACTATTATAGATTGGCTTATGCTGCCAAAATAGTTTGCAATTCTTGAAGAAGACTTTTTGCACAATTTTTGGAAGCCAGGATCAGTTTGGTGTAAAACTCATACCCTTCGAACTACACCGCATTTTTACGAGACCTCTTGTTATTTTTCCCAGTACTACCACAAAACTGTAATCAGTTTACTTTGGCGCGATTTCACTGCGAAATTCAGAGTACAGTGCAATCCAAGTTAGGGGGTGAGAAGACACTTGAAATTTATCCGAAGAAATAAAAGCTTAATGTGGTCCTAGCTTTCAAAGCAGCGTCCGTCAGGGTCAGCGCGGGCGTTGCGTAATTTTTCGAAATCAGAGCGACCCCCACCATCAACATTGTTCTTCCCAAATCCAAAGCTTTTGTGACCCCCTCCCAAAGCGTGATTTCTGGAGCAGTGTGTATTTGATTAATAAAACTGCTCAGGCCGGAATGGGAAGAAATCACCAAATTTTAATTTTTGGTCCAGATTTTCGCGATCCTCTCCCGTTTCGCAAGCGACATTGCAGCCCCTTTCGGGTCCGCACCTTACGATTTCCGGTGTAAAGCTCGAAGACGGTTTCTATCGTGAGACACTGCCGTTGAGTGATTATATTCATACGATCTCCTCGAAATACATTGATACCAGATATCCGATACCACTTGAGCCAAACAGTGTTTCTCTGAGACCCTTTGCTGTCCCCCTAAAATTCTTCAGCGTGTTAATCCATGCACCCGTTGAGCCTATTTTGGTTGCCCAATCCTCAAAAATTGGGAGTTCGATACTCCTTCAAACTGAGAAGAGCCCCATTCAAACATGACAATAGAGATGCTACATAGCAATTTCCGACGCTGACCGACCGCTCAGTTGGTTCCAAAGGCAGTGGTCGCGATGAAATACGGTTGTCATGATTTTTCTTTACTAAAACTCTTTCTGAATTCAGAGTAGTAGATCCTATAAGTAAAACCGTGGGAGACACAATCTGGGTGGCATCAAGCAGCCTCAAACCTTGCTTCTGGGAGGTGGACTATCTATCTCCACATGATCGGCTTCACTGATTTGCAGTTCTGTTTGTTGATGTCATTCAGCTGGCTCAAAATCAAGGGCTGAATTGAGTGACTAAAGACTGTTGATCCGGCCCGTTAGGAAATTCTCTCAGTTCTTTCGAGAGCAGAAATATACTATTCTGCATTATTTCTACGCATGATCTGTTCAACTATTCAACTTCAGCTTCATTTCTGGCTGTGCACGTCAGATAAGTTCGGCTGTCACACAGCACGGTACTCGGAGAGTTTGGGCGGAGGTTGTTGCACCTGTGCATTCAGAGTCTAAAACGCTTATTCTAACGAGTTTCCTGCTCGGAACAGCTTCACATTTACACAGGTTATTTTCGCATCAAACTGCTTTTCATCGTTTTTTTCAGCAACGTTTTTCCATCGCGACACTGCCTTGTTCAAAGGCACAGTCCAAGGTCAGGAGACAGAAATCTGAGATTTAAAGGCACTGTTCGCGATAAACTTCATCCTCGAATTTTCCATGACAAAACGCTTCTCGTGGCTCTCACAAGCCAGAACAGCGTCGAAAAACGGGGAGAAAGGCTGCCCAGGAGCCGCGAAATGAAACTTAGGAAAGTGGGCAACCCCCGCTGTGGGCATGAGTCCCGCCCGCTTCGCGCCCCTCGACGTGAACCAAGGGGAACACTCGAAATCGTGAGTTGAGCGATGGTTTCCGATCAAAAGCTCCGTTCTTTATTCATTCTCAAGCTCACTCTCTTTACACAGGTCAGCTCGCATACATTGGCTGCAAAGACGGAAGTTACAAGCGCTCAGGACAAGATCGTCCCACCACTTTCCCTAGCTCAATTTTTGAGGGACCATAAGTCCATTACCAGAAGGTCTTGTACGTTTGCAGAAGCATCATTGGAATCAGATGAGAATGGGACCGGTTTCAAGACAGGCAAAGAAAATTAGAAAAGCTGATTTTTATCGCTGAACAGTGCCTTTAAACATAATTGTGAAGGAGACCCACCCCATATAACACCTGCCAGAGTGCAAGAGCTCTCAAATACTTCAAATAAGTGAGATAGAGGAGGAAGCCACCCTGGGGCTCCCACATCCGGAAGCCACTTTGGCACGCCCTTTTACACGATCGTTCGAGCTCAACAATGGCGCGATTATTTCCGATCGATAGCCCCGTTCTTCCATTCATTTTCCCAGCCTCTCCTATCCATTCAGGTCGGCTCGCATACATCGGTTGCAAATGACGGAAGTTACAAACCACAGGACAACTCGTCCACCTTGCTTCCGTGAAGCTCAGTGGTGCGAGAAGGCCATAATTTCGTTCCCAGGGGGTCTTGTACCCGATTTCAGAGGCATAATTATTGGAATCAGCGT